>LPNX010279134.1:139291-380407 GCA_001517045.1 Pseudotsuga menziesii | reverse complement strand
TACAGCTCCATATTCAGTCTCCATTGTTGATAATTTTGCATGATCAATTGTTAATTGCTGTGAGTGAAATTAATCTACTGCAGGCCTGAATTTCTATAGAAGGAGGATACAACCCCCTGTTTTGTATGCTATAAGTGATAGGATGATAGTACACCCTATTTACCAGCATCTGCTGGAAGGAGGATACAACCCCATGGAGACATGTTTCCTTCCCTAGCGCTACCCTACCACCCTAATATGTTTGTAGTAATCTTCCATATTCCTTTACCATTCAATCTCTCTCACACTCAGTGGTATCTGATTCTTCTTTTATGATCTGGACCCAAGAGACGATTTCTCTCACTCATCCCTCTGTGTATAAATACCTTCACATTTCCTACGGATGCATCTCTACACCATCGCACCATTTAATTCCTTGATCATGCCTCTTCATGAGAGATTAATTCCTCATTCTATTACTGATTTGTAGATTCATTTAACTCCACCGTGATTCTTGAAAAAAACTAAAACAATTCTTTGTTCATTGACTTATAATTTTATTCTTCCATTCGTGTTCTTCCCCAATCTCTATTTCCCTAATATTCCTTAGCCATTGATCTGATTTCGAGCTTTTTAATAATTGTAGATCTGAGATAAAAATAGGATAGCGGATAAGTGACGTTTTCCAAATATCATTCCACGATTTTATCTTTTTGCACCAATCATTCTGCACCGTTGATATTTTTTGGGCTCTCTGTCAGTATTGATCTGAGATGGAAAATGGATATCAGATATGTGACTTTTTCTGAATTTCATTCCATTATTTTCAATTTTTGAATCAATATTTCCGCACTGTCGATATCATTTGAGTATCATTCCGCACCGTTGATCTTATTCGAGCTCTCTGTGACCGTTGACCTGAGATGGAAATTGCATATCGGATATGTGACTTTTTCCAAATATCATTCCATTATTTTTGCTTTTTGAACCAATCTTTCAGCACCTTCAATCTCATTCCAGTTCTATCCCGACCGTCGATCTTTTGTATTGTGGATTGCGGGTTTGTGACCTTTTGAACATATCATTCAAGATTTACGCTTTCCTCACCAATATTTTTGCACCGTCAATCTTATGTGGATGTTTTTCAGACCGTCAGTCTTATGGATTTCCGGTAGAAAAACTAGGACATTTCCCAAAGTATTTTTGTGATTCTTTGCCTTTCGCTTTCCGCCTTGCACTTTTCTTATGAATTGTTGATTTTCTTGCGGGTTCACTCCTGTCTATTGATTTATTATCAAATACATATTTTTGGATCTTCCCTTTTCTTTGTGAGAAAATCATTCTTCGTCATCATTCTTCTCAAAATCGGCTTCTGCATTTCGCTCAAATTATGTGGACCGACCACTTTATGAGTGAACTATTTCTCAATGAAATTTCCTCCCATCTAGAATGTTAACTAGCTTACTAGTTAACTCTGTGAAATCCCTTGAGGGTTGTCATATCTAGATTTGGTCAAATCAATGTTGGAATCCAAATGTATTAAACTGTATTTCATGGAAATTTCATGCCCATCAGAATTTTCTTAGACCTCAGAACTTCTCTCAAGGAAATCATTGACATTCATTGATCTATTTCAATGATCAACCTTAACTATCAATATCAATCATATTCCCAATGAATGGTTTCATATTTTGCAACTCATCCTTTTTATCTAATTCACTATTAAATCAATGAAATTTACCTTGGTCGTTTATCTTCAACCATCTTCGACCTCTGTTAGCCTCAATCCACGACAAACTCCAAATAGAACAAACTTGTTTGAATTAAAATTTCACACCCATCTTATTAGTTAACTCACCCCCTAGTTGAATCTATGAAAACCATGAGGACCGTTAGATCTAGATTGACAGTGGACCCCAAATATCATATGGTGGATTTTATTCAAATTCCTTGCACATCAATATTTTATTAATCCGCTCTAGTTCTCCCTGGGAAATAACTAGCAGTCATTGATCTGCTTCAATGATGAACCTCGTCCGTTGATCTTAATCTCTTTCGTGGTGTTTACTTCTGAATTTCTCAACCAATTAACCTTTTTATCCTCCTCTCTTTTTAATCAACGAAATTCATTATGACCGTAGATATTTATCACTCTCCATTATCCACCAAACGATCTCCAATCGCGAGGATGATTTAATTTAAGAAAATGTTGGGTTATCTCAAGTATAACTCCAACTTGCAAAATCCATCTTCAACCATGGATTGTGAAATCCATCTTCTGTTGAATCTATGGATCTTCAATTGTGGTCTATGGATATTCCACAACTTGCTTTGAAGATATTTCTCCTATCATCAACCCTGTTACTAATTGTCCCTTGTCAACAACCCTATTACTAATTTTCCTTTGTCATTGTGAAATACTTTGACATCAATGGCAATCCATGTAATGGATCCTTTGTCTTTTATTGATTTCATCTTGCTACATGTATATTGGTTATTTCTTTGTCACTCATGAACTTCTTTGAACTCCTTTGACATCAATGAAAACTATATTCTCAACATTACTTGTGGGATTGAAACAGTACATATCAGTCATGGCCTTATAAGGTGATTGTCAAAATTTAGAATCAATGGTATGGCATACCAAAGCGACAACCCACATTAACGGTTGCTATGATATATTACAAATAGACAAATAAGCTTATCAATCATGCTCAAAAGTTCACATTAATTATGATAAAACCTTAGCATTCCATAAAGACTGCAACAACGAGTCGACTCACCGCTCGACGCAAGTCTCGACAACAATAACAAATCAACAATATCCTTGAGGAATACCATAACGTATTTTCAGAGCCAAGTGGACTACCTTTGCGTTAGGTAAAACACTTCATTGAACTTGTTTCTAGTTCTTCTTTACCTAACACACCTATTTATCGAAGATCCATTCTTGAGAATGAAGAGATTCACGGGAAAATCCAAGATTTGATCTATAAGGGTCATATCTTCCCCAGCTCTTCTCCTTGTGTAAGTCTAGTTATCCTAGTTCCAAAGAAAGACTGGACTTGGCGTAAGTGCATCGACTATCAAGCTCTCAACAAAATTTTAGTCAAGAACATATGCCCTCTTCCAAGGATAGATGAACTCATTGATAGTTTGAAAGGTTATAAGTTCTTGACGAAACTTGACCTCAAGTCGGGATATCATCAAATTATGATTGAGTCCATTGATGTGTGGAAAACAACTTTCAAGACCGAGGAAAGATTGTTTGAATGGTTAGTCATTCATTTTAGCTTAACCAATGCACCTCTAACCTTCATGAGATATATGGATGACCTTATATGACCTTTCATCGAAAAATGTGTCATTGTCTATCTCAACGATATCTTGATTTTTAGTCGATCATGGGATGAACATGTCAGAAAGCTTCAACAAGTCTTAGACACTCTCCAGCAACATCGACTATATATGAATATGGAAAAATGCTCATTTGCGATGACCAACATCAAATATTTGGGGTATGTAATTGACTCTGCAGGAATTCATGTTGAAAAAGAAAAAGTACAAAGCCTAAAAGGTTGGCCCATTCTTCAAAACATTCATGAACTAAGAATTTTTCTTGTTTTGGTGAATTTCTATCGATGGTTCATACTTGACTTCACCCACATCTCATGGCGTTTGGATCAGTTGACTAAGGGAAATGGGAAAATTGTCTTCAAATGGAAACCAACACAACACCAAGATTTTGAACAACTCAAAAACAAGATATGCACTGCACCAGTACTTGTGTTACTTGATTTGTGTCATCCTTTTGAGATTGAAACAGACCCATTGGACTATGCTCTTGGTGCAATGATCACTCAGTCATGTTAGCCAGTAAATTTTCATTTCAAAACTTTCAACGACACTGTTAGAAGGTATTCTATGTATGAAAAATAACTTTATTCCATTGTACAAGATCTTAAACAATGGATACACTACATTTTTGGCAAGGATACAGTCATCCTCACTGACCATAAATATTTGCAGTTCACTCCATCCCAGTAGAAACTATAGACAACTCGAAAACTCAAGTGGACTAATCACCTGCAACAATTTTAGTTGGTAATTAAATATCAGAAAGGAAAATCCGATGTCACAGTCTATTGTCTTAGTCAGCCACCCATTACTCTACTGCCTACAGTGATGAGTATGCTGGGTTATGACACCACTACTTGGCCATAGTTGTATTCGGTATATTGCAACTTCTCCACAATTTATCGCCAGCTCTAAACCGACACACTGTCAACTACTGACTACTTCTTGACGGACACTTTGGTATTCAAGCTTGGACAATTTTTTGTACTGACCGGTGAGCATTGACAAAATTTCAATTCGGATGCACATTACAACAAGACTGCAGAACATTTTGGAGTCGCAAAAAGACTTGTTATCCTCCAAAAGTATGTTTACTTCCCTTCACTTAAATTTGACGTCAAATTGTGCCTAAAGCTTGGTTTCCTCCCTTAAACATGTAAAAGACTCCTAGTCCCATCTGTACATATCAAAATTTCTTAATAGTATTTATATCCACATACAAAGGCCAATAATACCCTCACAAGTCCACACATAGTGGTTTGAGGTGATTTTATTGGCCATATATGTTTAGAAGGTTCATATAAGACTTAAGGTAGAATTTCCCTCCCTCAACCATGTCTAGGGACTTGAGACCCTACTTAATGCTCAAATATTCCTAAGGAACTAATATCGATCAAAAAATTTGGTAATTAATTATTACTATTATTAAAAAAAATTATCATTCAAACAATTAAATTTCTATTCAAAACAATTTTATCACCATCTTTATAATTGTAATAACTTAAAATTCATTATCTATGATCATCTTTGAATAATAATTTTGTAAAATGCATTGATTAATTTATTTTGAAGTGACACTAATGCAAAAAGTAAACAATTGAATCAATACACACACACACACACACACATGCGTGTAAATCCTAATTTTAAAAACATTTATTTGTTTGAATAAAATAAAAAAGGAATCATTGAATAGGATATTTAGAAAAATAGTTATTTGTAAATTTTTTAATCGTTGGTGCAAACCCTCGTAACTAAAATTTATTTGTAAGTTTCAATTTGGAAAAGGACTTCTCAAAGTATCATACACCACTTCAATAATTAATATATATGATGTGACATCCCATTTCCAATAAGATTAACAAAAACTTTCGCCACTTTAACACCATATAGTGTTAGCGGTGCTAATATCCCCATATTAACACCATAAATATAAGTAGGGCTAACTTGTGGTTCTAAAGATGGACTTAATCTAGTGATTAAAACATAATAATGATACTAATGCCCATCAACAAATTTAATAAGCTAAACATAAAAAACAATCAATTGAATAATCAAATTTCAATTTAAATTATTTTTATTGCTACTTTATATTTTACTAGATAAAAGAACGTTATTTTTATGGTTAATATTAAGAGTCCTAAGTATTTATTTTTAAATAGTATTAAACATGAATAATTGAATTGAATTGAATCAAGTGAATTATTTGCTTAAACTAGCACATATCCAAATCCTAGGCTCTATAAAGCACCGAGAGGGATCAAATCTCTAGAGGTGCAAACCTCTTTTTAAGTATTGCACTCAAGGACCTATCTTTGGTGGTGTGTCCTATATATAACCATTGATTTGATTCAAACTAAAAGACAAATCATTTTATTTAATCTCGACATATAATGTTTTTATTATTAATATTTGATATTATTTATGACACTACAACAAATCTTGGAATTAGCATCCCTTTTTAGTGTAATTTTTTTTTACATTGAGTGGTCTAACTAAACGCTAAATGGGACGTGTCATGGACAAAACTTAAAGCGTATAAAAAATCGTCTCTTTTTGGTTCCTAGATAGCATCCTTTATGAACTCCAAAATAGTGATTTTTTTTTGCTTCCAGAATAGCGTCCAACTTTTCTTCCTAAATGACGTCGAGGTTTTCTTCCTAAATAACGTCATAATTTTCTTTGTAGCGAGTGTCCTATTTTTCTTCCTAAATGACATCCTCATTAGCACCATATTTTCATCCTTAATAGCACCATGTTAGCATCTAAATTGGCATCCGATATTGAATCCATTTTTTCTACCACATCAACATCACATTTTGCACCATGTTTTACTTCCAAATATGTGCCAATTTTCGCTTCCAAATTTGCACCATTTTTTGCTTCCTTTTTTGAATCATGTTTTGCTACCAAAATGACACCAAACATTTCTTCTATTGTTGCACCATATTTTTCTTCCTATGTAGCACCAGTTTTTGCATCCAAAGTAACGTCTTATTTTTCTAACACAAGCATACAAAATGAATCCAAAGTCAATAAATGAAGGGAGAAGGATAGAGAACAAGATATTCATCGCTCTGTATCTAACCTTGAATATATTTCTAAAATAGTGACTTCCAACTATGTCACTCATTGAATCTTTTAAATGTATATTAGTTGATTAAACCATCCCATTAATATTTGCATTAATGATCCATCATAAAGACAATAAATGAACAACCTAATAAGCATTGGTGCACAACTCAGACTCAACAAAGACTCTAGAAAGACCCGAGATAGACTCGGAAAGACTCCGCAAATATGAAAAAAACTTAAATATGGACACACAAAAGAAGCTTTATTTATTCCAATGCTTCAACAATATATTTTATTGATTTTGAGTCCACTTTCATTTCCGTGGAGGCCTTTTTATTCCCATTTTTCAATTATATATTTCATTTATTAATAATGTTGAACTAAATTTATTAGGATGCAATCTTTATGCTATAACAAGTTTTGTCAAATAGAGGTGGATGCATAATGTTCCTTTCTCATATGAGACGTTATAAATTAAATGAGATGCACAAAGTTAAAAGATTAAAAAAATTCAAACTTTTTAAGAAGAAGTAGAACATAATATGATTTTTTGTTGTCTATGCCAACTCTATTATAAATATTGCATAATGTCTGTTTCTTTTAAAATTAAAAAAAGATGGTATTTAATGAGATAACTCTTTAAATTATAGATTTAAATTTAGTGTCAGTCTGTTAGGAATTAGTTGGGTTTGAATTAACAAGTTGATATTTTTTTCATTTAATGATAATGAATGATCAAGCTGGCCGAACCTTTTATACGTGGGAAATATACCTGGTGATACAAGGGACTTTGAAAACCTATTTTGAATATGGGCACATTACTGAGATCGATTTCAAGGTTCATAGGCTGTCCGTCATTTGTTTTATCGATTTTGAAGGAGGATGTTATTCTTGGTCGTGATCTTTATAATTTTTATTTGAATTCGTTACGAGTTGAGCTCTCGTATTGTGGTCAAGGCGATCCTTCATCTTCTGGTGGATGACAGTCTTCATCATGTGGCCATTATAGTAGTTACAGGTTCTAGTAGGGGACACGGGAAATGAATCTTGAGAATATATCCATATAGTTTCAGGGTTACAAGAATACCGTCATGGGATTCATTGTAGGATCTAAAAGATCATATGTGACACGTTGGAGCCGTTTATTATTATGAAGCCTTTTGCGGGTTTTTTTCCTCTGCTTTTCCAAGACTGAGCGAGTAAGCATGAGTCTTGGCCGATTATGTCGAGTTTTCAGGGAGTGGGAAGAGTTAGCCTAGTTTAGGGGCAATTGTTCTGCGAGTAACCGTCTTGGGGGTCGACTCATCCTTATTCGCGAGTACTCATGAGTGTTGGATGAGTGGTGCTTTATTGCTAATAAGAGGAACTCTAAAGAAATAAATAAATTTGCAACATTTAGATAAAGCCAAGAGTTTGAACTATGTAGGTAAATGGTTTTTTAAATCATCAACATACAATTGCAGGGATATAACCAAATCAATGCTCCACCCATTGAATATGGAGCTTAGTTTATTCAAAATATAAAAAATACAAATGCATTGATATAGAAAAGAGGAAATCACTACCAAAGCCTAGCCTACCCAGTTGCAAAATCTAGTAAGTATAGATGTATTCAAATATCTGTGTTTTATCTACAAGATTATATTACTTGAAATGCCTATGTTGGAGGCAACCATTAGAAATGATATATCTATAAAGAAAAATTCAGCAAACCCTAATCCATCCAAATAGAACACTTCAGATTTATAACAACACTACTAAAGAGTAGAACACATCAATAGGAGCACTCAAGAGAGAGAAAGAGAGAGAGCCCATGAATGAGAAGAATATGGTGCCCATAGTCTAAAGAATCATGTATGTATGCTAAAGATGTTATAAATCATGAGGTAGAGGATCTACAATGACTTCTCCAACAAACCTTAATCCAACAAACAAGCTGAAAATACCAATGTCACAAAAAGTCTTCAAGAGAGTGAAACACAAGTATAGTGAATTGATGTAGATGCCCTCAGCAAAAAATGATTAAACACACTTGAATGTGATGATTTTACAAATGAGGTACATGGTGCATTTATACCACTCCTCCTAGGGTTATTGCACTATCCCCAAGGAGGAGGCTAGGCTGACCTTACCCTAAATTATAATAAGGAGGAGGCTAGGATGACCTTACACTAAATTATAATAAAGTGTTATAATTGTGTAACTACCCACTAATACCTATAGGTTGGCTCATTAAGAGCTTCAACTACCCATAAAGTGGGTTGGTACGTGACCACAAATGAAGATTAGCCAAAACGAATAAAATATGATGTTACAAATGAGGCATGTCCCTCCTTGAGGGGGTTATGGGCCCACACACATGCTTAGGACACCTCAATTACCTAAAATAATGTTGACTAGGTTGGCTCTTAAGCCATAAACTAGTGCTAACCAACATAGATCCATCTTAAACCTAGATCTAGAAAGCACTAGGAGGGATCCAATCTCTTTAGGTGTAAGCTATTTTTATCTTAAATTTTTAAATGTTCATAAAAAAATTACACCTCAAACATTTTGATCCCTTTAGTGTTTGGTAAATCCAAGTTTAACATGGATATTTTGATTACTTTTCATTTAGTTTTATTATTGGGTTTTTATTATTTGATAAATTAGGCAAGATCTTTTTTTCTACTTTTTTGTTTTAGTAGACTTCTTGGTGTAGTGTTAGGTTAAACACACATGAATAAGGTTGAGTATATTTTGAAAAAGAGTTTATCATTTCCATTAATCATTAATGGTAATCCACAATATCATTTTTATTTATTTATTTTGTTATGTCGATTAACATAATGTTTTTTTATGTCTGCTAGAATAACGTGACAGGATCTCCCCCATACTGGGTTGAGAGCACCTCACTTCTCTCGGTGCAACAAGCATGTACATTCTCTACAAAATAATGGCCGATGTGCATTTCCATGATCATCAAATAACATATATTTGCATTAAACAAAAGCAAGAATAGAAACCCTCTCAAATTTATAAACCCTACACAAATACTAAAGCAAGAATAATGGCAAAGACAAGAAGGAAATTGAGGGCTAAGATGTGCTCAAAATTACTATTGGGACTATTTTCATCCTTCTTACCTGCCCAGATTATGCCCAACATTGAATATCTTGTCCTTTGTTGTTGTTCATTATTTTTTTAGTGTTGTGACATGCCCAAAAGAATGTCCAAATTCAGGAACAAGGTCATTTCCACCCTCAAAACTTCTCAAAACATGGCCAGACATGCTCAGAATGGTACGGCTTTGCTCGGGACTCAAGCAGTGATCCTTTACGCTTGCTTGTGACTGTTTCTTGGAAGAATGGCCTCAAATCATGCCCAAGTATGAAAAAGGAGGATGCTTGAGGGCTAAGAAGTGCCCAAAATTATTGTTCGGACTGTTTTCATCCTTCTTACCTGCCCAGACTATGCCCAACATTGAATATCTTGTCCTTTGTTGTTGTTCATTATTTTCTAAGTGCTGTGACATGCCCAAAAGACTATACAAATTCAAAAACAAGGTCATTTCCATCCTCAAAATTTCTTAAAAAGTTGTCAGAAATGCTCAAAATGGTGATAGTAACCCTTCCTCATGCCCAGACAATCCAAGAATCAACCCAGGTTAGCTCAACAAACCTCCGAGTAACCACCCATGCAAATAGGAGGGTAACATAAGCCAGTAACTAAGAAGACCGTTTATAGTCAAAATGTTGTATTTGGAGCAATGTTTTGTAACTTGGACAAGGAATTGAACAAGGGTAAACTCAGACTCAGACCGCTTTGAATTTAATGACTTGATTTACTGCATAATACATAAAATTTTAAAATTTTAATGGATACAAATTATCTTAAAGAGTACAAACCATTAGAGACAAAATATGCAAAGTTTGCTCATGTATATTCCATGTAAGGATGAATATATCAGAATGGCACCGGTTTAAATAAATAGGTGAAAAAAAATACATATTCAATCAACCTTTAAATGGACTTGACAATCCAAAACACAATGTGCTACAAGGTACTGGCCTACTAGATATCTTTAATCAATATTATTAATGATGAGACTTATCACCACTATTGGAAATGGCGTCCTTGGTATGAGCAACAAAACCCTCCTCGGGCAGCAGATAAACGATTGCGGGAAGCAAACACAAAACCTCAAGCAGGATACTAGCCTTGCTCGGGCAATCTGTTTGACATCCTGGAAGCTTGCTACCCTTAACGAGCAACACAAATAATCCAGGAAGCAAGAAAGAAGAATTCAAACATAAGGAGAAGACTTCGGGCAGCTGGAAAACATTTCACGGACAGCTCCAGAATTTGATCCGGGTAATTAGACAGAATTACATCACACAAATACATGGCAAGACAACTATAGTGCTATCATCCAAAATCATGTAAGGCATTAGCTACACTCTCTATGTCTTCTACTAGAGAAATAACCTTAGTGTTACAATAAGACGCATAATAAGAATCATCGTATTTACGATCATGTTCTTCTCTAGTTTTGGAATGTACACGTATAACACAAACCCTAGTCGTCAAAGTCATCAGACTCAAAATTGGTGAAAAATTGGTGAGGAAAAAGATCAAAGAGTTTGAATCGGATTGGGAAAAACTCATCTAGTAGAAAAATATAAAGATATATACATTTTGATGGAAAAAGCATTCTTCATGAAAGTTCAACAAATCCATGTCCATACAATGCACAAAATCAATAGTCATGTCCATACAATACACAAAATCAATAGACGCCCAAAATTTCATGGATCTATAGGTATTTCATATATGATATGAGTCCAAAAATGATCAAAACCTTGAAAGAAACTCACTGTTTTTGGTGCCCTAGATGCATGGCTCTATTTTTGGATGGCCAACAAGTGTTGGTGGATGCCCTAGATGGGTTATTTTTTTCTCCCTTAGGTTTGTTTGTAACTTGCAGTCACTCTGGCAAAGAGGAAGTTTGCTGAAACAGACTAAGAAAATGATAATAAAAAAATTGTTGGAAGGGGTATTTATGCATTTCTTGGATGAGTAGGAGTTCAAAATTCAAATAGCAAATAAACTTGGGGATCACGAGTTTGACTCATTTTTTTACTAAGAAAAACTTGGTCAAACCTGACTTTCACTTGTTCGATCCTCAAAAATTCTTCTGTGGGTTGATCCGAGGCAAATTTGCAAATAGGTGAGTTTGACTCACGATACCTGTGAAAATGTTTTATATTGATAGTATCTAGATGCCTTACTCAAAGTATTGCATGCAACAGAGAAATAGATGAAAAAACTCACACATCCATGTATTATGATAGATTCAAGGATGATAAAAGTTCTTAAATTTGATCAGGAAACACCTGTCAATTTTTCCAACTCACAAAAGACAAGTAGGCACTGAATTAGCAACCAAAATAAAAAAAGGATATCCCCTAATCAAATCAAAATACTGAAGGTTTTATCATTTATGTCTAGGACTAAGTCTTGATGTCTGGTGGAGAATGCTACAAAACCTTTTACGCATGTCTTGTTGAACTACTTGTTTGGCAATTTTATGGTGGTACTACAGTAAAAATTTCAAAATGGGATATAGTGGATAGAAAGGGTGCTATGAAATTGTTAGGCCATTTAAATTCATGTTGGACCCTATGGATTGTATGTTTGTATTGTTTTTTATTATTTAGATGACAGTTTTTTTTCTTTGATAAAATATAGTTGCTACCTGAGGTCTTCTCTTGGACATGAATTAAGAACTCTGTGGATTGGATTAAATTCACACTGTTTTAAAGCCTACGAAAATTCTTTTGTACTCTTCTATTGACCCATCAAAACATCCTAGGAAATCAGAAGAGCCTCCCTTACTTTCTCCTATTATAGAGAAAGCAATCACACCATTGAGGTCTTCCATTAGGAGGACATTGTGAATGGCATCACTTCAAGGATTTAGAAATAGAAACTAAAGAAAAAGGCTAATAGTTCTTGCAGCAACTATGTGAGTAGTGTCATAGCTTGAGAAAAATAATTGGATTCAATTAATGGAAAATGGGGCAATATAAATAGAGGGCAAACTGGTGTTACAAAAAAACAATTTGGTTGATGACCGAACATCACAAGAAAAGGTAATGAATAAAGCTTATGCCATAACAAGGTTTGTCACATCTTCCATAAGAAAACATGTGCACAGATTTCTTTAACTGAAGATCCATATCATCTTTTCAACATGAATATTATTTTATACACGTTAACTAGGATTAGTTTTGGGGTTTAAAGGTTCTTTTCATGCATTATAAATTTTAACTCGCATGGGATATGGTGACCAGATTTTTGGCATGTTAAACAAGGATAATGCCTTATGAGATTGACAACATGATTTTCAACCACCAATTTTCTAAAATTACATATTTTAGGAGGGTATTTTATGGTTTGATTCACTTCCTAATATCTTGATCCCTCATACTTCTCATTTTAAATTTAATTGGACTACAAGAGAATACAATGGATACCAAAGTTGTTTAACATAGAAGACACCGAATTTCAGATCCAACCAATTCTCGAATTTCCATTTTGATCTCTGAAGCAAGCTACCAAAATTTTTCCCTCTTTGCAGAATCCATCGAGCCACTCTTCAGGAAAAGGTAAGTAATGTTGTTCAGGGAGTCCTAAATGATGGCATCTTGCTGGAGGCTGCATCACGGTCATTCATCTAAGAAGCAAGCCAAAAACAAGGAGAAACGTGATCACCCCAACACCCATCCTACCTTTAAAATCAAATAAGATAAAAGTAAAACAAAGGATTGAGAATGATTCTAGAGAAAGCATCTGAGATTCTCAATCCTCCATACCTACAATGTTCACCCAAAGGGTGGAAACCAGTTGTAGTCATTATTTGGGGGGATGTAAGATCACTTGGTTTGACTTAATGACCATGATGGCTCTACCACTGTTGTGGCCCCCCTTGTGGGGAAGAACTAGCCACTTTTGTGAGATATGAACCTTGGTGGGAGCTAAGACAAAACCTCACTTTCACCAACAAGATTAGCCTCTTGTGGCTAAGATAAGAAAATAAATGATATTAATGGCCAACAAGTGACCACAAAAGTAGGTATGGACTAAGAATAGTAAATTCAATGCAAGGGAGTGAAATTTTTTTTCCTAGGTCTATGCTAAAAGCATAAGATATCAAGATCTAAGAAAAAGCTAGGAATTGTTGCTTCTACAAATGTGACTGCAGCCCAGCTCAATGTGACTAGAGCCCATTTCAAATCTATGAGAGCTAGGGCTATTGTCTGAATCATCATTGTTGGAATATAATAGACCCAATCATAACTTAGGATAAAATAATTAATCATTATTTGATTAATTATTCACCCTCTAGCTTAATTAGTTGGCATCCACTTGCACCTTAAGGTCAATGCATGCCATCCATATCCTAGGAATGATTTATTTCTAATTCTGGGTTCATCTAGAATTAGTATACAGGACCTTATAGCAGATTCTGCTTTTTTCTGCTTTTTCTGCTTTATCCTGCTTTTCTATGGATAAGATAAAAGCTAGTCAACTAGGAAACTGGGAGCTTTTGTTTCCAACCCATCCTCCATTATTTTCTCTCCGTATTCTAGGATTAGCAAGTATTTCCTTCACTCATCATCACTCACTCATGCTATTGCTAATTCGTGAGGTGCTTGATAGATTGGGAAACTGCTTTAGTCAACTATGGGTTTTATCATAATTAGTAAGCCTCCTTTTATGAGCTAGCTTGAGCTGTCTTCATGCAACTCCTTTTTCCTTTATAAAGATGTATTACCTATGCAATAATATCAATTATCATTTATTGATCATTCATTAATGTGTGTTCATTAATCCTTCTTCTTCTCTCCTTATGCTAATTCTCTACAATTCTCTGTGAGGTTAATAGTGTGCCTAGATCCTTAGCCGGTTTATGAAATTCCTTATGCCATCAAGGCTTTAGAATTTCTACATGGTATCAGAGCTAAGGTTCTCAAAGTTCAAGTTCTACATGCTATTAGAGCTGACGATATCAAAGCTCTACATGATATCAGATCTTTGAGAGTTCATTAATTAGTCCTCCTTTTTCAGATTTCTAGGTTCAACTTCGAATGGATTCAAGAGTATCAGTTCCTCTTATTTCTCCATTCACAAGCTATTCAGAGTGGAAACTGAAGATGATTTCATATCTAACGAGACAAGGTCTCTATGAGATATCTATTGGAGCTGGTGAAGAATCTTATGAAGAGCCAAGTGACTGGTTGAATGACTGTGACAGAGCAATTGGAGCTATGTGCCTATCTATCTCTCCATGCATGCGCTACCTTATTGATTCTATTGATTCCCCAAAGGATCTCTGGACAACATTGGATAGAGTTTTGGGAAAGGACAATGAGGATCCTTCTAGCTATGTGGAGAGTGCCTCTAGCTCCTCAATGATTTCTATCTCTCAAGATGTCTTGACCTCTACTGTCTTTGATGAAGTTGATCATGAAGAACTACTCCCTTTGATTCGAATGCTTCCTCTTTCAATCAAGAAGCAAATATTGAAGAGCCATCTTTTTCTGTGCCTCCTAAAGTAGAAGATCTCGATTCATCTTCTCATGATGTTGTTGATGAAAAAGAAGTGACTAATGGAGATGCTATTTCTATTGATGATTCACTCACACATTCAGTGTTCTCTATGTCTTCTATCATGGATTCTGAGATCCATATGCCAGACCTCTCACACCTTGTGCATGCCTCTTTTCTTGATGGTGCGCAACCCAATGATTTCCAGGATGTATGCTTAGCCAAATCAAGTCCTTCCAGTGTTTTGCCACTTACCATACTTGATCCCATGTGCTTCTGCAGCTCCTCCTTTGTTCTTGGCACTCATCTCAGAGCCTCCTTGAATATTTTGAACATCACTATCTTTCCTCCTCTCATACTTCTACCATAGAGGATTCTTTACCAGTATATTCCCATGAGTCTACTATTGTGTTTATTTGTGATCTCTTGGATTCTTTGAAATCTAGATCAACCCATGGAGCCCATGCATTCACACTCTTTGATCCCATGCCTTCTCTATGTTCCTACATGATCACTTGCACACATCCTCTCTGTGTAAATGAAGATGGAGACATGATACATTCACTTGGACAATTATTTCCCCTATCTAGAGCTCATTTCATCTCTACTGGTTTGAAGTTCAAGTCATATCATCATCTTGGAGCTGATTACAAGTCTCAAGATCCTTCAGTATTGCCTTCACATCATTGGATTTCAGTTGTCCTACATGGTCCCAGGTTCCATCCTGCAGCTGACCTTGATCCAGGTGAGCAGATTTATCTTCTTCCCAAGAAGAAGATTCCTCTAGACATCAGCATTTAGTTTGGAGCAGCAGCAACACCAGCAGTTCAACATTTTTGGTATTGCTTTTCATGTCCTTTCTTGAGGGAGTATTTTCCCCTTGAGGTTTTTCCTCTTTCCTCATTTCTTCGGACAACATAAAATTGTAAAAGGGTGGCCATAGCTTTATTGTTGGGCCCTATATGCATATATATTTCTGATTAGTTCAGGAATATCATCATAAATTCAGGCTTAAAGGGGGGTGTTGGAATATAATAAACCCACTCATAACTTAGGATAAAATAATTAATCATTATTTGATTAATTATTCACCCACTAGCTTAATTAGTTGGCATCCACTTGCACCTTAAGGTCAATGCATGCCATCCATATCCTAGGAATGATTTATTTCTGATTCTGGGTTCATCTAGAATTATTATACAGGACCTTATAGCAGATTCTTCTTTTTTCTGTTTTTCTTCTTTTTCTGCTTTATCCTGCTTTTCTATGGATAAGATAAAAGCTAGTCAACTAGGAAACTAGGAGCTTTTGTTTCCAACCCATCCTCCATTATTTTCTCTCCATATTCTAGGATTAGCAATTCTTTCCTTCACTCATCATCACTCACTCATGCTATTGCTAATTCGTGAGGTGCTTGATAGATTGCGACACTGCTTTAGTCAACTATGGGGTTTATCATAATTAGTAAGCCTGCTTTTATGAGCTAGCTTGAGTTGTCTTCATGCAACTCCTTTTTCCTTTATAAGGATGTATTACCTATGTAATAATATCAATTATCATTTATTGATCATTCATTAATGTGTGTTCATTAATTATTCTTCTTCTCTCCTTATGCTAATTCTCTACAATTCTCTGCGAGGTTAATTGTGTGCCTAGATCCTTAGCCAGTTTATGAAATTCCT
Source organism: Pseudotsuga menziesii (assembly GCA_001517045.1). NCBI lineage: Eukaryota > Viridiplantae > Streptophyta > Pinopsida > Pinales > Pinaceae > Pseudotsuga > Pseudotsuga menziesii. The sequence continues at coordinate 363,722 of LPNX010279134.1, read as the reverse complement.
TATGCCATCAAGGCTTTAGAATTTCTACAATCATTAGATCAATTGTTGTTGTAGTCATTGATGGTTATTTTTTAATTGGGTTCTATCATACGTTCAGCACAAGTGTCATTGACATATCTTGATCTTCATCTACTCTCTCAAAGAAGGATATGAAAGAAGGCATGGGCAATGAGAATGGGAAACTAGTAAATTTCCAAGTAGTTGAGCAATTGATTTCATGTTCTGAATGAACCAAGAGAATTCATGGGAAAATCTAGTTATGAAATTGTCTAAAAGGCCAGGTTCAATAGTGGTTGTCTGATAGCACTTTGGCTTCTCCAAGATGGGTATCTAAAAATTAGAGAGAATCTGGAATTCATACCTGCCATTTATGAGTTGGGTACTATCAGGCTTAGGCATCTTGTTCCTTTGAGAGAATTTATTCAAGGATGAGAGGCAAGAAATTAATTTCCTATGATTACCTTCCCAGAGGAAGCCTGGAAAAACTACTACATTGTGAGTTTCAGTATCTTCTCCTTTGCTTTGGTTCTGTTCATGAATAATAGAATTGTAAAAAACTAAAATAGTGATTCTTTCTATATTTCAGGCTAAGGAAATTACTTTAATCATGACTTGTGTTTTATGTAGAGTTTCCCAATGCCTAGTGTCTCATGCTTGGAGGATTGAATTCTAGAGTCAATAATTGCTCAAAACTGGTGTTCTAATTACCCATCCCTTTGAGGCATTTTACTCCCATTTGCGCAGCATGTACTCAATCACAATTGCTTCAATGAAGCCACTTAAGCTCTAGATTGACCTTTTGCAAGGACTTATTTTATATTTTACTTTCTTATGTATATTTCATTATGAGATTAAGAGATGGTAGTAGTGGAGAAGTTGGTTGATCACTCAGATTTCTCCATAGTGCTTCATTGCAGTGAAGGGATTCAATCATATTCCAGTTTTGTTGGCATTTATCAAAGTTCTCAGTGGTTGTATGAAGGGAGACTCACTTGTTGGGGAAAGATATTGTCCATAACTCTCTCGTGTTCAAATCTCTTCTACATAAGTAGGACGTAGCACTTGGTCTAACAACCATTTCACTCTAAATGCAAGAGGGTGCACTCATATTTGTTGAATGCTGGTATTTGTGAGGAGAAAAACCATCTTTGTTAGACTATTGAAGGTGGAGGGCGCACCCACAGTCTAAAGGGAGGACACATTTCTTTGTGGGTATCTAAGATCATGTTTTGGGGGACCAAGCTCACCTCAGATCTGCTGCACAATGATCATACCAGCTCAGGAAAATTCATTTGGGGTTCAAACAATGCATATCTTCTCAAGTCATGACCAAGGAGGGAGGAGACCAATGCTCCAGAAGGATTTTCCCATTGTTAGCATCCTATGGACCCATGCTCTTTAAACTAAGTGCATGTTTTTATGCCCAATGTCTGCCATCTATAGAAACATAACAGGTCTAAGTTTCATTGAGAAATCTGAGTCCTTTTATGCACATAGTGGTTGTAGCATCCTGCCCAAAAGTCTAGTTATTTTCCTTTATAAACTGATGTATGAATCATAAATAAAGAGAACCCAGTTTGCTTATGTTTCTATGTTTTCCTTCCATGTTAAGAACATTCTATATGAGCATGAACTGTTATCCTTAATAATACCCAAGTAAGCAAGCAAACAAATCAAATCTGGTTCAAGAGGACCTACAGGTAAATATAGCAGTGAAGACAAAGCATTTGATGAAATATCAGTACCAAAATGCATAGCAGTCAATACCGAATCAACATCCTCACACTATAGTGCCAATGGAACAATGTTGCTCAAGTGTTTGATGAAAATTCTAAGTTAGCCAATTTACAGAGTCAACAAGATTTGAGTCCAAATTAGACCAGGGACATTACATTAATGTCACGGGTTCAGCCAATGATGGAGGATATTCGCATTATCCATATGCTAAAAAGAATGGAAAGGATTGAGGAATAGTATCCATATGCTAAAAAGGATGACACGGGTTGCATAATAGTTTGTGGAAACCATTGTTGTTGCTTCTGCTGTGATGTTTCATTCAGATGCTGAATCAAGATGTTGAATCAGGCACATCGTATAATTTTCATTTCATGAAACAATATTTTCTTCAGACATTTGTTCAAGAAGATCGGTTCCTTGTCAACATGCCCATTATATGGACATCACATGATTATAGCATTCAAAAGAGACAATATTTGTCTTCGCAATCTGAAAAATTTATTTCATGCATCTTCTAAGATCCAACGTTTGCATACATGTCTACTGAAGAAAAACCTAAATAGATGATAGAATCAAACCCACATTTAAGTACCTTATCATTGATAGTACTGTCAAAGCTGAAATTGTTCCATTGAAATCCCTTCACACCATTAGAGGTTGTGCAGAGTTGACTAATCCCCTCATTGTAATTCACAATTGTTGTTGCTTGACTAAAATCGTTAATGTGGATTGAAACTTGTAGGGTTGACCTTAACTAGACCAAAACCTTGTAGGGCTGACCTTAACCAAAAAATTCCAAACTATCATTAGCCAGGAGAAAATATCATGAAGAGCACCATAGCACATTAATTTGCTTATAGATCCTGAAATTTGCACGTTTTCAGCTATTTCTAAAGAGAAGCCTCCGGACCCTCACGGATCATAATAATTATCACCATGAAAACATCAAAAGCCATTAATTCATAGCATAAGGGGAAAGAATGCCCCAAGTATTATAAAATGAGTGCACAACACAACATAGAGGCTGAGTGTTTTCCAACCATACCTTGAAGAGAATTGTCTCAACAAATTTCCAGATTCAGTGCCCTCGACTGTGCCCCAAAATCTAGACCTCCACCAGCGATTTCGTGTACCTGAAGCTGCTTGTCTCCTTTCCCGCGTTCTATTTGAACATTGTAACCAAAATACAACACACCCACACCCATGATCATATAGTTGCATGAGCCAGAGGAAAAAGGAAACGTGTTGTGCCAAAAAAAATTGTATCTTGCAGCTGAAAAGTAGCTCGGATCAGTAGTTAACTCGTCAATGTGGCAACTCAAAGGAAAGCCATATATTTTTTCGGCAAATTTCAGTTAATTTGGTATTTTTCTTTCGTTTTTTCCTTAAAAAATATTCCCAAGGTAAAAAGTTTATAAAATAGTTGAAGTTTGTAAAATAGTTGTCACAACACAATCATATGGAAAAAACAGGTTCATCTATGTGGTAGCTCAAAGGTAGCCCATATATTTTTCCTGGAAAATTTCAGTTAGTTTGGTATTTTTTTTGGCTTTTTCAAAAAAATATTACCAAGGTAAAAGGTTTATAAAATAGTTGTCACAACACAGTGACATCGAAAAAATAGGATATATACATTTGTTTGGTGTTTAATTTGATTAGAAACCTATGCTATGTAGTAAGGGATTTTTTGACGTCTTATTATATAATCTACCTAACATTCTAAACTTTGGTGTAGATTCTATCGACACTTTTGTGGTGGTGATATTTAGTCATTCAAATATACCATGTGGTGTGGTAACTATGGTGAAGTGGTGATGATATTTAGTCATTCAAATCTCCCATGTGGTGTGGTAGATATGGCGAAGGGACATGCAATAATGTTGGGATTTGGGTGCAATCATTGTTGTATGGGAATGATTACATAGAGTTGGTAGATGATTCAACTACAAAGTATAATGTTATTTGGTAGATAACATTTATCACCCAACAAGGCATAGAACACTACCCTCTTTTTCTCTATGGAACTCTTAAAGGTTTCACTTCATTTATTTGAGAATTAAACATGAATGCTCAAGGATTTGAGGACCTTTCCCCATGAGTTGGTATGATTGGGATTAGTATGGATCTCACTTTCATGTGTGGAGTCCTTTACATCATGGAGTCCTTTCTTGAAATTGTTCAAGTTTACTTCATCCACGGACCTCAGAATATGAATCAACACTATACTTCCTAGGATATGACATGGTGGTATGATCAATATTCTCTATTAGAATGATAGGGATGGGGATATTATTGAATTTGATTCCAACACAAATCCTTTTTGTTGGACCAATAAGTGAATTTGTAACATCAATGAGGACTTAATATTTCCACATTTTATGGAGGCCTACTTGTACCCTTGGACAACAATGAACCTAAAATGATGCAGGTCACCTCGATTCTAAATGCAATCACAGTGAGAGGATATGGTACTAGATCCTTTTTCATTAATAGTTCATGCTCCATTAATAGTGAGAGGGTGGACCCCAATGCTGTTCATGCTCCTTGTTAAGCCATGATTTCTTTCCCATGCCACTTTCCTTATTAATGCTTCCTTCTAGTAGTGTTCTCTTTCCTTGTTTATTTTATTGTTCTATTGTTCTTAAACTACTTCAGAGAATCTCTTTCAAGAATACGGATCCCACTACAAGAATGGAATACTTGGTACATTTAACCATTTCAATAACATAAGAAACTTCCATACCACAACTCTTAGTTTTGGCCATGTGCATTCAATGTGTTCTACAACATATCATTGGCGAGATACCTCACCTAGTTCAAATTTACTCCAGCAGTACAGATGTCAGCCACATGCTCCACTTGTTTTGAATGCTCCCCCTTTTCACAAATCCACAATACCCTAATATATAGTTATTGTGTTTTCATGCTAACCAATATATTTTTAATAGATGCCATATCATCACTACATGGATAACAAAGTCTAGCAAATCTTTTTAGAAGATATGCCATTGATGATGGATGTTTTGGTAAAGGTCGTAATAGATACTCACTATAACTAAGGTTATCTAGGAAGGTGGAGTTTATAATGGAGAATATTTTATGTAGTACACAAATAATTAATGACAAAAGAGTGTGAATTCAAATCCCAAAATCATCGGTGTGAAAGAAGCTCCAACTAAGTATGAGTTATGTGTTGTAAGATTTAGTATAATTTACTTGAGAATGGATTGCACTCATTCTCTAAAACGAGGTCTCCACATCCATCAATATAAGTTTTTTGAGACATTCTCATATTGGATTTCCCCTACCTTCTTGATCAGTTGACTCTAAACCTAGAATTGATTATTTGCAAGGTTATCAGTGGGTTATAGACTACACCTAGTTGTGGTCAAGTTTGTGGCACTATCAATGGGAAATAAGCTGCAACCAATGCTCATCGGGTGGTCATAGGTTGAAAGTGTAAATCATAAGTTTCCACCAAGATATTGACCTCAAGTGACTTCATTATATCCATTTTTTTTCATTTGTTAGTGTCTCTTCAACAATGAACTTCCATATTGAACCTATCATTCTAGATTTTTTTCATGGTCATCGCAGTAGGGTGATGTATCCAATATGAATTATTCAATTATCAATCCTATGTATACTTCTTCAAATAATGTATTATGCTAGAATAAATTGATAAACATGATCTAAGTTGGGAGAGGAATCTCTTCCCCTTCATTTATGTTGTGGAGTCCTTTCTTGAAATTGTTCAAGTTTACTTCATCCATAGACCGCATAACGGGAATCAACACTATACTTCCTAGGATATGACATGGTGGTATGATCAATATTCTCTATTGTAATGATAGGCATGGTGATATTATTGAATTTAATTCCAACACAAATCTTTGTTGTTGGACCAATAGGTGAATTTGTAACATCAATGGGGACTTAATCTTGCCACTTTTTTATGGAGGCTTACTTGGACCCTTGGACTACAAGGAACCTAAAATGATGCAGGTCACCTCAGTGCTAAATGCAATCACAGTAAGAGGATGGGGTAGTAGATCCTTTTTCATTAATAGTTCATGCTCCATTAACAGTGAGTGGATGGACTCCAAAGTTGTTCATGTTCCATGTTATGCCATGATTTCTTTCCCATGTCACTTTCCTTATTAATGCTTGCTTCTAGTAGTGTTCGCTTTCCTTGTTTATTTTATTGTTTTATTGTTCTTAAACTACTTGGGAGCATCTCTTTCAAGAATACGGATCCCACTACAAGAATGGAATACTTGCTACATCTACCCATTTCAAGAACATAAGAAACTTCCATAACACAACTCTTAGTTTTGGCCATGTGCATTCAATGTGTTCTACCACATATCATTGGAGAGATACCTCTCCAAGTTCAAATTTACTCTAGCAGTACAGGTGTCAGCCACATGCTCCACTTGTTTTGAACACTCCCCCTTTTCCCAAATCCACAATACCCTAATATATAGTTCTTGTGTTTTCATGCTAACTAATAGATTTTTAATAGATGCAATATCATCACTACATGGATAACAAATTCTAGCAAAGCTTTTTAGAAGATATGCCATTGATGATGGATGTTTTGGTAAAGGTCGTAATAGATACCCACTATAACTAAGGATATATAGGAAGGTGGATTTTATAATGGAGAATCTTATATGTAGTACACAAATAATGACTGACAAAAGAGTTTGAATTCAAAGCCCAAAATCATCGGTGTCAAAGAAGCTCCAACTAATTCTAGGTTATGTGTTGTGATATTTAGCATAATTTACTTGGGAATGGATTGCACTCATGCTCCAATAGGAGGAGGTCTCCACATCCATCACTATAAGTTTTTTGAGACCTCCTCATATTGGATTTCCCCTACCTTCTTGATCAGTTCTCTACACTTCAATCTAGATATATTATGTAGAAAGATAAAAACAAACCTAGAATTGATCATTTGCAAGGTTATTAGTGGGTTATAGATTACATCTAGTTGTAGTCAAGTTTGTGGCACTATCAATGGGAAATAAGCAACAACCAATGCTCATGGGGTGGTCATAGGTTGAAAATTATGTTGATAAGAATGGCATCAATAATGATGACAATGACGATGATGATCATAACGATGACAGTGAGGAGGAGGATGTTGATAACAATGTGATTATATGATGGTGATGATGACAACAATGAAAACAATGATGATGATGATGAAATATATGTAGATGAAGATTCAAAGGTTTTTTCTTCCTCGTGAATACTGCATCCCTCGTGTACATGTAGCATATTTCTATGAAGGTTCCAACGTATTTTATTGTTGCTAGTATTTCCTGCATATCCATGTCTTCTAAGATAAATCCTAGTAGATAGAATACATGATCAAATGCAGTAACAAGAAATTTGGTGTGTCCAATAAGGGAGGGAGATTTGTGATTCAGGAATGATGACTGCAACATCTTAGTTTCTGAATTCATATAGGGATTAAGTGTTGATTAACATGGAGCAATCCCTTATCAAGGATCTTTAATTGGTTGATTATTCAGATGACCCTGTCTCATATTCATTTAGTTTCATTAGTGAAGAGGAATTTCAAGGCAGAAGTGATGGTTATGTCTCTTGAAAATTATAGGAGGGAGTGGGAAATCATAGCCCTAAACCTTGAATAAGGAGATATTTAAAAGCTTAAGCAACTCCTCATGTTGGTTTTAGGATTGATACTTTATAATTTTGCTAAATATTTTCTTGTATGCATCAATTCTAGTAATGAGTGTATAGAGGGATTTATTATGTAGGAACAGGAATATTAGTAATCTTTGACTATAGGAATTACAATGTTAAGTATAATTCATGTATAATTACCCAACTCATGGATTATAACTCTTATCAATAAAGAATCCCATAAAACCATGGTAGCATTATTTTACTAGTAGGAGATTTGAATTATGATATAGTATTGACCATATATGAATGTCAAGCTATGGCATTAGTTCAAGACTTTTAGAAACTACAACTAGGATTTACTACACATAAAAAGTAAAAGATAATAGAGTCATATATTCCTTAAATTGAAGATGACATTTTAGCACCATCTCTTGAGCTGAATCTAACTAGAAGATGGTGATGAGGAAAATGAAGAAAGTTGGCACCTAGATATTCTGAATCTTTCAATATTTTTGCACATATTGGTGAACTCACTTACAGAAAATCCTTACCATCACTCGTGACTATCCATAATTTTTTGTATATGTCCTATATTAATAAATATGTGCATGATCCCAACCATGGGGTTATTCAACTAAAACTAGTTGACTATATCCCCTTCTAGGAGTTAGATTATGAGTAGTGGCACTTCAAAAAAAATGTTTTCCACAAGTATGGAAATTTTGCTAAAATTTTTTGGTGGAACCAATAGGAGAAAACTTTGTAATCCATGAATGCCTCTAGTTAGAAGGAATGAAACCCATTTAGTCTAGCAGATAAAGAGCAAAAAAAACAACAAAATAAGGAACACACCCAAATAAACATGACCCAAAGGGGGCAAGTTGGAGAAAACAAACATTTATTCGAGGCTTTCAAATATCGAGAAGCACTTGAAAAGGAAAAGGAAGGGGATGATATACCAATTCTAGAAAAGGATGATCCTTGGAAAGGAACCAAACCCCTTGTAAGAGATAATGAAGAATGTCAAGAGGACCCACAAATTGTAACAAAAAAGTCAAAGAACCAGCCTAGGCCCTCGATCCAATCAAAGAAACCGAGATCGCAAAGTAGTATGCTTAAAAATATCCCTAAATGGAAAAGTAAGGCCTTGTGACTATTTTCAACTCATCATATTGATTATCATGGTCTTGTTTGGATCCTGTCATCCAATTCCTTTGAAAAATTTGTAAAAGAATTTGAAAGGAATGGTTTTTTTCTTTTCTTTGCAATGTAGAGGTATGAACAAGTCAAAGCAGAGGATATACCTTCTCACTCTACATATGGTCTTAGACCACACCACATATCCCAAAGCATAACTATTTTGAATATGAGTCTTATATGGTAAATATTTAAATGTATAAGAAACGAGGGATTAGTACCAAAGATGAAGACATGAATGGGGGATGAAAAGTAGGGTGTTATGCCACAACTATTTCCTATAAGAAAAAAATAAATTTAATGATATCTATTTTTAATATTGATATTTATGAATGACCAGATTCAATCAATAACTCAACCTTGCTTTTTTTTTTTAAGGAGTTGGAGGGTTCCCTAACAATGAGAGCACTAGAGTGAATGCGAGCACTGAACCAAACACAACGCATGCCTAAAGTGATCAAAGGATGTCACTCAAGGGCACCCACACAATCGATAGACTTGAAAGAAAGAAGCTCATTTAGTGCAAATTTAGGTAACATTGCAATGGTCACGAGAGTATTATTGACTCATTATTTATGGAATGTTGAAAATGATTAATGAATATGTTTTAATCTCAAACCATTTTGAGAATTGATTCCATGCCAACGAAGATTCTCAAATTTCTACCATGCTAACTAGGATACCAAATTGTGAATATTATTTTCTTTCTTTTTACAGCTAAGCCTCCTAAATAAGTGATATTATTCTTTGATAGTTTTCCTTCAATTAGGTGCACATACCATAGAAAATGTAATCAATATTTTCAAAAGGTCTAGGACCACTTTTAATATAAGTTAAGAACCTGAGATAATCAACAAATAATATGCAGGTGCAAAATGCAAATACATAGTTTTTTCAACAGAACCATGAAATGGGTCTTCAAAAGAATATTGGCATTCGGCTACTCTCCAAGGAAACTATGTATTAATGATGAAATATTAGTTCAGGACTTAGGGGGGGTTGTTATCTTTGTTGAGTTTCTAATTTCACACTCTTGAGCTATTGTTTTGTAAATATAGTTACAAAGAGAATAGGTCAAAAGTCCTCAAAGAGGTCTCGGTTTGTTTCTTGGGAATGGATGATAGAATGTAGACTCCCAGACTCCTAGCCTTGGTCTATCCCAAGAACTTGCTAGTGCATCTAGTACATGGCCGCCACAGTAGTGTGTAGACTCGAGAGTGTGATGCTGCGAGGAAAAGGACATTGGCATGTAAAACAAAGACACACCCATATAATAATATGTTGGATAACCTATTGTACATGGCATATGAGTGAAATATAATTTGCATGGTTTATTTCCCAAAACGTCAGAAGAAGAGAGGTTCGCAACTCCCAAAATTCTGTTAGAATCCCATAAGAAGATGGCTGAGTTGATGAAAATAGTGCTGGAACAGATTGAATCAATGAAGACCTGAAAGCATGCAACTTTAAGAGGAACCAGGAATACAAATATCTTGTGAACCAAGCAATTAATTTGGCCCATGCCCAAGCTCATATCCAATTTTAGTTAGATTCTCTAACGAGATGAGTGGAAATGTTGAAGTGGACAACACTTGTGGAATGAGGACATAAGAGAAATTATTCAACAAAATCCCTTAGTTGGGCCCTCCTCCATCTTTCAATTATCCCTATCCGCCCAGCAGTGAGCCTGACAAATATGGTGACACATAAGCTACCTTTCACTTTTTTTGCAGTATTCTCTGTTTTAGTTCAGTATCCTAAAAACAAATTCTGTTTCAAATTTTGTACTCCTCATCTTATATGAAGTTATCCTTTTGATTATGGAGGGGATCCTCTGTTATATTTGTATGTCTATTTCTGTTAATACAAAAAAAATTAATTTTACTAGCAAAAACATTATACAAAAACATTAATTTTACTAGCAAATACAAATGATTTTGGCTCCACTTACAATAGAAAATTTGTTCTCTGGAACAAAAATTAAAGCTATTAACAACCGCCACAATATTTTACTTACTAAGCAGCACAAGGAACTCCTATTGTTATATCGTGGGAAAAAATTAGAAGTTTCTCATGGCAAGTGCAAAGCTAAGTAGACAATAGACGTATTTGTCTCTTTTAGTTTAGAATCTAGTTTCTAGAGTCATTTATCTTTATTATGGCATATTTTGTAAACATAATATAACAGTTTGAGTTTGAACTTTGAATTTTTCATTGCATATTACAACTCTTTGTTCTTGAATACGATGGTTTGTTTCATTTCATGGATGAATTATATTCTACAGTGTGTTGATGACAAATGCTATCTGTTGAAATGTGAAGGTTGATGTTGTGGTTGATCATTTGATGACGATTTTATCTCTGCTAGATGGTTGATATTACATGTGTAGTAAATGAGTAATGCTTTAATGACCATCATTAGTTAACTATCTAAATCTATGTTTTCATATTTTCTATAATTAATTCAAAATTATGCATGATTTTTTGGATAATATATGCATCAAAATATATTAAATATATATATTATATAAAAAATGCCTCGAAAGTCTGTTAAAAAGTGGTGCTTCGTGCTCCCACCTAGAAAAACCTTTAGTAGGAGTTGAGAGGGAACATATAGTGCCATACAACCCACAACAAAATGGGGTTGTGAGAAGGTATCATAAAACACACAACACAATTTGAGAGGGTGCTTATTGTACTACACAATCCAAAACAAATGGGGTTGCAAAAAGGTACAATATATTATACAACAAAATGGTGTTGCAAAATGAAAAAACAAGGCCATCTTCGAGATAGTTAAGACTATTATTCATGTGAAACTTGTCTAGGAATATATGGACTAAAGCATGTTATCGAGATTTCTACATCTTAAACAGGTGTTTGCACAAGGTTCCTAAGGGAAAAAATGGAAGAAACTTTTACTAGTGAGAAGCCACATGTATCTCATTTTGTATTTTTGGTGGTTGATTTTATATTCATGTTGTTGATGAAAAGACTAATTTTGAGCCATCTAGTATCAATGGACTTTTATAGGGGACAATGAGAATCATAGAGGCTACACAGTTTACATTCCATCACAATGAAAGGTAATAGTTATTTGTGATGTGAATTTCTATGAGGATGGATGGTCTACCGACAGACAAGAGCCTCCCATAATAATTGAGGAGGAAAAACTATATGTTGTAGCAAATTCAAATCTACAATTAGATGAATAAATCAAATTAAGAGAAGCTTGAAATTAGCTAAGGGACATTCCCTACCACCTTTTAGTTTATCCAGGAAACCAAAATGGCTTTGTAAAGCCTTCCAAGATGCAAAGGAACAAGTTGGCCTGCCCAAATAAACATTTTAAGTGAGCCATCCACCTGAGAAGTTTAAAATTATGTTGCATTGATGCCTTCAAACCTTGAAACCGAGCCTTCTACATTTGAGGATGCAAATAAATGCAAAGCAAGGATGGTGTGATGCCATGGTAGTGGAGTATAAGTCCATTATTAAGAATGATGTTTGGGAGATGGTTCTAAGACTGATTATGAAATTAGTGAGCTTTACAAAATTAGGCATGCATATGATGGAGTATTTAAAAGTTTATATACAACTTTGTTTTTAGAAGGTTCTCAGTTCTCACAGATGATAATAATAATAATAATAATCTAATTTTAAGGTCACAACCAAGCTAGAAACCAAATTGGTGTATGAGACCCATTGATTGTGGGACAAGGGACTCCCTTTGAATAGAGATTTGAATACTAAAGTCTGTGAAGTTGTACATACACTATACCCCCCTCTGGATTTGAAACTGTGACCTCTTAGGAGCAAACAACTGTTCTTAACTACTAGGCCCACTTAAGAAATAGGGAGTTGATTATGATGAGAAATTTGTTCAAGTTTCTAGGTATATCTCTATGAGAACCATTAATATTTGGCTTCTTCTTTTGGTTGTTCTTTACATTAGATGGATGTAAAGACAACATTTTAAAATGGTGTGATTGACTAAGTGGTGTACATAAAGCAACCAAAACGGATTTCAGATACATAGGAAAAACACCCATATTTGCAGGCTGGAGAATGCTCTTTATGGGCTGACATAAGCACCATGGGTGGGATATGCCAGTATTGATGACTAGTTACACCATTTAGGTTTTTCAAAACCTCCTGCATACCCAAACCTTATTTCACACTTGCTAAATCTGGTCTACTTGGCTTGAGTCTATATGCAGATGATCTTATCCCTACAGGGAACCTTAATCATCTCATCATATGGTGCAAGAAGGAATTGGCCAGTGAATTTGAGATGAAGGCTATTGGTCAGCTGCATTATTTTTATAGATTGAAGGTATGGCAGGCTGTAGGGGAATTGTTCCTTGGAAAAGGGAAGTAAGCTTTAGAATTTTGAAAATATTTCAGGGGTTAGATTGCAAGTAGATGTTTCCTCCCATCTATTGACTTTGTGATGGGGATTTAGATTTGGTTAATCCTACCTTATATTGACACTTGATTAGTTAATGACTTGTTTGCAACTAGAAGAGACTCATCATCCGTCTGACAACAAGTGGTGGGTAAATGTGAATCATATTGTGTATAAAGTGGTGTTGAGGCTACATTATTTTATAATGTGGCTCTAAGATAAGCCTGCAAAATGTTTGCTTCCCTTCCTTGACGGATTTTATCAAATCTCTACATGATGCATGCCATATAAAATCAAATCTGGAAAGAAAATAAGTTCATGATCTTAGGCTTGATGACCTATTTTGGAAGTCCAAAAAATGCTTCCATACATCAAATAGTAAGAAAGTTGTCCCAAACATATTTCACTGCTAAAATTACATGCCCTTACATTTTTTTCATAAATAAATTGGGTACAAGCTACAGATCCGTGGATGGAAAATTTCTGCATGTGTAATGTAATAATAATGCTCCTTATGTTGTTACAAATCTTCCCCATTGACAAGGACACCCAATTGTTCATCAACAATAGGAAGGGAATTACACACCCCAAACATCTTTTGGTTGTCTAAGATCAAAGGAAATAGGATTTTCAATGCCCTCTTCATGCTCATAGTTGTCTCTTAAGGATGATAAAAAAAGAAAGGCACGGATTCATGTCTACTACTAATTTGGATTATCTTTTCTATGAAGTACTAATTGGTTGTATTTTTTTTAATTGCAAGCAATGTAAGTATGCTTGCATCAATGAATCTTAAGGTGCTCAAACTTTCCTCAATATGGTACATTGTGGAGATTGTATAGAAATGTATGCTCACCTTCATATTCAAACAATGAATCGACACCCACTTTCATCATATACATAATACATTTAAAGACCAATTTCCCCTTTTCAAATACTGGTGGTGACCCATTTTGTTTGACATATCCATTTAGATTATCCATGTGAAGCAGTCTAATTTTTTGTAAATCTTCCAATTTGGTCTTGGTATTACTCAAGTACTTTATCCATTTTTTCCCAAGATTATTGAATTTATATAGCTTTATAACTATTGGGGAAATTCTTATTACCTCTATTTCATCATATACATAATACATTTAAAGACAAATTTTCCCTCTTCAAATATTGGTGGTCACCCATGTTGTTTGATATATTCATTTAGATTATCCATGCAAAGCACTCTAATCTTTTGTAATTCTTCCAATTTGATCTTTGTATTACTCAAGTACTTTATAAATTTTTTCCAAGATTCTTGAATTTATCTAGCTTTATAAATATTGGGGAAATTATTATTACCTCTATGGGATTTGAGCAAGTGTTAAATTGATATTCTATTGAGAGCAAAGGTTCCTCCTCAAACCTAGATTTTATTGCAGTGGTCTTGTTTCAGTTATAAGTATAACCCTTGGTACACAAGGCAATACAGACCAATCTCAAATTTGGATCAACCCTTTAATGAACCAATGAGTCGAGATTTTTTCTTGTTTGTAGAAATTTTTAATTAGGAAATATCATGCTTGACATCTTAGTGATTATGACCCATAGTTCAGTTACAGAGCAAAGAGATCAACCTAGATTTCAAATTAAGACGGTGAATGCAAACTCAGTTTTGAAGATTAAATTTGATGAGAATATTTTGGCAATAGAAGTATGAGTTTCAAAATTGTATTCGAATTCAACAAGGTTTGGGAGTTTGAGGTGAATGTACATATGAGCCCTAGGTTTTAAATTTGTATATAACACTTTCTAGATTGGATATGTTAACAATATTTGGAAGGATATGATTGCAATCAACCATTAGTGTTGGAGGTATGTGAACAGACTTGACATTGAAATCTGATTTCATTGTAACCCATAAACAGAAAACTAATAATATCCAAACTTGGATTTTTCCATGACATATCAATAAGATATGTGAACTATTAAATACAAATTTTGCTGCATATATTAGCAGTTGGATAACACCTTCAAGTTCAAAGTTTTATAGGGTATTTCACATGCCAATGTGGACTTACCTTATTACCAAAAAATTGTATCTTCTATGTATGAGCAACATTGAAGGAATTGCATGAAACTTCAAAATTTTAAGTGACTAGGAGAATATTTGATTTGCTAGCTATTTGGTTTACCTAGCTATGTACAGTTTGTCAAAAATTAAAATAAGACCCAAAGTGCCTTTCGAATATGTACAAAAAGGTCCATTTTGCATAGAAAATAAGTATTTAACTCCCCAAATACAAATCCTTTGCGGGATCAATTGTGTCCTAAGTCAAGGTAGCTAATGGGAAACTTGATCATGTCAAGACTTTTGCAACATAATTATCTTCAAGAACTATATATTTTTCAATTATCTCAACAATTGTGACTTGTATAAAATTAAACGGATAATTTCAACTCAATGTAGCTATGTCTAATGGATTAGTTATGTACCTTCGGGGTATACAATCTGTTTGAGTTGATGATGATGTTTCCTCATCAAATCAAAGAAATTGGAGGGGTATATCAAGCTAGGTAAATCAAGAGTCATTTTATGGCAAGTTTTCACTTGCATGTAAGAGTCGTTTAGGTACACATGTTAATTTAATCCAAGGGCCTACATCCATAACCGATTCACATAATTGGCTTTTGCAACTTCTAGAAAATGTGTATAGTATTGGTGGATGTGATGAAGCCATCCATGGGATACCATGAAAGAGTATCGTGTATTTGACCTCCGAATGCAAAAATTAAATTGGGTTTCATTGAATGAAACCCTATCTTATCAAATTGCTACATAAAGAAATCTTGGGGACATGGAACTAGATGGGTGAGGGGTATTGTAGTTGAATACCCACACCATTAAACCAACACAATCAATAGGTCATCGATCAAAGTTATGGATTGCATTTTATGGTGAGTTGTAGCTCTCAACCAATAACCATTTAGGGACACACGTTAATTTGGTCTAGGGGCCTAGATCCAGAACTGAGTAGCACAATTGAGTTTTACAACTTCCAATAGGTGTGTATAGGCCTACTGGATGTGATGAAGTTATCCACGAGCTCTTGGGAAAGAATTTTGTCAATTTGACCCCCAATGCAATTTTGCATTGGGTCTCATTGCAAAAAACCCTAGCTTCTCAGGTTGTGTTGTAAGGAAAAATTTAAGCCATGGTATTGGATGGGAAAGGGGTGTTCTAGATGAAGCATTGTGTCTTAGATGCAACAAAATCAATGGTTTCTCGATACGAGTCTCAAACTGCATTTTATGGCAAGTTTTAACTCGCATCCAAGGGCCATTCAAGGACACATGTTGATTTGGTCTAGGAACCTACATTTAAAATTGAGAAGCATAATCAAGTTCTACAACTTCTAGCAGATGTCTTCAGGTCCGGTGGATGTCATGAAGTCGTCCACCTTCTAGTGGGGAAGATTATTTTGAATTTAACTCCCTAAAACAAAAAATTTCATTGGGTCTCATTGAACAAAACCCTAGCTTCTCAAATCGCCAGGTAAATAAGGTTTCGGGCCATGGTAGTAGATGGACGAGGGATATCCTAGCTGAATCCCTATGTCTTGGACCCAACGAAATGGACAATTTGTCGATATAAGTTCTATATTGCATTCTATGGTGAGTTTTCACTTTCATCCAAAAGTCATTTCGAAACACTCTCATCATTCTATGTCAATGTAGTTGTACTAGTAGGAAATGTATCACACATTAGATTTCATTAATGACATAATGTTCTTTCTAGAAATGCCCATGTGTTTGTGTTAGAAGGAAAGCTAACACGCGTTAGGTTTACTTCATTGTTAAATTTTGTCATAAATGCCTTTGTTCTTGTGCTAGAAAGCAAGTTTTCCTTCATGGTGTAATGTATTAGATGGTCATGTGGTTGTACCACTAAGAAATCTAACATGTGCTAGATTTCATTCACCATGCAATGTTGTTCTTAGAAATTCCAATGTGTTTACACTAGAAGGAACACAGAAAGCTAACATGTGTTAGCTTTCCTTCACTATGCAATGTTTTTGTAAGAATAGTTCTTATGCTTACGCTAGAAGGTAAGCTAACATGCGTTAGATTTCCTTCATGACAAAATGACTTTTATGGAAATTTAGTTGTATAGGTAGCAAACCTAACAAGTGTTAGCTTTCATTCACCATGCAATGTTGTTAGAAATTCCCTTGTGCTTGTTAGAAGGAAAATTAAGAAACCCTTAATTGTGTAATGTTGTTGTAAGAAGCCTTTGTGCGTGTGCCAGAAGGAAAGCTTACATGTGTTAGATGCAGTTGATGGAGCAATGTGTTTGATGGAAATGTGTTTGTATCGGTAGTAAAGATAGCGCACATGTTAACTTTCATTCACCATGCAATGTTGTTGTAAGAAATGCACCTGAGCTTGTGCTAGAAGTAAAATTAACATGTGTTAGAATTCCTTCATGGTGCAATGCATTTAATTGTAATGTGGTTTTACTAGCAGGGAAGTTAACATGCGTTAGCTTTCATTCACCATGCAATGTTGTTGTTAGAAATTCCCGTGTGCTTGTTTTAGAAGGAAAGTTAACATGTGTTAGATTTCTTTCACTGTTTAATGTTGTTATAAAATTCCTTTATGTTTGTGTTAGAAGGGAAGATAACATGCGTTAGAATTTCTTCATGGTGCAATGTATTTGATGGCAATGTGGTTGTATTGGTAGGAAATATAACACACATTAGCTTTCATTCACCATGCAATGTTCTTGTTAAAAATGCCCTTGTGCTTGTTCTAGGAGTAAAATATTGTACTCTTCAGAGAAAATATTGAAATGCCCTTATACTTGTGCTAGGAAGAAATGTCACACGTGTTATCTTTTTTTCATAGCACAATGTAGTTTATGCAATGTAGCTGTATAAGTAGCAAAGCTAACATGCATTATCTTTCATTAACCATGCAATGTTGTTAGAAATTCCATTGTGCTTGTTAGAAGGAAAGATAAGACACCCTTAATTGTGTAATGTTGTTGTAGGAAACCTTTGTGCTTGTGCTAAAAGGAAAGATAACATCTGTTATATTTCCTTCATGGAGCAATGTATTCGATGCAAATGTGTTTCTACCGGTAGGAAATCTCACACGGGCTAGATTTCATTCACCATGTAATGTTGTTGTTAGAAAGTCCCTTATGCTTTTGTTAGAAGTAAAATTAACATGTGTTAGCTTTCCTTCAACGTGCAATGTTGTTGTAATAAATGCCTTTATGCTTGTGTTAGAAGGAAAGATAGCATGCGTTAGAATTTCTTCATGGTACAATGCATTTTATGGCAATGTGGTTGTACTGGTAGGAAATATAATACACGTTAGCTTTAATTCACCATGCAGTGTTCTTATTAGAATTTCCCTTGTGCTAGGAGTAAAAAATAGAACTCTTCAAAGAAAATATTGAAATGTCCTTGTACTTGTGCTAGAAGGAAGGGTAACATGTGTTAGTTTTCTTTCACGACACAATGTATTTTATGGAAATGTATTTGTACAAGTAGCAAAGCTAACACACATTAGCTTTCATTCACCATGCAATGTTGCTATAAAATTCCCTTGTTCTTGTTAGAGGAAAAGCTAATAAACCCTTAATTGTGAAATGTTGTTGTAAGAAACCTTTATGCTTGTGCTAGAAAGAAAGCTAACATGTGTTAGATTTCCTTCACAGAGCAATGTATTTAATAAAAATGTGTTTGTATTGGTAGGAAAGCTAACATGCATTAGCTTTCATTTACCATGTAATGTTGTTGTTAGAAATGCTCTTGTGTTTGTGCTAGAAGAAAAGTTAACCTGTGTTAGCTTTCCTTCACTGTGCAATCTTGTTGTAAGAAATGACTTTATGCTTATGTTAGAAGGAAAGCTAACATGCATTAGAATTTCTTCATAGTGAAATGTATTTGATGGTAATGTGGTTGTAACGATATAAAATCTAACACACATTATATTTATTTCACCATGCAATGTTGTTATTAGAAATTCCCTTGTGCTTGTGCTAGGAGTAAAATATTGAACATTTCAGAGAAAATATTGAGATGCCCTTGTACTTGTGCTAAAAGGAAAGCTAACATGTGTTAGCTTTCCTTCATGGCACAATGTCTTTTATGGAAACATAGTTGTACAAGTAGAAAAGCTAACACACGTTATATTTCATTCACCATGCAACGTTGTTAGAAATGCCCTTGTGCTTTTTAGAAGGAAAGCTAAGAAACCCTTAATTGTATAATGTTGTTGTAAGAAACCTTTGTGCTTGTGCTAGAAGGAAATCTAACATGTGTTAGATTTCCTTCATGGAGTAATGTATTTGATGGAAATGTGTTTGTACCAGTAGGAAATCTAACTCGTGTTAGCTTTCATTCACCATGCAATGTTGTTGTTAGAAATGCCCTTGTGCTTGTGCAAGAAGGAAATTTGAAATGTGTTAGCTTTCCTTCACATGTGTTAAGAGTAAAATATTGAACTCTTCAAATAAAATAGAACAATCATTGATATCAACTAGTGTACCATTGATATGAGCTTTCCTAAGCCCGTTTTTAATTTGAAACCAAATGTGAAGGATTTGATAAAGGATTTTTTTTGTCTACAGATCATTTTGAATTTAAAAATCTACATTAATTTCCCAGAAGATACTACAACTTTTGCGCCAAATTCTAGTGACTATTGTAACTAAGCCATAGCCTTGATATAAGTTAGCTAGATATTCTTTCTTTAATAGAGAATACATATTTACCATTTTTCCATGTCCAATCCATCCACAAAGGATTACAACTGATGATGACTTAGCTAATATTTTCTTAACTTTTATTCTATTCTAAATTTTGAGCTAGGACTGTATTAGGATCCCATTACACATGGTGTGGATATATCGATTTTGTATATCCCTTGAATAATTTCAAATTGACAATGATCAATACTAGGACTAAAACATAAATAGAGTAGAGAACAAGCATGTGATGCGGTTTCATCAAATTATGTGGTCCCATTGAACAAAACCTTGGGTTCTTAGATTACTAAGTAAGGCAAGCTTTGAGCCATGGCATTGGATAGGCAAGGTGTGTTCTAGTTGAAGCCGCTGCATTAGATTGAGTCCCCGATTGAATTTTATGGTGAGCGGTGTCCTAGCTTGATTTAACTAGCTCGAAATGCCCTTGTTCTTATGTTAGAAGGAAAAAAAATGTGTGTTAGCTTTCCTTCACTGTGCAATGTTGTTGTAAGAAATGACTATGTGCTTGTGCTAGAAAAAAAGCTAACATGCGTTAGAATTCCTTCATGGTGCAATGCATTTAATTGAAATGTGGATGTACCTGTAGGAGAGCTAACTTGTGTTAGCTTTCATTCACCATGCAATGTTGTTGTTAGAAATACCCTTGTGCTTGTACTAGAAGGAGAGCTAACATGCGTTAGCTTTCTTTCACTGAGCAATGTTGTTGTAATAATTTCCCTTATGCTTGCGCTAGAAATAAATATAACACGTGTTAGATTGTCTACATGATGGAATGTATTTGATGGAAATGTAGTTGTACTGGTAGGAAAGACAACATGAATTAGCTTTCATTCACCACGAAATGTTGTTTTTAGAAATGGCCTTGTTCTTGTGTTAGAAGGAAATATAACATGCATTAACTTTCCTTCACTACATAATGTTGTGGTAAACAATGCCTTTGTGCTTGTGCGAAAAGAAAAATTAACATGTGTTAGAATTCCTTCATGGTACAATGTATTTGATGGCAATGTGGTTGTATCGGTAGGAAAGCTAACATGCACTAGCTTTCATTCACCTTGCAATGTTGTTGTTATAAATTCCCCAATGTTTGTGCTAGAAGGAACACAGAAAGATAACATGCATTAGCTTTTTTTCATTGTGCAATGTTGTAAGAAATGCCCTTATGCTTGTGTTAGAAAGAAATCTAACATGTTCTATATTTCCTTCATGGCACAATGTATTTTATGGAAATGTAGTTGTACCAGTTGTTGGAGACATTTACCATCATACACACTCTTTTGGTAAAATTGGCCTTGTTAAACCACTATCCTAAGTTTAATTGACATCAGTGGAGCATTAATTACCATCATCCTAGTCACTCCCACGCCTACCTATAGTCAAGGAGGATAACTTAGCATTCTCCTACAGTCAAGGAGGCTAACTAGAGCACTCTAGGGGTGATCTATGTGACATTAATGCACCTAATTGCTAACTGGTGGTTACATTCAGTTAAACCAGTCAGTTACAGTCAGTTAAGGTGCCTCCATTCATTAAATATATTATTTAATGATTATTTATTATTATTTAATGAACTGGAGTCAACAAGGCGCCTCCACCAACTTCTGATGGTCAGTTCAGCTTCAGTTAACCTCATCAGGGTTCATTGGAGTCATGCAGTAATAGCACTTGATGGTTGGTTTGCTATGACATGTGTTTGGTCTCCTTCAGTTGAGATTAAGTCATTTATTGCACTCCGACTTCAGTTAGGGTTTGGTGAGTCAATTAGGGTTTTGGTCAAGTGGTTAACTGAGTGAGATTGCATGGCAAAGAGTCAGTTAAGCTAGACTCACTCATTGAATTCGAATTGTCCCTTAGGTATTTGAATTTTTCATGGAGTTAAGCCATTGCTCAGCATTGGTATTGTAGCCTTTATTTTTTATTAAATATACAGAGAGGAAACCATTCTGGTTCCTAGTTATTTTCCAATTCATGAGTATTTGTCAATTATTCTTTGATGATTTTGATTCTTAGTTCCTAGATCATGTGCAAGAATTAATATGGTATCAGTGCCTACAGCGGGACGAAGATCTATCTCTCAAGAACAAGCTTTTTGACAGATTTCTCCATGGAAAGTGAGCGATAGCTCAAAAATCCAACACTGCACCAGAAGCCAAGGCTTACCACTCAATATCCCAAGTAAAGAACTTGTTGATCAAGCTTGCTTGATTGACTATGCTGGGTGTGATGAAAGCCTAAAATGTGCAGGCTGTCTGACCTTACGGTGCCCTTTTTGTTTTGATTTGCAGGTATTAACAGGTACAACTTCGAATGGACTCATCAATCCCTCTTCTCACCCCATTCACAAGCTATTCGGAATGGAACTTGAAGATGATTGCATCTCTGAAGAGACGAGGTCTCTCTGAGGTGTCTATTGGAATTGGAAGAGAGACTTATGAGAATGAGAATGACTGGATAAATGATGGTGACAGATATTTTGGAGCAATATGTCTGGCCCTTGATGATAGCTTGTACTACCTTACTGATTCTGCTGAATACCCAAAGAATTTCTAGCCAATATTGGACAGAACCTTTGGCAAGCAAAATGAGGATCATAATAGTACTTTGGAGATTGCAGCCAACACCACAAGAGTTCTTCACTCAAAATTCTCAGCCGCTACTCTCTCTAATGAAGTTGTTCAAGATGAAGATGAAGCAGAATCTTCTGCACATTCAATTCGAATTGAAGAAAGTCTCCATGAAGTGACTCCTTCTCCTGATGCTCCGGAAGTTCATGAGATCTCTGATATCTCATATTCTCATATTGCTGAAATAGAAGAAGAAATTTGAATATCTGATATTGAAGAAAAACACTGCTGCACTTCCATGTAAACATTCAACGGTGATTTTCCTTTGAATTCTGTGCAAAATTTACCAGTAATTGCTTCCGAAAGTGAAGAGAAATTTGCTTTTTCTCCCTCTAATGTTGCTGCTGGTGTGCAAATATGTAAAAAATTGGATATTTTGGAAGAAATATCAGATTATAAGAATGACACATTTGCTCCCCATGATCTAGATCTTCCAGCAAAATCCTGCAGGATTGAATGCACCAAAATTCAGAATTTTGAAGAAGAAGAAAACTGTGCATCTACCATCTCGGTTGACCATAATTTTGGATATGATATGAACCTTATTGGATCTGATATGATCTTATCTGGATCTTATATGATATTTCTTGGTTCAAAATTTCAGGTTCATAAACCTTCAGTACTGCTTGTAGCTGTTCTCATCAATGGTGTGAAGAAACAAGTACCGCAAGTCTCCTTCGAAACTGCTGCTGGGGATTTGATTTGATTTCAGAGTTTTGGATATGTTGTGAACTTATTTAGATCTCATTTAAATTCTGATCTGATATTATTTTGTTCATAATTTAAAATTCAAGAGCTTTCAGCCATGCTTGTAGCTGCTCTCACCAATTCCGGTGTGAAAAATCAAGTACCGCAGTTCTTCTTCAATTTTGTTGCTGGGGATTTGGTGTTAGTTTCCTCTTATGAGGTTGATGATATTTTATTTTTTTAATAATTATATATTTATAAAGCTATATAATATTATGGAGCTCAAGCATTCGCTCTCCAGAGTCCCAGGGATTCTCTACCTTTGGTCACAAGCTCATCTCCTCACAGAACTAGTAAAGAGGAAGACATTCTACATCCGCTTGGACACTTGCTCCTAAGATTTGGGGCTGATTTTACCACTCATGGTTTTCTGTTCAAGGATGCAAAATATAATTTTCTTGAGTGTTCCACACATGGTTTGAATCCTCAAGAACCTTTGATCTCTCTTCAGATGATTTCAGTTGCTCTACATGGGTCCAGTTTTCACTGTGCAGCTGTTTATACTTCTGATTTAGTTGAGTGCATTGTTCTTATTCCAAAGTGGAAGATTCCTCCAGACATATTCATTTAGTTTGGATTCATAGTTTCACATGCACAGTCTCAGGATGCTGCTGCATAGAAGAACCAATTCTTGATTTACTGCTTAGTTTGAGGGGGGGTATTTTTCCCATGAGTTTTCCCCATTTCCTTGGTTATATTAAGCAGTTACTTTATTGTACAGGGTGACCTATGGCATTTGTTTCCAGGGTCCTAGCATTTTATGCATCTATGTTTTCTAACTCTTCCTGAGTATAGCTTAAGGGGGGGTGTTGGAGACATTTACCATCATACACACTCTTTCGGTCAAATCGGCCTAGTTAAACCGCTATCCTAAGTTTCATTGACAGCAGTGGAGCATTAATTACCATCATCCTAGTCACTCCCACGCCTACCTACAGTCAAGGAGGCTAACTGGAGCACTCGAGGGGTGATCTGTGTGACATTAATGCACCTAATTGCTAACTGGTGGTTACATTCAGTTCAAACAGTCAGTTACAGTCAGTTAAGGTGCCTCCATTCATTAAATATATTATTTAATGATTATTTATTATTATTTAATGAACTAGAGTCAACAAGGTGCCTCCACCAACTTCTGATGGTCAGTTCAGCTTTAGTTAACCTCATCAGGGTTCATTGGAGTCATGCAGTACTAGCACTTGATGGTTGGTTTGCTATGACATGTGTTTGATCTCCTTCAGTTGAGATTAAGTCATTTATTGCACTCCGACTTCAGTTAGGGTTTGGTGAGTCAATTAGGGTTTTGGTCAAGTGGTTAACTGAGTGAGATTGCATGGCAAAGAGTCAGTTAAGCTAGACTCACTCATTGAATTAGAGTTAAGCCATTGCTCAGCATTGGTATTGTAACCTTTATTGTTTATTAAATATACAGAGAGGAAACCATTCTAGTTCCCAGTTATTTTTCAATTCATGAATATTTGTCAATTATTCTTTGATGATTTTGATTCTTAGTTCCTAGATCATGTGTAAGAATTAATACCAGTAGCAAAGGTAACACACGTTACCCTTCATTCATCATGGAATGGTTTTAGAAATGTCCTTGTGCTTGTTAGAAGGAAAGCTAAAATGTGTTAGCTTTCCTTCATTATGGAATATTGTTGTAAGAAATTCCCTTGTGTTTGTGCTTGAATTAAATCTAACACGTGTTAGAATTTTTTCATGGTGCAATGTATTTGATGTCAATGTGGTTGTACCGGTAGGTAAGCTATCACACGTTAGCTTTCATTCACCATACTATGTTGTTATTAGAAATTCTCTTGTGCTTGTGCTAGAAGGAAAGTTAACATGTGTTAGCTTTCCTTCACTATGCAATGTTGTTGTTACAATTGCCCTTATGTTTGTGTTAGAAGGAAAGATAACAAGCATTAGAATTCCTTCATGGTGCAATGCATTTGATGGCAATGTGGCTGTAACGGTAGCGAAGCTAGTATGCATTGGCTTTCATTCACCATGCAATGTTGTTATTAGAAACGTGCTTGTGCTTGTGTTAGGTGCAAAATATTGAATTGTTTAGAGAAATTATTGAAATGCCCTTGTGCTTCTGCTAGAAGGAAAGTTAACATCTGTCAGCTTTCATTCATTGTGCAATGTTGGTTTAAAAAAAGTTCTTGTGCTTGTACTTGTGTTAGAAGGAAATCTAACATGCATTATAATTCCTTCATGGTGCAATGTATTTTATTTTAATGTGGTAGTACCTGCAGGAAAGTTAATTTCATACGTTAGCTTTCATTCACCAAGCATTGTTGTTGTTATAAATTCCCTTGTGCTTGTGGTACAAGGTTCCTTCATTGAGCAATGTTGTTGTAAGAAATTTCCTTATGCTTGTACTATAACTAAATGCAACATGCATTAGATTTTCTTCATGGTGCAATGTATTTTATGACAATGTAGTTGTACAAGTAAGAAAGCTAACACGTGTTAGCTTTCATTCTCCACACAATGTTGCTGTTATAAATTCCCTTGTGCTTGTGTTAGAAGAAAAGTTAACATGCGTTATCTTTCCTTCACTTTGCAATGTTGTTGTAAGAAATTCCCTTGTGCTTGTGCTAGAAGGAAATATAACATGTATTAGAATTCCTTCACGGTGCAATATATTTGATGGAAATGTGGTTGTACCAGTAAGAATGCTAACATGCACTAGATTGTATTCACCATGTAATGTTTTTAGAAATGCCCTTGTGTTTGTGCTAGAAGGAACATATAAAGCTAACATGCATTAGATTTCCTTAACTATGCAATGTTCTTGTAATAAATTCCTTTATGCTCATGATAGAAGGAAATCTAACTTGCGTTATATTTCCTTCAGGGCACAATGTACTTTACGGCAATGTAGTTTTACTAGTAGCAAAGCTAACAAACATTATCTTTCATTCACCATGTAATGTTTTTTGAATTCCTTTGTTGTTGTTAGAAGGAAAGATAACATGCATGAGCTTTCCATGCATTAACTTTCCTTCATTATGCAATGTTGTTGTAAGAAACCCTTGTGCTTGTGCTAGAAGGAAATCTAACATGTGTTATATTATCTTCATGGTGCAATGTATTTGATGGCAATGTGGTTGTGCCATTAGAAAAGTTAACATGCATTGGCTTTCATTCACCATCCACTGTTGTTTTTAGAAATGCCCTTGTGATTGTGCTAAAATGAAAGTTAACATGTATTAGATTTCCTTGACTATGCAATGTTGTTGTAAGAAATTCCCTTATGATTGTGTGTGCTTGTGTTAGAAGGAAAGATAGCATGGATTAGAATGCATTCATGGTGCAATGTATTTCATGGAAATGTGGTTGTACCGGTAGGAAAGATAACACATGTTAGATTTCATTCACCATGCAATGTTGTTGTTATAAATGCCATTATGCTTGTGCTAGAAGTAAAATATTGAACTCTTCAAAGAAAATAGAACATTCACTTATATCAACTAGTGTAACATTCATTTGAGCTTTCCTAATCTTGTTTTCAACTAGAAATCAAATATGAAGGCTTTGATAAAGGATATTTCTTGTTTACAGAGAATTTTGAATTGACAAATAAACATACATTTCCCAGAAGCTACTACAAGTTCTGCACCAAGTTCTAGCGACTATTGTAACTAAACGATAGCCTTTCTATAAGGTAGCTCGAGATTCCTCCTTTAATAGATAAGACATATTTAACCTTTTTCCATGTCCAATCCATCCACAAATTATTAAAACTAATGAGGACTTACATAATATTTTCTAATCTTTTCTTTTAGTCAAAAAATTTGAGCTAGGACTGTATTAGGATCCCATTACACCTTGTTGTTTTTGTTGAAGAATATCTGTGGATTTTTGTGCCAAATACATGGTTTGGATATATCAATTTTGATATCCCTTGAGTAATTTCAAATAGAGAGTGATTATACTAGGAATTAAACATAAATATAGGAGAGATCAAACACAAGATGCAGTTTCATCAAATTATGATCTTTTATTGTTCCATGATTTCATGAGTTTTGGTTGAGCGCAAAGGATGATCTTGGTTGGACCTAGCAAGCTTCATGAGAAGAAAATATATGTTTGGATATTTTTGCATTTACACATTATAGCCAAATTTTTTATCTTAACTCTTCATGCATAGATCAATGATCTAGAGGTGCTAACACTAAAGGATTTTAGACTCACACAAACTGCAAATGTTGTTTTGTACAATCACATAGTATCTATTGATATAGTGATTCACCTTGGAGCCATGTCCACAATAAAATACTACCTATATTCCACCCACAATTATTGAGAATTGTTGATCAAAGAAATGTGTGATCAAAGCCTCAAAGGTATTTTGGGAAAGTAGCCAAGTGTGTAGAAAAACTTTGAACCAACAAAATTACATGTTGAATGAATTCACCCAAAACCATGTTTCTTGAAGGTTGAAGAGCATAGTAGTATATTGCATGAGTGAGGAATTAAAGCATTGAATGACATGCTAGTGAGTACATAGGCATGGTTGGTTTGTTCTTGAAATGTTTCTCATGTCTAATACATGGAGAATTCTACATTCAAAGTGTTGAAAGTGTTAGTGATTTTCAAGACTCATAGTGTGGTAGGTGGTATGACAACTAGTATTAGAGAAAAGAGAATAGATTATAATGATGATTGACAACTTCACATTAATTGTCCCTTTTCATATAAACATGGTTAGTTTTTGTTGACGTAAAGTGAAATTGTTTCTTGTATAGTGCAAGGTGGTATATACATTGAAAATATATTGGAGTTCCTAATATAATTTAGCAGTGTTAGAGTTGCAATAAGAGTTAGAAAATGATGGATCTAAAGGCCAATAACCAAGTGAGTAAGCTAAATCAATTTCTACTACATCTCAATTGCATTTGTTTTGTAGGGTTTGAATGGGGCGATATAACACCAAAAGGAGTTCGTAGCCTATTGGCAATCAAATCAGACCTTTTATACAATTCAGTTAATCTCTAAGCCGATTCCTTACTTGATTAGAGTACATGTCCAAACCTTCCTTACTTCCTTGCATTCATGTGATATTATTTAAATTCCCTAGGATAACGTGTTTTTGATGCTCAGAAGGATGATGGTATTACACCTATTTGTTAATAAGCTCAATGGATACAACCCTAAGGGAATTAGTGACCTACCTAGATTAAATACTTTTTCTACATGGAACAATTACTTCACAGGAATCCTTCATCAATTGTTGGGCATAAATTGTAGGCTAGAATGGCTAGATGCATCTTTTAATAAATTAACAGGATCAATTCCTACTAACTTGTGTAAAGACAACAAGTTAACCATCCTTAATATTTTTCCAACTAGTTCACTGGAGAAACACCATATAGTATTAAAAATTGCCCCACTTTGAACATAACCTACATTCAACAAAACAGTCTTACTGGCCATATTCCTTTAAGAATTGGAAAGCTAAAATTTTTGTCCTATGTAGAATTATCAAGGAACAATTTCAATGGACATTTTCCTTACGATCTCTGCAATGAACCTAGATTGGAGTACACCAATCTATCTTATAATTCCCTTGAAGGAAATATTTGGCAAATATCTACAAATATTTTCAATGAATTTTGTAAATTTATTAGGAAAACTTCCTTTCTTTGAAAATTGCAATTCTTTATACAAGCTTGAATTATGGGGAAATAGGATTTTTAGTAGCATCACCTAGAACATTGCCAAATGTTAAAATCTCTTGTACATTTAATTGAGCCAAAATGAGCTAATTGGAGTGAGCACCCTTTCTCCTCCTTGTTTGTGTAGAAAACACTAGTTGGGAGTATGGACAATTATTACCCTTTTAATTTCTTGTTTTAAAGTGTATTAGAAATTTCTAGGAATCAATCAGTAGTAGAACTAAATGAGTTGTATTTTTAGTAGAATTCATTACACTAGTGGATGCTAGCAATGTAATCTAATGCCATGGTTTTTCTTCACTACTTGCATTCCTTGGGCTATCAATATTCTAGTAGAATGAGGGAAAAACACGAGAGTTTTTCTACAGATTGTTTTATGTGTTCATAAACCTTTTTGTAGGCAAATGAAGTTGATAGTGTTTTTATGGGACTAATATATACATAATTGTTTTTGTGCTTTGAAAAGGAAACTTTGGCATGCAATAATTTAACTTTCCATTTCATTTGATTCATTTTTCTCTAATGAGGATGAGGCAAAGATTTTCCATGATACGCTAGGCCTTAGTTGGTTTTGTAAAATGCTACTTGCAATAGTCTAGGAGAATTATGCTAGGAAATGGCCTTCAGGCTCGGGTAGGAAATTGTATGTCACATGCCAAAGAAGTATTTAAACTATTGATTGATATTATGTGATGAGAATCGACAAATTTATTTTTATGTCGATGTTGATAGAACATATACAAATATTCAAAGGGAGGTCTAGAAGGAACAAATAACATGATGCAACTATATTTGAGTCATTTGTAAAGAGGAAGAAAACACTAGAAAATTAAAATTAAAGGTAATAGATCCTTAGTAGTGTTCATTGTCATCCATGGAAATTTTTAGGAAAACAAGAAAAAGGGATAATTAACAAAAAATAATTTAGTGATGCAAGGGAAGGGATGGTTAGCATGACAATAATAGAACCTAGAATAGAAAAATTGCTAGTGATAAAGAAAATTCAACATTAAATGGAACGTGAAATGTATTGAATGTAACATATAATGGAATTAGACCTTTTAAACAATACGTTGATGAATGTGTTGAGAATGAACTACTTTGGTTATAAAGACAAGAATCTGCATATACAACATTTTTTAATTTCTCACCAAGACCTTTGCACTTTCACTAAATGAGCAAATAAATACAAATGGATATCAAGATTTCCATACTATTAAAATTATTATAGTTTTGGAGATGCAAATTTCACATATAGCATTGTTTATTTAACAGACATATGCACTTTCATGAAATGAGCACACAAACACACATGGACATATCATGCGATCCGTACGAACTACATTTACAAGGATTCTCCTCTAGAGACAAAATCCAATAATGTTCTAAAAAATCATTTGAAAAGTTAGTGAATCTCTTTCCATAGTTGAGAAAAAACTTCACCAAAAAAGCAAAAAACTTCAAAGCCAAAGAAAAACTCTTACCTAGAAAAAACCAAAGTAAATGGTGAGGAAAACATAGAGGAGGGTTTTTTCCCCTACAGCTAATCCTTAGTGTCCTCAATTCAAGCACTCTTTCTCCTTGTTTTTGTACACAACTAGGAGTATGTACAATTAGCTCCCTCTCTATTTTTCTTGTATTATCATGTATTGGTAATAGAACTAGATGGAACATATTTTTTTGGTAAAATTTATTGCACTTATGGCTACTAGTACAACACATAGTTACCATGTTTCACCCTTACTATTTGAATTTATTAGCTATTAAAAATCTAGTAGAACAAGGAAACAAATAAATGAGCTTCTTTGCAATTTAATTTTTGGTGTTTATATAGGATTTGTCATATTAATAAAGTGGAAAGTGATTTTTATGGGCCCAAGATAGACATAACTATTTTGATGTTTTGAAAATGAAACTTTTGTGTGCACTAATTCCACTTCATTTTTCAACTTACCGTTTGATTTGATTTATTTTTCTTTAATAAGTACAAGGGAAATACTTGTCAAGATACATTGGGACATAGTTCTATAAAATGATACTTGCAATACTCCAAGGGAATTATGGTAGGAAGTCGTCCTTTTGGATTAGTCTTGGATAGGAGATTGCATTCCTTATTCCAAAGAAGTATTTAGACTATGCATTAAGATTCTGTGATGAGATTCATCAAGCTACTTTTTATATTGATGTTGATACAACAAATAGAAATATTGAAAAGGAGGTGTAGAAAAAATATTTAGTGTGACACAACTGTATTTTAGTTGTTGGTAAAGAGGAAGCAAGCATTGGACATAATTGATAGAAAAGGTGATAGATCTTCAATGGTGTTCATTATCAACCATTTTCAATTTGTTATAAAACATGATATAACTTTGAAATGACACCTCATTTACTACTATTATGAATGATGAGAATAGCTTGATGCCATTATGTGCTTGGAATGGGTGATCCGCCCTTGTGAATCCATGCCAAGAAAGCATAAAGGAGTGCATACAACCTCTTCCTAACTAGATTGAACAAAGAACTTGTTGATTCAAATTGTTTATTCTTTAAGTTTCTAAGTTTTGAATTTATATTTAACAACTAGGATTTCAAATATCATTGACCCTTTTTCTATTGCAACAATAAACTCTCTAGAATTTTAGTTTTGAGAGTGACTGTAAATGTCTCAGAAGTTAGACTAGGATTTTCTGTGAAGTACACTCTTACTCAACTCTTAGATATCACGCTTTAGAGGAATGATACAATCTATTTCAATAATCAATAACACCCATCACTATAGTTTTTATTTTTTTAGATGTAGGGACTTCATAATTCATATAGTTTGAACCAATATAAATAAGTGACTCTATCTGATTCGATACCCGAATAGAGGCCATATTTTATTATCACTTGGTTAGAATGCTTGATGTTTGATCCTCCACTACCTTCATTTGTGGTAAAAAAATGAGGCAATGAAATGATTCTATAATTATTCTAATGTTTGTCATTGTTGGAGACATGAGTAAGCCTTTCTGGACTGCACATCACCCTTAAATGCAATATGGCACTTATGGGATGATGAATTCGAAAAGTGGACATGCATTGGTTTGGCCTTAAACATTTAGCTCATTATTGCAAACTATAATATATAAACATGAAAGATGGAGTTATCACCTAGTATTACAAAGGCCTAACCTAGGTGTTAACAAAATCCCTCTCCCATATTGATTTAAATGGTTCTAGCTCAATGGAAGAGCACCTATCTTATGAGAAGCATGTTGGTGGTTCGATTACTCCATGCCCTGCCCAAATTAACATGATATTGTACTTTAATTTTAAGAATATGATATTTAGGTTAATTTATTATAGTGGCAATCTGTTGGCCTTTATACATTGTTTTATATATAATCTCTAGGAATAAAAAACTCTTCAACTTGTGAGAGAAAGATTTGCATAGATTTACATTTTATAATGTCTCTAGGGATATTTTTCGGTATCTAGAGTTTGACGAACATGTTACAAACTTTATAAATCTTAATTTCCAAATGCTCCATCTTATTTAACTAAAGTAGGATTGGTGTAATCTCTTTCATTCACATGTCACTATGTTCACATAATGTTTGGTATGATAATGATTCCAAGCATATGACCATCACTGCCTCCTCATTGACATGGGTAGAATTATAACAATAGTAGTAAAAAAGTGGTGATTTCTTTTAGCAATTGCAACTGCATTTGGAACAATCATCTTTCTTCTAATGATGTTCATAGTAGTCCGTTAATGAGAGAAATGTGAATTATGTAATTGGATAAACTAATGACTATATAGGAAGACAATAACAACAACTTTCATTGGGATAGATTATCAATGTGTGCAATCCTTTCAACTTATTAATGATGTTAAACATATGATTCTATGTGATCTAAATATTTTTTTTTAGTTTGATTATGTTTCAATAAAATGCAGGATTCTTTGTTCTATTTGGTTGGATACATATATTCCATCCTAGGTGATACAAAGTTGATCCAACTCACCTCTATGTTTGGAAATTTTCCCTCTAAAAATTGCCTCTATATGTAGAACAATATATGATGCATAATTGCTTAGCTTCTAATCTTTTCTTGGACAATTTTTCTCCAAAACACTCTTATATAAATGTGGATCAAACCTTCATTAACCAAGCTAACCATGATCATAACTTAGCTATTCCTATAGGAGCTTGTTGCACTCAAAACTCAAAACTGAGACAAAAGGAAAGCCCAAAGTTTTATAGTTTCTTTTTCATTGTTCTCAAACTACTTTAATTTGTTTAAATTCATCAACTTTCGATAATAAATCATAGTTTTCAAGATCACTCTGATAAACCTTTTTCTTGTCATTTTAGAAATACAAAAACCATGAATTTATAATCAAGAGAAAACATTAGCGAGTAACCTTTAAAATTAACTATAACATTAACTAAATTAAATGCATGCCAAAGTTCTCTAAAAACTTTGTATGTTACTTTAGTTTTTGGATCCATAGTAGTTGTTCTTAAATTTCCTATTAAAAGAATTGTGAAACTGTACTTTAGAGTCATTAGGTATATCGAGACTATTGTATTTGATATATTTAACTTTAACAAGTCATTTCCATTTCATAGATAATTATTGGATCTTGTAAAACAAATATGGACATCTACAACCTACAGTTCATTCTACTATAGAAGTTAAGATTTATAGATTTAATGAGTATATTAAATATTTACAAAAACCTCAATGTTAGTGAAGTCTCATAATATAATTTCTTCCATTTGTGGTATCTTATTGTCTTATATAACATGATTTAATATTATAACTCTTTCTACTACTTTGGTCACTTCAAATATAGATAGAGAACCTCTTGCAATAAAGCATGCAATTATGTGTGCAACTTCGTTGGATTATTCTTATATAATATATCTCAATGTCTAAATGATCTTAACATTCCACAAATTAGGGATATTCATAGATTCATTGTGATTTATGGCCTACCCATATAGTTGTAATTGGGATGTAATATTTCATTTTGAATACTTGAATACTATAGTTTAAATTGAAGTCATAAAATAAATTAATTGAGGAAATAGTTCCCTAGATTTTTTTTTTTTTAATTTAATGGAATATATTATTTAAAGATTTACAAAAAACTCAATGTCCATGAAGTCCTTGTAATAAAAATTTTCCAAATTTAATGAAATATTTGTATTAAGTTTTCCAAATTTAATGGAATAGTTCTTTGAGTTAATTTTCTAGATTTAATAGAATATTTTAAAGATTTACAAAAAAAAAAATGTTGTTGAAGTCCCCGTATTAGAAATGTTACAAATTTAATGAAATATGTGTTCAACCATATATGTATAAATTTGAACCTTTATTTATATTATATATGTATACAAATAATGTTACAAAAATTGGCATGCCACATTGCCATAATACAAAATAGTGGATCAAACTATACATCTGTGTATAAAACCAAAAAGCTACATCTATGTATCCCCCCTATACATTTATTCTAGTTATCCTTCCTTTCGCTGCCACTGCCAATGTCTTCGGAGAAGTCTAGCTTTCTTTTTCGACTGCTCATTGGTGATCCCCATCGTTGAACAAGATAGATAGGTCATATTAGTTGAGACTATAGAAAAACAAAAATTTGTAAGTTAGTTTACAAACCTATAAAAATTATATGGACATTTTTTCAAATTCCAAACCAATAGAACATTTTTACTTACTCTACGTGAGTAAGTAATGGTGGGTCGTAGTGCCTCACTAGCAATGACCCTGATTGGGTGTGCTCTTCAAGCACCACTTAATCACTATCAAGTTGTCTGAAAAATATATATATACCAATGTCAACAAATCAATGGGTGCATGAAAAAAAATACTTGCATGTAGAAATAAAAATATATTACATGGGTGCACGAAAAGCGTACCTGTTGGCTCGTTAGAGGTGGGTCACCGATTTGGTGCTCTTCAAGCACCGATGCCTCACCAGAAGCCTGCATAAAGTAACATATTTCAATTTTAGATAATAAAAACAATCAGAGACATATATACTACATGGATGGAAAATTATGTTTTCAAAGAAAGCAAAACATACATGTACCTAGCGAGGGGGAAGAGGTGGGTCACCAACAACCTTGCTTTGGTTCTCTTCAAGCACCACTATCTCAATAGATTCCTGCATAAAGTACATGATATGTCAATTCTAGATAATACAAAGAAAATGATACATATACAACATGGAGGGATAATGACTTTTTCAAAGAAATAGAGACATACAGGTACATTGAGGAAGGGAGAGGTGGGTGAGAAACGACCTCGATTCAATTCTCTTCAATAACCACTCGCTCATTATCAAAATTCATAAAATAATATATATGTCAATGTCAGCATATCAATGGGGGAAACAAGGAAAAATATACTTGCATGTACAAAAATAAATATAAGGAAGAGTTACAATATATAAATATACATCGAGGACGTGAGGAGGTGTGTAACCAGTGGGTCGAACAAATATCAACGGGATAAAAGGATTTCTACATGCATTAGAGAAGAAGTTCGCTCTTTGGATAGCATCATCAAAATCATGTTCCTACATACAAAAGGATAAAGATACAATTAGACAATTTCAAAAAATTAAAAAATTACATGTTGAATCATTAAAATCACAATTAAAAGAAAGTGATGCATAAATGGACCTCCTGGCTCGTCAGAGGTGGGTCACTGATTTGGTGCTCTTCAAGAACTAGTGCCTCACTAGAAGCCTGCATAAAGTAAAACATGTCAATTTCAAATAATAAAAAGAATCATAGACATATATACTACATGGACGGAAAATGATGTTTTCAAAGAAAGGGAAACATACACGTACCTGGCGGGGGGGAAGAGGTGGGTCTCCAACAACCTTGCTTTGGTGCTCTTCAATCACCACTAGCTCAATAGATTCCTTCATAAAGTAAGATATGTCAATGTCATATAATACTAATTAAACTAGACATCTACAACATGGAGGGACAATGGATTTTTCAAACAAATCAAGACATGCATGTATCAGGGGGTGGGGGAGAGGTGGGTCACCCATCAAGATATCATGCAACATAACAAAACATAAAAGATACAATTAGAAAAATTTTAAAAATTAAAATAATGAATGTTGAATTATTAAAAGCATATTTATAATAATAGCCGGGTCTGGGAATCTTCCTCTACATGAGAGGGACTAGGCTAGGATTCTACATACTCATCCTGCTCACCCTACATAAAACATATTGTATCCAGATTAGGATGTATTGAATGTTACAATCTCTACTATAAATATGTAAATAAAAATGACAAATTAAAAAGTATAGTTCTTATAGCTATTGGTGAAGAACCAAACCCATATACAATATTGACTATTGCATCAATGTTCTCAACATCAATCGATGGACTATGTGAAACTGGGTTGTGATGAGGCACCAGCTGTATATTTGTTCACATAATTTGTTAGATAATTAAATAGAAATAAATTATGAAAAAATTGAAAATTGTGATATAAAACAAAATATAATATATGAAAATAATGACTTTTACCTACATATCACAGTAATCCATCATCCTGGAACTCTGAAGTAGGGTCATAGCATATGCCTCCACACGCTGCGCAAGGGTGTGGGGTAACACAACACTCTCAATGATCTGTGTCTGCAGTGTGATCTGTAGATGGATCCTTACTGTGCGGTGGGACTACCTTAGAAGTGCCAACCCCTTGGCCTACATTTCCTTGGACAGCAGTCCCATGCTGAAGCAATGTATCTGCTAAGTCGAATAAGGCCTCCTATGTATCCTCAATCATAGGATACACATGAGGATATAGAGGAGGGGGGTTTGGTGTGCATGGATGGCATGGCACATGGTTAGGATCATTCCTAGCCCCTTCCCTATCTTGGAGTATCCCATGACCCACACCCTGTAAGTCTAAAATGTTGAAATAGTTCACATGTTTCCCTAGGATGAATTCTACATACAAATTCCTCAGGAAATAAAATGGGATGTCCCTATTCCCATGAGTGTATTCATAGAAGACCATATACCATCGATCCATCCAATTGGCTTTAATATTTGGTTCCACACACCAATCTATGGAAATGTGTGCTCGACTAGTGGGTGGAACCAATCCAGTGCTAGGGACCCGGAATAATGAAAACAATTGGTCTTTTGTAATGTTTAGGTTTTTGATGTCTTTATAACTCAAACCATCAGAATAGTATTGCCTCATGGATTCTTTGTACGAGCTAATTTTGTACGGATCTCCTTGGGCATTGGCAATTGTGTGTGCTATGGTGTCCAATTCCTTGCCTAAAGATTGTCTTAAATAATCCCCCCTCTAAAATATGAGCTAAGGCACCTCAATCCACCCAAACAAGCAAGAATATGGGAATTGTGGTCTTGTTCCCCCTTTGTGTTTGGGTTTGTGTCTGGGTTTGGGTTTGGGTTTGGGTTCATGTTTGGGTTTGGGTCTATGTTTGGGTTTGGTTCATTTTGCACAGTATCTTGAACATTCCTATTATTTGTTAAGATTAACACAATGAATTACAAATTGTTTTAATATATTGTTATTTGATTTAATTCAATTTTTTTATTAAATTCATTTTAAGTTTTTGACAATTATAAAAACTATGAAATTAACAAAAAAAAAAAAAAATATTGAATACTACTATGGATGATATGAGTACTTACCTTCCATTGGAGCCAAGCCACTTCCACAGCCACATCCAAATTCTCCAACGCAAAATGCTCGTGCGGTATTTCGCAACTGCGGTATTTCTCCTTCCCAATATCTAACTCACTCTGCAAATAACAAATTGAGGCCCGCGGCCTCTATTTTATTTTATTTTTTGGTTTTCAATATTGGAAGTGCGATGTATCGCACTTGCGATATTAAAAAATTTAAAACTCATAAGCGATATATCGCATATGCGATATCTACTAACTAACCTTAGCCTCGTCTTTGGGCACGGGCTTTCTGAACGTAGCTGTTGATGTAATTGTAACTTCATAATGTATTCAGTTGTATATCTTATGTATTGTACCGCAATGTTTATTCTGGGAAGTATCTGTAATGTAATTGAGTTATGTCATGCCCTGATGTTCCCATCGAGAGGTTCTATAATGTAAACAAGTCATGTCAAGTCATTGTGGGTAACCCTCCTATTGATCAATGGTTTAAGTCCCCAAAATTGTGGGGCCTTAGGATTATTATACTATCCTAGAGAAGTATAACCTAGGTGAGTTATTGTAAGTCAGGGCAATAGTCCCCACCATTGTGTTACGGATAACCCTCCTTTTTGGTCGGAGGGGAAAAGTCCCCACAAGTTGTGGGGCACTAGGGTTATTAGACTCTCCTAGAGATTTCCACTCTAGTAAGTAATTATTAAGTGAGGTCGACATGTTGGAGAGGACATTAAGTCAATGAAAGAATATAAATAGAGAGCGGGCCCCTCTATTTATTACACACAACCTCACTCACCGGGGCCCATGAGTGAGAGAGAGAATTCACTGGGAAAAGAGAGAGACTACTACTGTCAAGAGAT
The DNA here is from genome assembly GCA_001517045.1 of Pseudotsuga menziesii. NCBI lineage: Eukaryota > Viridiplantae > Streptophyta > Pinopsida > Pinales > Pinaceae > Pseudotsuga > Pseudotsuga menziesii. The sequence goes on along the minus strand of LPNX010279134.1, from coordinate 325,332 downwards.
CATCTTTATGTTTTCAGGTTTTGCTTTTGGTGCTGATTCTATCTATGAGGAAGTTCTGGGGTTTTCTCCTTTATGGTTTCCCCGAGTAAAATATTTGTGTTCATTGTCTCTTGTGTTTTATTGTTGTGCATGTTATTCTCTCAGATAAGATCCTAAGATCATAATACTAGCTTGAATGATAAAATATAACAGTAGCATCAATAACGCATATGCGATGTGGATTTTACATTTCAGAAGTGTGTTTCTGACTTTTATAGTGGCACTTAAGGGTGGAACGAACTTCGCACGAGTGCCCTTATGTGTAGGACATTTGGCACATGCAAGGGTTCCATCGAAAAATTTCATATTAGTCATTATAACTCCATCTCTTATTTGAAAAGGATCATGAGTTGGACAATTCATTGGCACATTTGAGACTCCTTTGCAAATATGAAGTGTCTATGTCATTCTGAGATTTCAAGCACCCTTGAATATATTTGTTTGTTGCTTAGTGTAGGATAACCCATGTATATGGAGACTGAGAGGAGTGAATATCTAGGCCAACTCTTTTGGAGTACCCTCCAATGGACGAATGTGGACAAGTCACCTAGAAATTTTTTATGTTCTAGATATTGTGTCAAATCCTGAAAGTGGAATGAAGAGGAAATTTTGTCACCCATAGGGATCAACACAATGTTGCATTACAATTATCCCTTCTAGGAAACAAAGGATCCACAAGCCACATTAAGGGGATTTTTCTTCCACTAAGATAGAAAGCAATGTGGACCATTTGATACAATATATTGTAAACGTGAAGAGAAATATGTGATGGAATATGATACCTTCTCAAAATCCCCACGTTGGAGTCCATGGATGTCACACATTGGATCACGTTGAATTCATAGACCAAAGCCCGTTCGATGAATGTAGATTCTTCTATTCTTTTTCTACATACATATGGGCTAGACAAGGGTGTTATATGTACAATGGATACCCTCTCTTTAGTTAAAGTCAACAACTTAAGAGTTGGCCTTGTTTTTCTAATGTAATAGATTTATATAGAATAAAAAGAATTTTTTTTATCATATTTTACATATTGTTCTTTAATATATTTTGTAGTAGTTCCTTGAGTCACTATATATGTGGATATTTGTTCTTAATTTATTTTCTTCAATATCATTTCTTAAACATACAATTTTGAAAATGATATTGTCTTGCAATTAAACATCTCGTTGGATATTTTTACTATGAACTAGAGCTCCTCAAACAAACTATTCAATAATAGTATGTCGAATTGTTAATTTCATCTTTTCCCTATAATAAAATAAGTTGAATTATATCATGTTTCATTATGCATATGTATTTTCTCAACATGTAATATCCCTAGGCCTAAAATTGACATGGTTTTGGAATACATGCAACTCTATTTTAGGATGTACATGAAAACAAAACCACAAATGATGTATTGAAGGGACATAAGACAAGTGACACTTCTCACCTCTTTTCCTTTAGAGAATATAACTTTTTAGGAAAACAAGCCAACAATATGTTGTTATGCAATGTCCATATTTTAAACTTTCCCTACTTTTGTGATCTTCGATAAGGATTTTTAGATGAAATAACACTCCTATGCATCACATTAGTAGGTTCTCCCTAGGTATTTCATCCTATGAAGTTCTTTTATATTTTGAGGAAACTTTCCACCTTTGGAAATTATGGATCATTTATGGTTGATCGTGGCTGACTAGGATGACCATGTTTGAAGCCCATTTTTTGCTAAACTTTGGTTTTGATCGTTGAATGTGATAGAAAAAAGTCAATGGTTAACTATAGTCAACCATATTCAACCATGAGTTTCAATTATTCAACCATAGTCAACTATAGTAAAATATGGTTGATCACAGCAAAATTTTGTGACTAAGAGGTTTATTATATGGTGATATCTATTGTGATCTTCATATTAGTTAACACATGTTAACTTGTTTTGTTCCTCAACAGCTATGTCTAATTCAACACTCATCAAGGATTATGTAGTCATGCGATTCTCCATAAGGGTAATGCTGGATTGTTGCATTCCTCAATTGTTATGTCACATTAAGAAATTCATATTGAATAAATCATGTCACATTAATATGTTCCCTAATTTCTATATTGGATTACAATTTTTAATAAGAATTATAGCACATTGAGCTTGGTTTATTGTGTTTAGGAATGTTTGATTATAGTTGGCCATTATTGACTATGGTTGATCCTGTTTGATTCTGGTGGTTTATAGTTCACCATGGTTAATCATATTCACTTTTGTAAACTATGTTTGATTATAGTTAACTTTGTTTTACTATGGTTCACCATGTTTAACAATGGTTAACTATCATTGACCATGTTTTCCAATGGTTGACCTCTTTTGACCATGTATGAACATGTTTTAATATGGTTTATCATGTATTTACCATGGTCAACTATGTTTAGACATCATTATCCATTGTTGGACACATTTGATTATGGTTGACCATGGATTATTATAGTTGAATAAGATGAATTGGATCACTATGGCTGACCATGTTTGCCTTTGGTTGACCATTTTTCATTATGGTCGGTAATAGATGACATAGATAAATCATGTCTATGGTTGATTTGGTCAGCTATGCTTAACTTTGGTGACCATGTTTCACTATTATTGACCATGGTTGACTATGGTGGACCATATTTGAAGGTCATCCTTAGCTAACTATGTATTTAGGGCATTGGATGGACAAGAAACAAACTCAATATTTTACTATGGTAAACGATAGTTAGACATAATTACCCTTGTTAAACTATAGTCAGGCATGGCTAAACATGGTTGATGATAGTCAAATTACGAGAAAAAAGAGGTTAATAATATGATATTATCTACGACGATGATCATCATTGTTGATCTATGTCAACTTTCTACATTTGTTAATGGTTATGATGCATTTGAACAATATTCATCAGGGATTATATCACATTGTAATTCTTCTTAAGGATAATATTGGATTGTGACATTCCATAATGCTTAAATGTTATATTGTCACATTCATCTTAGTTGAATTAAGTCAAATTTTTATGTTCTCAAATAGTTATGTTTCATTACAACATTCATCAAGGGTTATGTAACTTTGAGTTTGGTTGAATAAGGTTTTTCATAGCTAATTATGGTTAACCATGGTTGATTATGGTTGAACATTGCTTACTTTGGTTGGTCATGGCTAACTATGTTTGATAATATTTCATTATCATTAATTATAGTAGATGATGTAAACATTTTTTAACCATGGCTAATCATGTTTGATTATGTTCTGACCATGGTTTATTATGGTTCATAATTTTAAAATATGCTTCATAATGTTTAACTATGTTTGACTATGAATGACTATAGTTACATTGTAACATTAATATGTTAACAATAACAAAGTTCCACATTGCAACATTACGGGTAACAACACTATTATAGGCCATTATGATATTATGTGATTGACTTCAATATTGTGTCACTTTAAGAACTTAGAGGTAGATAGTATGGTTATATATTATTGTGATGTTCATATTAGTAGAATGTGGGAATTAAAATGGGATTCAAAAGAACATGACCAAATAGAGTAATATATTCCCATACATATGATCAGATCAAGATTTTATTAAATTAAAACCTTGATGAGTGCTCTTTATATCTCCAATGCAAAATAATTACCATCAATCAAATAAATGAAAATATGATTGAATCAAGTTCCAATATGGTTACTCACTTGTAATTGGGATTTATGTCAGTGCTAGTGCCAATATGGACGACTAATAGTGCCACTATGATGTACTAATAGATGTGAAATCAAATTCATAAGATAAATGATTAAAAACATATTGAATGTAAATTTATCAAATCTTATCTTAGAAATTATATTCTTCTATGCCCACCCCAAATTACAATAATTATACTCGTTTAACTCCACCTCAAATTACAATAAGTATTTAATCCCCTCTTATTTTGCGATGATTTCAATCAAGTATAAGTTTATTCAAATAAATTAAATTCTAGTAAATAAAATAAATGAATTTATGTATTAGAATATCCACATCATTAGTAGATGAATAATTGGATGGAGGATGGTATATCCAAAGTGGATGATGATACCTATAAATATTATCCATCCACTACTAATGAACGCATCTACCACTACACAGAATAAAAGATTCCCTTAAAGAAAAAACACATCAATAAGAACGATAAATATCTAAAAAACATTAAATATATCACTACATTAAAATGTCACTCTGTATATTACTAAAACCTCTAACATCGCATGAGGTGGATTCTAATTGGTTTGTGTGGGGTTTAGTTTCCATAAGGTCATAGGTTCATACCTCATGAGGGTGTAGTTAAAATATTTAGTCTAGGCCCGCTTTGAGATTACCTTCCAAAAACAAGTAACACCGAGACAACTCAATTGTTGAATAGTATGAATTATTAATGGATAATACAATAATTTGGTAGCACTTACATCTATTTTCAATTTTCAAAATGACCATCAATTATACATGTTAATAACTAAAGAATATATTCCAAAACATACAGTTACTAAGATAATTTGAGAATATTTTAATTTATTGTTAATTTTACAAAGTTCATAAATTGTGTATGTGGTAAAAATATTTTATGTATTACATGTGACGACAACAATAGATGAGTGTGTATGACCTTGTCGATGAAAGACTAAATGTATGGAGTTGTTAGGAGAACTACCTAGTATGCATATGCAATTTGTACCCTATGTGACGAATGCCTATTTTTAGATGTCCCATAGTGTCTTTACTGACTTCTACATGATTCTAAAATTTCAAATTACGTTTCTTCAAAATAGCTTTTTTTTTCACTATGGTCGAATATTGTTGGGAATTGAAAGATATGATTGAATTTGGTTAGGTGTGCAATACTTGGATTCCAATATCAAAGTTACAAACCATTTAACACATCCACGATGATAATCGTAGTATTTGTTCCTCACTTGTTTTATAAAGTTATTTTATGGTGTTATGATGTATTAATAAATTGAGGGTATTGGATTGGGTTGAATTGAATTGAAATTCAAATGTAGTAAAATACAATGTTATGGAGTTTTTCATTCTTTTTAGACAAGCTTAGAATATATTTTAATGCAATATGGTAATCCAAATTTGTTATCATTCCTAAAACTAGGGTTGGATTGCATGAATCATCATATATTCATGGGATGGAATCCGTACAATACCCAAACATTATTTTTTTAGTTGTTGTTCTTCCATTTCATTCCCCATCATTGTCTCTTGCTACAACCTTTCTCCCCTATCTATGATATGATCATGCTCTTCTTAATTTTTATTGTAGGTCATCCCTTGTACAATAACCTCCATCTCCTACTTGAGTAAATGGGCCAATATTGCTAGTCTATGATTGCTAGTATGGAGCCTGACCATCCCATGCAGAATGCAACAATACCTCTCTTGACTCCATTATCAATAAACCATAGAATCAACTTGGAGAGATGAAGTAGTGTCAGATGTATTATGAGAGATGGTTCTAGAGGTTGTTATAGCATGCCAGCACTTGATCCCTATACCACTAGGCCTACCATGCTAAGGGTGTAAAATTCCTACAGTATCTTCTTCACACAAGGGGGGCTAAACTATAGTAATCTACCAAAGGGCCCATACTTTCATTTTACCAATGCTTCAATATTTTTCCACCATTAGATCCAAATATAGTTTCCTCCATGCTATTACATCTCAATCATGATCTCAAGTGTCTCCATTATTGATTTCCATCTTCTCATACTACCATAATCATGCACGATAAGTGTGATTTCCCAACAATACCTCAACATTTCATTCACACATTGAAGAAAATCCTTCAACCAATTTCGATTCATTTTAACCTTGTCAAACTATACCTTCCTATTTAAATTCATGTGGAAGTTAGGTTTATTGTCATCTATACATCGATAAGTCCTATTTATCTTGTTTGTGCCTATATTTCCCATGTTTTTCTATGAGTATGCTTGTCTTATCTCCACCTATTGATTTGATGACTATTTTTCTCCATCATAGCATCATAATCTTGGATGAAATTCTAGTGACCAATACATTTTTCTTGAGCATTAACCTCCTTATGACATTTCCAATGTTGATTCCCATTCTTATGAAAATGAATAGACTTGGACCCCGTTCCTTCTATTCTCTCCTCTCCTCCTTGTAGAATTAGATCATGACAACTTTCAGAAGAATTTTGAATTATCTCCCCTTCTATAAAGTATGCAACTCACCTAGCCAACTTGTTTTTATTGTTGAATATGTTCTCTAAGAAGTTGAAACACTTGGTAAGAACCAAGGTTGAATAACATTTTCTTTATCCCTTTTCACTATCCAAGATAGATTAACCTTTATCCTTGTAGTTCTGGGTGTTAGTGATTGGATTATAATCTATGAGTCCCTCGAAATTACCATTTCCTTAATTCTCTTTTGAGATATAATATTGACTCATTTGTAAAGGGAAACTGCTTCAACTATGTTATTGGTTGTGATTTTGAAACTCATACAATGGCACCTAAGACATTCACTTATTAAAAAAATTCAAATTTTCATTTACTATTCAAAAAATATAAACATATATGAAAAAAATTGGTCATACAAATGATTATAATATCATCATGTGATATTCAACACATCCATGCCATGAATACAGTGAAATATTGGTTGGTCAATATTTATTGATTATAAGAAAAGTTACATATCTTGAAGAGGCTTTGGATTTACTTAAGAAGAATACAATAACATAAGAGCGGTTTTATAAGATGACATAAACTTGATATATGAATCTCATGGAGAAATTTGAATATACAAAACCCTTCTTATCATGAAAAAAATGATTCTATAGTTTTCAGGGAATCCCTCTCCAAATAATGCATGATAAATCTTGTTGGGATACAAATTCCTATTTTAAAGAGGTTAGATGATTCTTGATATTTACTTGGTTTTTCTCAAAGATTCTCTACTTATTCTTGGTTTTATTTGGGCTTATCTATTGCTCCCAAAAATTTCTTTCAATTGCACTAGATACCTCCAACTTCTTTCTTTCACAACTAACTAACTTATTTTCCCTTTCAACCTTGTTGTGTGGAGATTTGTTGTGGGAAACAATTCCCACAAGATTGTCTTGATGTAAATGGTTTCCCCTAGTCTAGCAGATTTACTTTACACTATGATATTTGGACCCAAAATATGACAACTACTTTGTCTGAAATCCGACCACTAAGCATCCAAAATCCAACATATCTTATTTTAATTATATTTTGGATATCCAACCACAAAAATAAATGTAGATTTTTTGACATCCAAATGTTGAAAAAAAAAGTGTTACTTTTTACCAATCGAATTACCATGTCGTCGAATATATGATAAGCATAGCATAGAAAATTTGACACCTTGGACATTTATTACCATAAATGAGAAATAGGGAAAATTTAATTGGATTTTATGCACTTGTGTCCTGAATTTCTTATCCAGTGTTGAAAATCCGAAATCAGGGTTTTCTTGACTACCTTTTATTTTCTATTTTTTTTCGATCGTGATGTTAGGAATCGAAAATTGGGTTTCACCCTTCTAGTTTCGAAATTTATGATCCTGACCTTGATTTGTATCCATTTATTTATATTTGATTTTCTTTTGTATCACTCTATGTTGTTCGATCAAATCTATCAACGATCATGATCACTCCTCTTCCCTATACATTTCCAAGGTTTGATTTATTAGTTTTTCACATTTTTTTTGTTATTTTTTACTATGTGTATCACTGTAGCATATCCGGTTTTGACGAAAGGACTTCGATATTGTCCTTTGATCAAGGCCTTGCATTTTCAACTTCTAAGTAAGTTTTTCTCTTCTCTGTTTTGTTTATGGGTTAAATAATCCAATTTAGGGTTGATTTTATCCCCCTCTTTTCAACACGGTAAACATGTCACGAAGTGTGATATCCAAAACCTTCATAGACGAGCTCAAATATAGGGAAACTAATTCTGGGGTATATATTAACACTGACGGAGGTGTGACTAAAGCCTTCTCCCTGTATTGGGCCTGCATCTACTATATCTTTGAGAATGATGACCTATTGGAGGTATAGAATGATGTCCAAGCCTTCCAGAAACATTGGAAAATCCCAAATCAATGGTACATATTCTCTCTCACATATCATTCCTTACAAAGATGTCATCTACTCGTTGGTTGAACTTGCCAACGTTAATAACTAGATGTTCATGGATGCTGGTAAATCATCTCTATTCTCCTTCAAACGAGAAGTCATTGCATGGGTGTACTCTCTCAGGATCCCCCAATAGTTATTCACTAAATAATTCCTGAAGAAGTCAATTCTCAAATTCAATCTTGATGAATTGTTCAAATCTTGGATGGATGAGCCAACTCTTTATTCTCTTAGACCTAACATGCAGTATCATATTATTTGGTTAAAAGAACCTTATTCACAGTTGTCTTCCATGTTCTGCAGACTGTATGGACTTCCCAATTTCTCACTCTTCAGGACTCAATGGACTCCTATATCCTATCATATCATTTCAATTAGTCAATCATTTAACTAGGTTGAAATACTATCAGTGGTTTTGAGGGATTCTATTTCTCAAGAATATAAGACGACATCACCCAAAAAATACACATTTTATCTTTCTCATTATATGGTAGTGTTGATGCCTGAAAAAATCCCACGTACCAACAGTAGGTATTCTCCCCAATAATTGTTCCCAATTATATCGTTTACTATTTGGTATCACTACAAAAAATCCTGGAATTAGCGTCCTTTTTAGTGTAATTTTTTTTACATTGAGTGGTCAAACTAGACGCTAACTAGGAAATGTCATGGAAAAAACTTAAAGCGTCTCAAAAAATGTTTTTTTTTTTGCTTTTTAGATAACATCCTTTATGATGTCTAAAATAACGTCTATTTTTTTTCTTCTAGAATAACATCCAAGTTTACTTCCTAAATAACGTCATGTTTTCCCTCCTAGCGAGTGTCCACTTTTTATTCTTAAATGAAATCCCTGTTAGCGCCATATTTGCATCCTTAATAGCACCATGTTAGCATCCAAATTAGCATCCAATATTGCATCCATTTTTTCTACCACTTTAGCATCCCATTTTTCACCTTGTTTTACTTCCAAATATGTGTCAATTTTTGCTTCCAAATTTGCACCAATTTTTGCTTCATTTTTTGCACCTTGTTTTTCTACCAAAATGATGCCAAATATTTCTTCTATTGTTGCACCATATTTTTCTTCCTATGTAGTGCCATGTTTTGCATCCAAAGTAATGCCTTATTTTGCTACCATATCAATGCCATGTTTGACTTCATCATTAGCGCCACGTGTTGCATCCTCTTTTAATTCCTAGTTTCGCATCTTATTTTTCTACCATATCAATGACATGTTTGGATTCATCATTAGTGCCACATGTTGCATCCTTTTTAATTCCTACTTTCACATCTCTCATTTTTTTGTCACTAATTCAGTCCTTTCTAGTGGTTTAATATACGAATTTTGGTCATTTTTTTTGGTCACTTATCTCTTATTTTTTGCTTACTAATTTAGTTTTTTTTAATCAATATTATAATATCATTAGGGCATGGAAGAATCGAACCACCAACCTCCTGCTTATAAGGCAGGCGCTCTTCCATTGAGATAGCACCCTTTAAGAATTTAAGAACCTAACTTCCAAAATAGCGCCAACTTTTAAAAAGGGACGTTAATTGCAATGCTAATTAGGACGCTAATTGGGACGCTAATTGAGATGATAATTGGGACGCTAATTGGGATGCTAATTAGAATCCAAAATAGCACCAAATTTTAGAAAGGGACACAAATAATGCCATTAAAAGCGCCATCCCATGGAAAAGCGTCCACTTTTTCCAAAAAATGATGAAAAATACACTAAAAGTGATAGTTGACACTAAAAAGGGAGCTAAAAGAGATGTTAATCACAAGGTTTTGTTGTAGTTTATGGGGAATCTGTCTGATTAGCGTCCCAGCTACCATAGAATTAAAAGAAAATTTTAAGTCTATTTTACCGGTTGCGGCCCGGTCCACCATTTATGTAATTTTATGTTTAGGAATTAAATGCAAGTGCCTAAACTATATCCATGTGATTGCCAAAACAAGAACCTCACGATCAGTTAGCCACGAGTAAGATGCACAGTGTCTTACCTCTCACCTTACATGAATCAATTGCTCCTCAACCACCAAAGAAAAGACAACTAACTATCCTACCTATCCTACCTATCCCTAGGGGAGCATATTTTATATATAACTGAGTAATGTACTATAATGCTTGTTGATCCTAGATTTGTTATCAGTTTTTGCAATTAAATTATTCATTTGAACACATATTTAATTATCTTTTGTATATTTTATGACACGCAGATAATTATTCAACCTCAGGTATGAGTGTATTTAAAGTTTATATGAAATCTTTTTATTTATCATTTTTTTATGGTTTTATTAATTAAAAATAACATTATTAAAAAACATTTGATATATTAACTGATTTATATATTCATTTGAACACTTTATAATCTTTTTGGGATAAATTAATAAACAAATGCATTCAGCCTGCCTTTCGCACAGCATGTCCAGCTCGATGTCCAGTTTGTCATCCAGGTCGTTGCATGAAACTCGCTAGTGGTTTGCAAGATGTTGATATGTGTTTTTGTATACTATAGCCCTGAAGCATGCTAGCAGATAGACACTCCATTCTCCCTAGATCGATGCCCAGCATATCTAGCTCATGGCCCAGCCTCCCATTCATCTCTCTGTCGAGATCGCCCATCAAACTGTGCACTACTGACAATTAATTCCTGGCATTTAAAACATGAAACAACTACAAACGAACTGTTATCCATGCATCTAGGTGATGAAGCTATGTTCTAGATATTTTCCATCCTGCATTCTCGTTTGCTCGCCACCACATCAACCATCCACGCACTGGATCGATGCATTCAACCCACGCTCTAGAAGATTCACCACTACGCTCTCCTCTATTTTCCATCATTCGCCTTCTGCGCTCATGAATGAACCTATGTGGCACATCTACAGTTCATTCATGCTTAAGAGAAGCCTGTGCGCCACATCTAAAGACCGTTTGCGCTAAAGAAGGGAGATTCCTAGGAGTTGGCCTGTGATCAGTTAAACGTCTTTAAGATCGACTAAATTTAGAGAGCAGTCGACCACTAAATGGTCGACCTTATCATCCATGTAAATCATTATATATAGCAGCCTCTGTCAGAGAGCTGGAGTTAGCTAGAAAAATTAGTTAGTTAGTAGAGTTAGGAGAAGAGTTCCTGTTGTGATTTACTCTTAAACATTGTATTTTTGTTTCAGCATCTGAATAAAGAGTTGTATGTGTGTTGTTGAAGATTGTGTTTGAGTAGAAGTTAGCCAGGTATCACCCCTAATTGCTGAGAGTGCCCCTCATCAACCAGAGGTTTCTTTTCTTGTTTATTTCTTTCATTTTTTTGTTGTAGCTAGTTTAATTCATAGTTTGTTTTATTTCTGTAATGCAGTTTGATTTCTGAATTAGATAGTTAGTTGCATGTATAATTTTTTTGTCTTTGCTTTCAGTCATTTCATTTGCAGTCTATTGTTCAGTTTATTTGGAAGTTACAGATAAAAAATATTATTGTTTATCAAATTAAGTAGGTTTAATTCTATCTATTTCATTTCTATTTTAATTATCAGTTTATGCAATTTACATTTCAATTTATTAATATGCAATGGTTTCGTTATGCTTATGTTTATGAATTTTCTTAAGTTTAATTTGCTGTTAGATTTTATTAGTAAATAGGTTTGATTATTGCTTTTTACCATTTTAACTATGCATCTTGTCATTCAGACAGCCTATTCAGTCGGTGGTTCAGCCACTCCTTTCAGACCCACAGTTCAGTCTGTCATTCAACCCTTAGTTCTGTTTTTAGTCTTTTTTATGTATTTTGATATTGTTTTTAGTTTTGTTTTGTTAATGTCTGAATTATGTTTCGATTGTAATAGTTAGGTGTTAGTTTTGTTTAATATTAAAGTTAATGTTTAATTGTTTTAGACTATTTCTTAAAGTTTTATTATTTTCCTTATTTCTTTTTTCCTTGAATGTGTGGTAGGTTGTTTTTGTTTCTTGAATATTATTCCTGATTTTGTTTTAATATTGTATTATTTTGTGTGTATGCTTTTTAGATTCATTTTTTTGTTTGCATGTGAGATTGAGTGTTATATGTGTTTTCTTTAGTATGTTTCTAGGTTGTCTCTTTTATGTTGTGTTATTATTGAAAGAACTTGTAGGATAGAACCTAAAGATATTTTTTTTATTAAGTTTTATACTTTCTTCTTTTATCAAGTTTTCTTTAATAAGTTTTATACTTGCTTCTTTTATTAAGTTTTCTAGTTCCTTATAAGTCAAGTCCTCATTGTAACCCCAGTTTTCCATTTGAATAGTTAATTGTTGATTGCATTCTAGTTTAAAGTTTATTGTCAATTATTTAGTTTATTATTCTGCCTTAGTTTAATTACTTTAATAATTGCATTTTTAGGAGTTCGACTCAGTTTTTAATTTTGAAAGATCTTTCGATCTTTTGTTTGTTAAAATATTTACACGAGACCCTCTACCTTTGCATATCTTTTGTGTCAACTCTAATCTTACCAACCCCAGTTGATATTTAAAGAATAGGTGGATTAATTTATACATTATTATACACCCAACACTTTTGGCACCGTTTTTAGGGAGTTTTATGTAAGGTAGAGTAGAATTATTTATGAAGTTTAGTAATAGGTTGGTAGCAGGGGAGCGAAAAGACGTGAGGTAATAACCTGCGCATCTGTTATAACAGGCGCCCCCAAATCTAGCAACAATAGTAGCATAGGTTTTAGTTAGTTTAAAAGTATTTCATGAGTAGAATTAGAGATCCTCAGGGTATATTTTTAAAGACTAGAAAAGTTATTGAAGTCTCTACTAACTACCATATGGGACATAATTCCCCAAATACTAACTCACCAGAAAGGTATCGAAAGATGCCTATAGGAAGTAGTTCTACCCTGAAACCTAAGGAGTCTCTCTTAGAAGATATTACAGGAGAAGCCATAGAAGGAGAAGGAACCTTGGAAGAAGGTGCTACGGACCCCGTTCATGAGGAAGTTGAAGAGGATCAACAATTAGAAACCCCTATCCCTTCACTAGTTTCAAATCCAATTAACACAACTTTCACACTAGTAGGAGATCTGAATTTCGTTGACTTTCTTGATCCTGATCAAGTAAAATCTCTCTTTGGAACCTCAGTAGATACAACTATCTCGCAAACTGAAACTTCTACCATAGAAACTACTATCCGTATAGGATTCAATAAAAAAATGGTTGATCAGAGGAAGATCTCTCCTGAAAAAAGAACATTGGGACACTCCATTATCACCTCGAAAGGAGCCTCCTAAATATATTTATGTTAAGAATCCATATTATATGGAGATATGGGGAGAAAATAAAGATCATGATAAAGTTAGAAATGAAGAAGGAGAACGAGAAAATTGAACTGATCCTACCTTGGGTTCCCTATCTTAGATACAATGCAGGATGTAACTATGAAAAACATCCCTCCTTCCTCCTTACCTACTTTCTATGGTAAAAGAAATGAGGACCCAGACACATTCCTGTTTGAGTTCGATATCCTTTGTTGGATTTACAATTATCTACAAGACATTCACAAACTAAAACTCTTTCCCACTACACTAAAGGATTCCGCCTTGATATGGTTCATGGGATTAGGAGAATCTACTATCAGGACTTTGGATGATATGAAAACCTCATTCTTACAAAAATATAAAAAATAATGCAAACCTAAGGACTCTTGACATGATATATTCAAGTTAGAACAACTTGAAGACAAGATCCCGTAGGATTATCTCAAGAGGTTCATTTATACATTACATAAGTCTAAATATAATGACCTCCGAGAAGATGCAGTATGTACACTTTTCCTTAAGGGGATCTCTGAGGACTTGTTACAAAGTATTAATCTCATGGCAGCTGGCAATATTTCTCATAAAAAATTTGCACATATCGGTTAGATGTGTAAAAATTATTGTAGGAGTAGGAAAAAAGTTACGAAAAATTTTCAAGAGCCTTTTAGTAGAAATATAAGAGGAAATGTTCCTAGTTTAGGATAAATTATAAGAGTAGATATAGGAAACCTATTGGAGAATTTTAAGACTGATATCTTTGGAGAAATGGGTTCTCAACTAGATGCTTTAAAAGCCAAGAAGAGGCAGGATGAAGAACGAGCAGCAATGAGTATATTTTGTCCAAGATGTAGAACTAAACATCCACAAAGGGAATTCCCATTAAACAACATCTCTGTATGTCACATCTATACAATAGAGAATCCAACAAATATTTCCCATCCTTTCCTGAATTGCAATCCATCTATAAGAGTGGGGGTGTAGCTGAAACATCTAGGAGGCCTCCTTGGAAAACTAGAGACCAACCAACACATCAAAACTTTCCACCACAACCTTTACTATGATATCCATTGTATCAATCACCTCAATAATGGAACAATTATAGCTGGTAAAAATGGCCACCTCAGTACCCTCCTCCTCAATTTCCACAAGAACAATATTATTCACAAGGATGGAGAGGACAACCATATCCTTAGCCACAATGTGTCCCTACATCTAATCATTCTTATCCTTAGAATCAAACAAATTTTCAGCAAATGTCACCTGGATTTGTACCTCCAAGTCCTTTTATCACACAACAACCTCATCACTTTTAGAATGCAAATATTCCTCGACCAACATTATTACTTGCACAACCGATGATACCTCACCCTAATAATAAACCAACTAAATCTCTTAACAACATTGAGTTGCAAACTCTTCCATCATACCTTATTTTGACTGTACACGTACATGAAATCCAATTACGATCGGGAAGAGTTGTGAATAATAAACCCAAGCCATCATTCATCATTCAGAAACCAAATGAAGAAGACAAAGATTCAAGTGAACCCATGAATGATGCTATTTTGGAGGATGTGAACATTCCAAAGGTTCCATTATACACCCATCCTCCACAAGAAACTATTTAGGAGCAAATAATTCCTCCATTTCCAAAGACACTCGTAATAGAAAAACCTGTAGTTCATCCGGAGTATAACATTTTGAATGAATTAAAGAACATCTGTATTAAAATCCCTCTATTACAAGCTATTAAAGATATAGCCATATATAGTAAGGTAATAAAGGTTCTATGTATTAAATGCCCAGGAAAGAAGCAACAGGACTCTCTTACAATTTATGTTATAGGGGAAATGTCTGAATCTATGACAGGTCAGCCCCGGATTGCAAAATATACAAATCCAGGAGCCCCAGTAGTGACTATAATTATAAACAACACTGCCATAGAAAATACATTAATTGATTTAGGATCGAATATCAACATGATGACCACCACAGTTTTAGAATTTTTACAGTTAGGACAATTTCTTCGACCTACTCCTTCTATCCTAGAACTAGCAGATCGCACTACGGTAAAACCCATTGGAGTCTTGGATGACATTGTTGTATCAATAGCTTCATGAGAATACCTTGTTGAATTTATGGTTGTAGAATCAAAGGATCCTTCTAAAGGACATCCTATTATCTTTGGAATACCATGGTTAGCTACCGCAAATTCTTTTATAGGGTGTGGGGATGGAGAGATGACTATTTCCAATGTGTTGTCCACACAAAGACTTATTTTATACCCCCCAGCACAACCAATAACTGAAAATTCATGATGGTTAAATTTTTATTTTGGGGATGAAGACTTTGATGATCTCTCCCTTCCTAGTGATTTTTCTTTAGCAGAATCAGGAGCATACCACTGAGAATGTATTAAACTAGTTTGTTTCTTCGACTACCTTTACATATTTCCCTCAGTCCTTTGCTCAATTCAATAATATTTTTGGAGATGATTTTCAAGAGAATATGGCTCTCTCAATGTTTATATAAACACCTTGTTTCTTCACAATTTAAGAGCATATAGGACCATATACCATACCTTGTGAGGTTGGCCCTGAAAAGGATTTGTAGATAAATGTCAAATTAAGTGAAAACCAACAAGCAGAGCTGCTTAAAGTTCTTAAGAAACAAGATGGAAAATTTGCATGGGAATACACTGACATGACGGGTATACACCCCGATATTTGTATTCACCATATTTATATGGATCCAAGCATGTCACCTGTAAGGAAGCCACAAAGCAGGATGAATCCTACTCTAAAGGATATAGTAAACGAAGAATTACAAAAACTCCTCACTGCTGATTTCATCTATCCTATCACCGATAGTAAATGGGTATCTCCTTTAGTAGTATATCCAAAGAAAGTAACAGGGAAATGGCATATTTGTGTTGATTTTAGAGAGCTAAATAAAGCTACACTTAAAGGCTACTTTCCTTTACCCTTTATCGATCAAGTATTAGATACTCTGTCAGGTAAACAATATTTTTCCTTTCTTGATGAGTATAGTGGTTACAAACATATTTTAATAGCGCTGGAAGATCAAGACAAAACCACTTTTACATGCCCTTGGGGAACACATGCTTATCGAGTTTTTCCATTTGGCTTATGTAATCCACCTGCCACTTTCCAGCGAGCAATCCTAGGAATCTTTTTTGATCTTATACATGACTGTGTGGAGGTATACATGGATGACTTTACAACCTATGGTAATACTTTTCAAGAAGCCCTTGAAAATCTCAAGAATGTCTTGATCCGATGTCAAGAAAAGAATTTATCTCTTAGTCACAAAAAATGTAAAATGTTACTGACAGAAGGTATAGTTTTGGGACACCGTGTTTCTTCCCAAGGAATCAAGGTAGACGCTGCGAAGATCAAATTAATTGTTGGCCTTCCCTCTCCCAAAAATTAGAAAGAGGTAAGAATCTTGCTTGGTCATGCAGGCTATTACTGTCGTTTTATTGAAAATTTCAATAAAATAGCTGCACCAATGTTTAAGTTACTTACAAAGGACTCAAAATTCTAGCGGACAGAATCTTGTCAAAATGATTTTGAAATCATAAAAACCAAAATATGGGTGGCAACAATACTTAGGGGTCCTGATTGGTCCCTCCATTTTCATGTATCTACTGATGCCTCTGATATGGCCATCGGAGGAGTCCTTGGCCAAAAAGAAGGACAAGCACCTTATGCCATCTATTTTATTAGTAAAAATTTGACCCCTACCGAATTAAATTATTATTGAAAAACATTTTTTGGTAGTAGTTTATTCTATTAATAAATTTAGTCATTATATCACAGTTTATGAAGTTTTTGTGCATACAGATCACTCTGCCATTATATTTCTAATGAATAAACCAATTACCAACGGTAGAGTGATCCGGTGGCTTCTTTTATTGCAAGAATTTAACATTACCTTCATTGACCAGCCTGGTGAAGAAAATATCATAGCAGATTTCTTTTCTCGTATTCAACATGAAGACGATACTAAACCAGTTGATGACACTTTTCCTGATGAACCTCTATTTGTTGTATCTGTTTAAACCCCTTGGTTTGCAGATATTTCCAATTATCTAGCAACTGGAAAAATACCAAACCATTTGTCTCCACATGGGAAGCGTCATATTATAGTTCAGAGTTCCAATTATTCTTGGGTTGATAACAATTTCTTCCGAACTGGTCCCAATCTTATTATTCGATGATGTGTGTGGGAGGAGGAAATGACATACATACTCCATGAATGCCATGATGGACCATGTGGAGGACATTTTTTTGATAAGAGGATGGCATATAAATTCTTACATTCTCGTTATTAATGTCCAAGCATTTTTAAGGATGCTACCAAATATGTTAAAGGATGCGATAGTTCACAACCAATGGGTAGACCTACGTCTTCGAATCAAATTCCTTTACAACCCCAAGTTATGATTGAACCTTTTGAGAAATGGGCTCTTGATTTTGTAGGACCAATTTCTCCCATGTCTCATAAAAATAAATATATCTTAGTTTGCATGGATTATGTCCCCAAATGGGTAGAAGCTAAATATTTATTTAGAGCCTCAAAGAAATAGATGGTAGAATTTATATATGAAGAAATATTCACCCAGTTTGGTGTACCTAGAGAAATTGTCACAAATCAAGGTATTTAGTTTACTTCTAAATTAATGAAAGAACTTATTGCGAAATATGGCATCTGACATTGAAAATATTCACCTTATCACCCTCAGGCTAATGGTCAAGTAGAATCAACTAATAAAGTATTAGAAGTCATTTTAAGTAAGACCATTCACTTACATCATAAGGATTGGGCGGATAGACTACCAGAGTCTTTATGGGCCTATAGGATAACATGGAGAAACACTACCGGACATACCCCCTATGAGTTAGTGTATGTCAAACAATGCCTTTTACCTATTGAATTTCAAGTTAAAACTTTTCGTATGGCATCACAATTAGCTATGAATTTGTATGAAGCACATAAACAATGAATATTACAGATTAATGAGTTAGATGAAATTAGACACGATGCAATTCAAAGAACGATGTTAATATAGAATCAACAAAAAAACATGGCATGATAAATTTATTAAGAAAAAGCAATTTAATACTGGAGATTGGGCACTACTATTCGATTCATGATTTAAATATTTCAGAGGAAAATTAACTACCCGTTGGATGGGTCCATACAAAGTAGTTACAGCTTTTGAGAATGGATCAGTAAAAATTAAAACAATTGATGGCTCATAAATTTCCTTTGTAGTAAATGGACATAGACTTACGCTCTATCACCAACTACATCTAAACATGATTTTATACAAAATGTTTTCTAGCAAAATGAAATGGAATTAGTTGAAGAGGAAGCTATTCCTCCTCCTTCTGATCCTTGAAAAATGTTTTGGGTTATTATCACTTGTATATATGTAAATATGTTCTTGTTGCTTTGAATAAATAAGAGTCACTTCTAATAGATTATGTATACAAGACACTTTCACTTTTATTTCTTTATGAATAAATTGAATCATCTAACAAGTGGTTTTGTAGTTTGATTACAAGTATATTATCTCAATGAGCATCTCACGAAATATTACTTGGACAAGGAAAGTATGCGAAATACTCATAAGGTATTTTAATCTTTTTGGGGTACTTTCAAAATTTGCAGCTTATACGGGTAAATTTTTTATATCAATCCTTTGTATATCATACTTAACCAGTTCTGCTATGATTCATATAGTTTTTGGTATTTTGATTCATACATGTATATTTATTAATTATTCTTTTAAACGGTTTCTTGATAAGACCCATTTTCATTATCATATTTTTCACATCCTTATTTTTCACCTATGGATTACTAGTTCATCCTTAACTTGTTATCAAAACTTGTCTCTTGAGTCTTTTGGTGATAACTCGACAATAAGTGGAATTTTTTCTGTGGGGAACATTACTTTTCTTTTATAAAGAAGAAGGATTGTTAGGTTAAAGAACAAATTTCAGTTATTCTCTTTTGACATGTTTTATGAGTCTGGCCATTATGAAATTACTTATAACTTTATTTTGAAAACAATTGAATTGTGTGTTTAGCAGGATTTAATAGGCTCTAGTACCAATCAGATTCCATAAATTTAATATCATTATACAAGGCAAACCCATTGGAGTACTGAACAGGCCTACTAACAGCAGGTCAATGCTAAGTACAAAACTTACAACAAGAAGCTCGATAAATGTAAGTAAACCCATTGAGATACTGAACAGGCTCGCTGGAAGCGGGGCTATGCTTGCATGGTACCAAGATAAGCCCTTCGGGGTACTGAACAGGCATGTTGGAAGTGGGGCAATATCTGGTAAATTAGATCTGGTTAATACACCATTATGCACATAGTTTGTAAAAAAGTGATAATATATGAAAAATTCTTCAAAAAATTATGTCATGGCCAATTGTTTATAATGTCATTTGAGAATGGATCTAAGTTGACTTTGCCTCGACCTCCTCATTCCACATATATCTAAGATATCATTATCTTATAAATGGGACCCATAGCTGTAAATCTCACACACTCTGGGGTACACTTAAAATATTTTTTTATGACAGGATATATTTACAATGAGGCATGGATGGCTATCTTTTCCTATGGTATTCTTTTGATTATTCTATTCTCATTTATGTGGTATTTCTAAGAATTGTTTTATTTTTCATGAATATACATTTCTGAACCATTTCCATTTACTAGTTAGTATTTTTTTAAATAATTAACAGCATGCTTGCACTCTTTCTATTTTCTGGAACAATTATTTCTTCTCTCTAATTGGCTTGAAGACATGCCGTCTCTTTGGTTTGGGTGAAGATGGATTTGATTTGTAAAAAAATTATATTATTTTTATTTATGAAAAATCTATTTATATGTACAAATGATAAGTATTTTCAGGAATGTAAACCGTGGAATTTGGTTATAGCTTGAAACATATTTTACAGCAAAATTCAATATGGTCTTACCATATGGACAATCGAATGAAGGAAAATGCAATATCAAATAGCGATCTTAGAAAAATGGTGATATTATAGTACTTATGATTAAATTTGCTAACTAAATTTTGTTTTTGTGCAAATAGTTTTTACTTCCATTTCACTATTAATAATCCTATCCTCTTACCCAATCATGCATGAAAATGATCCATCTTTTTGTTATTCAAAATGTGACCTATGTTTTTGTGTTATATGTTCCACCTGCCCAAAGTTTTGCTTTGGACATGGTTGAATTAATATTAAACCTTATAAATGATAAAATTATTTTGAACTCGAGAACTATTAAATTAAGAATGTTGAAAAACCCAATAAAGTCATTTTTAACTTTCATACAATGTGTGACATGAAAGATATGTTATTTTACAGGTTAAAAGAGTGAAAATTAAATTACCTTTTTCATCTACCAAGTTTAAGGTAGCTGCTAGTTTGCCTTCTTCCTAACTTGTTTTTCTTTCTTTTTGCTCAATGCGACCTGGCATTTCTCTGGTTTGGGGCAATGTTGATCATTTTTGGGAGTTAAATTATTCATTTAAACACATATTTTATTATATTTTGTATATTTTATGACACATGGATCATTATTCAGCCTCAGGTATGAGTGTATTTAAGGTTTATCTGAAATCTTTTTTATTTATCATTTTTTATGGTTTTATTAATTAAAAATCACATTATTAAAGTGCATTTGATATATTAATTGATTTATACATTTGTTTGCAGACTTTATAGTCTTTTGGGGATAAATTAATAAACAGAATGCATTCACCTTTCTTTTCGCACAACGTTTCCATCTCAATGTCCAGCTCATCATCCACCCCATTGCGTGAAAATTGCTGGTGGTTTTCCAGATGTTGAAATGTGTTGTTGTATACTGCAGCCCTGAAGCATGCCAACAGAGAAACATTGTGTTTTCCCTAGATCGATGCCCAACGTATCTAGCGCACAGCCCAGCCTCTCGTTCATCTCTCTGTCCAGATCACCCATTAGACTACGTGCTACTAAGAATTAATTCTGGGCATTTAAAACATAAAATGGATGCAAACAAACTCTTATCCATGTGTCTAGGTGATGAAGCTATGTTATAGATATTTTCTAGCCTACATTCTCATTTTCTCACCACCACATCAACCATTCACGTGCTATATTGATGCATTCAACCCATGCTATACAAGATTCACCACTACACTCTCCTTTGTTTTCCATCAATCACTTGTTGCGCTCAGGAAGGAACCTATGCGCCACATCTACAAATCGTTCACGCTGAAGAGAAGCCTATGCACCACATCTGATGACCATTTGCACTGAAGAAGGGAGATGCCTGTGATTTGGCCTGTGATTAGTTAAACATATTTAATATCGACTAAATTTAGAGAGCAGTCAACCACTAAAGGGTCGAATTGCTCAATCCTGTAAATCATTATATATAGCAACGTCTGTGAGAGATATGGAGTTAGCTAGAAAAATCAGTCAGTTAGTAGAGTTAGGAGAAGAGTTCCTGATGTGATTTACTCTTAAACATTGCATTTCTATTCCACCATTGAAATAAAGAGTTGTATCTGTTGCTATTGAAGATTATGTTTGAGTAGAAGTTAGCCAGGCATGACCCTTGATTGCTAAGAGGGCCCCTCATCAACTAGAGGTTTATTTTCTTGTTTATTTCTTTTATTTTTTTGTTGTAGCTAGTTTAATTCATAGTCTATTTTATTTCTATAATGCAATTTGATTTCTGAATTAGATAGTTAATTGCATGCATAATTTGTTTCCAAATTTTCTTTCAGTCATTTCCTTTTCAGTCTATTGTTCAGTTAATTTGCAAGTTAGATAAAATAGATTGTTGTTTATCAAACTAAGTAGATTTAATTCTATCTATTTCATTTATGTTTTAATTATCAGTTTAGGCAATTTCAATTTATTAATATGTAGTGGTTTCTTTATGCTTCTATTTGTTAATTTGATTAAGTTTATTTTGCTGTTAGATTTGCTTAGTAAGCAGGTTTTTTTATTGCTTTATGCATTAGAATTACATATGCATGGCTTCAGTTGAAGATTAGTTCATTTAGGTTAGTTTTTACCATTTTAACTGTGCAGCCTGTCATTCGGATAGCCTGTTCAGTCTGTTGTTCAGCCACCCCTTTCAGACCCACAGTCCAGTATGTCATTCAACCCTTAGTTCTGTTTTTAGTGTTTTTTTTTTGTATTTTAAGTTTGCTTTTAGTTTTGTTTTGTTAATGTCTGAATTATGTTTTGATTGTAGTAGTTAGGCGTTAGTTTTGTTTAATATTAAAGTTAAAGTTTAATTGTTTTAGGTTATTTATTAAAGGTTTGTTATTTTCCTTATTTCTTTTATCCTTGAATGTGTGTTAAGTTTTTTTGTTTCTCGAATGTTATTGTTGATTTTGTTTTAATACTGTATTATTTTGTGTTTATGATTTTTAGATTGATTTATTTGTTTGCATGTGATATTGAGTGATATATGTGTTTTCTTTAGCATGTTTATAGGTTATCTCTTTTATGTTGTGTTATTGTTGAAATAACTTGCAAGACAGAACCTAACGATATTTCTTTTATTAAGTTTTCTAGTTTCTTATAAGATAAGTCCTCCTTGTACCCTAGTTTTCCATTTGAATAGTTAATTGTTGATTGTATTTTAGTTTAAACTTTATTATCAATTATTTACTTTATTATTCTGTCTCAGTTTAATTACTTTAATAATTGCATTTTTAGGAGTTTAACTCGGTTTTTCATTTTGAAAGATCTTTCGATCTTTTGTTTGTTAAAATATTTACACGACACCCTCTACCTTCTCATATATTTTGTGTTAAATCTAAGCTTACCAACCTCGGTTGATAATTAAAGAATAGGTGGATTAATTTAGACATTATAATACACTCAACAATGCTTCTAGTGGAATCATACAGATAGTTGTTCACATTCTACAAACATAATTATAGCAATAATGATAAACAAAGGTATCTCTCTTTAATTAACACATTCATTACTCATTGACATGTACAATATTTCTAACGGAAAATAAAAACCATTCTTAAACTGCAGAAATAATTCAACAAGTGAGAACAATCTCACAGTTGTATAGCTTGCTCAAACAGAAATAGTTCATCATCCAGCAATATACATAATCCATTTGGAACTTGTAGAGTCCTTCCTCCATAAACATTTCGTTCTCTTTATTTATAAAATAAGTACTTCTCATACGAATAACTTCAGCATCTATGCGCTAGAAAAAGTCCCCTCTTTAATCTCTATTCCACCCCTACATATACATTTTATAGATGACCTTTTAGCTACCCCAACCTCTTAGGCTTCCTTGACTCTTCGATTTACAAAATTTTTCTTCTAGTGACTCGCACTTGAAAAATAGAAATAGAAATAATAATTTATGAAAGGTGTCACCTATACACAGGACAACACATAGGAGGGCCCAACTGACCCTCCAATGAATTCTTTCCATGCAGCAACATCTGCAACAATGGTCTTGAATTCCATAGGCTCCAACTCCTTGAGTGTCACTTCATGTATGACCAGCTGTGAATTTATCCCTGCCGTTTTGGGTGGAGTTACCTTGAGTTGGAATTCAAGGAGGAAATTACTGACTATAGCTTGTGCAACCAAACTCTTTATTTCTTTCTCAATAATGCCTTTAATTTGTTGGATGCTAAGGTCGTCCTCCCGCAGTCTATCCTGGAGGTAATTCAGATGTTCCTCATGGTCAGGAAACTTCTGGATTCTTTTTTCCACATAGGTTTGACATCTATTATGTGTTGTGAGAACCCTCTTATAAAAATCCATACACCTCTCAAGATTCTTCCCAACCTCAGCGGTTAATCTTGCAACAGCCTTATTGCTGAAATCCATGAGTTCGAATTCTATTTTTAGGTTCTCTATGGAATTTTGAGATAAATTATCTAGGAATGTTGCATTGGTTTCTATCCATGTAAGTTTCCCTTGAATAATTTCAGCAACTTCTAGTGTCTTTGTTCTGAAATCAGTTGATATTGTTGAGATCTCCTGCAATCATGTCTTAGCCTATTTAATCTTATAAACTTCTTTTACAAGCTTTAGCTAGACATTAGGTGTTTTCCTTGTGATAAGGAAGGCGTTCTCTCCGAGAGGGGTAATATCAACTTGCCATTCATTTTCTACCTTGAGCTGAGTCTCCAAATAATTATTTCGTGCTTCCAATGCCTCCACTCGGGCCTTTAATTCTTCTTCTTGCTTATCAGTGATGACCCTTTGTGCATCGAGCTCTGAAATCTTATCCTCAAGGTTTTTCTTTTCTCCATCAATGATGGTGCTTGAAAGTACCAAGGAATCCTTTTCTAATTCTAAGATCTGGTAGGAATCTTGAAGCCTCTCAAACTCTAAAAGAGTGGCCTCATGTTTTCTCTTCATCTCTTGGCCTTCCCCCCTTTCTTTCATCAAATTATCCTTCACTCTTAGCATATTTTCCTTGTATTGATATATAGTTTATTTCAATTTGTCCAGATCATAATCATTTTCTTGAGTAGCTGCGACACCAATAAGGTCCACCAGTTGCGGATCTTCATCGGTACCTTTCATGAAAGTTCTTTTAGTAACTATGGTTACTTCAGGCTGGGTACACACCTTTAAATTCTTTTTGACCCTCCGAATAATGGATTTTCGGTTAGGTTTGTAAACAACTTTATCTAGGGATTCCACTGCATTTTGCTTGGACAAGGTGAAGGGTACTAACCCTACTTTCGCAAGAGGGAGGTAACCTCCTATTATTATGTCTCCTGAAGTACAAGTAGGATATTTTGGATTCTCCTCGGAAGCATCCCATTCTTGATTCTCCCTATCCTGGTCGTCTTGATCTTTTCTCCTCGGTTCTCTAGTGTCTTTTTCTCCCTCTTTTCTTTATTTTTCAGTTGTTTCTTTTTTCATCCTCTCCTCTGCTTCCCTTTTCCTTTGTTCTTCTTGTTATATTTTCTTTTGGGCCTCCTCAACTACTAATTTCTTTACTTCTTCCACTAATATTGGGGCCTTTTCTTCCTTCTTCTTTGCATTTTATTCTTTCAGTTTATGTTGCTTGGCAGTGTTACTGCTACTTCCTTTACCCCCTACTGTTATACTCTTTTATCTAAACCACTTATTTAAAGAATTCATATTACATGCTTTTTTGAAAATTTCTTCATCCTTATCCAAGTAGTTAGAGTATTCAAAATTTTCTTTCACCAATGCACAATGTGCAACAAATTTTCCCCAAGAATCATTCCTATGATAACCTAGCTCACCGAAGTGAAAACCTTCTAGGTCCTTCACAAAATATGGTGCACTTCTAAATTTTCTGAAACTTGTAGCTTTCGACATAGAAAGGCATTGGTGGGTAGACCACTTTATTCATGTCAAACAGAAAATTCCCAAATCCATCCAAAAACAACTGTCGTACTGCTTCCTTATGCATGATGTAATCAGTGGCATACATAGGGAGCAGTGATAGGCCTCTAGTCCCTCCTGACATCCATAGATAGGTGACATATTTGGAGAAAAAATAATCTTCATATTCACTTATCACTGCAAGTTCTCTCTCAGACATACACTTGCATTCTTTAAGAAATATCAATTAGTAAATTTGCATCAAAATTTCCTCATAGATAATCTTATAGAAATTGTGATCCTTATGGGACCATAAGATCTGATATGCTGTGTAAATGGGGGTTCTTGCATTATACCAATTGCAATTCATTTTTGGGAATGGGTAACAGCACAAGATGCGATCAATTATATATGATCCCATGTAGACTTCAGATTTTCTTTTGAGCATTCCTCTCAGTGCAACACCTATGCAAGAAGACAAGTTGTTGGAAACAATGTCTATCGAGTTGAAGATAGTGCATTGCATAGTCACATGATACATTAGTGGGATCCATCCTATCTTATAGAAATTCCCATTAGCCCTACTGAAGATTCTATTGAGCATCAGGGCTACAAGTCTATGAGGAGTGCGCAAGATGGGAATTTTAGATTTGTTAAAGGCTCTTTATCGAAATGGATTTCCTGGTATCATCATCATATTTGCACATTCAATATAGTCTAAACTCATACTATTTATCTAGTCATCTGTCATGTTGATTTCGGGGATTGGTAGATTGCAGGATTTGGCTAGGTATGCAGAAGTGAAGGAAGAAAAACATTTTCCTTTGACATTGTATATAATCATATCATTTACATATGCTTTACGTAAAATCCATCTGATCACCTCCACAGAAGGGAAAAATTTAGGTCGCTTGGATACCTTACTGATATCAGATCTCAATACGCTTTCATACAGGGGAATATCCTCCAAGCCTGCATCCGGGCCCTTTTGATCTTCGATCATGGGGTATATATGTCCCCATTTGAACTCCGGTTCGGCTCTAGTGACTACTTTGGTATCTTCATTAATTATTTCTATCCTAGGCATGATTTCCAAATCTGATTCCTCCTAAGCAACCTTGGATTTCTTCTTTCCTCTCTTTGGCATAGTGTTGAGTGAGGATTAAGGATGTAGCATAATCACATCAAGAAATGACTTAGTGTCTCTGCGATTAAAACACATGTATTCATATATAAATAGAAAAAAGAAAAAATACTGTAAAATCATAAGATATACAATAAAGCTTTAACAAATCATATTTTACTTGCATTCATGGAGAGATAACTAATATCATCTTTACCGATTCATCTTTAACCATCATTTAGAACTTAGAGGAAAGGTTAAACCCGAAAATAAACAATCAGCTCAAGTGCAGGTTCTAACTGCGGCTTTGGGAGCTCCAAGCCTAAATCATTTAGTGTTCTTAAACATGATACATAAGAATCATAAAAAACGGTTTCAAACCCTATGCGAAAAACATTCTAGGGAAACAATGATAACACCAACAATCTAGGTCGACTTCAAAACTTTTTGAAACCATGACCCTGGCCATAAAGGGAAAAATACCTTCTGATGGAAAACCTAGGTCGAAAATCAAAGGAAAACAATGGCCCTCTGATCTCGAGTCCTCGTTAATCCCCCTATCATCGCAAATGAACATGAACCAGGAGAGATATAGCTAGTGAAAATAATGACGTTCTTTAGTCTTATAATTAACATACTAGGGGTATGATCTATCCATGTTTGATGTTTGAGTAGTCGAGACAAAAATGTTTGGGGTAGGTGAAAACCATGACCATTTGCAAACTAGGTCTGAAAAAAAAGGAGGTAGGGACATCTAACTCAACACAACAAAATCCCTATGAGGCTAAGGGACAAACATTTAAAGCCATGGCAGATAAAAGATAAACCTAAAAACGCTCATGAAGATATTCCAAAACGCTAATTACCAAAACCTGTTTACCAAATAGTTTAAAAAAACATAGTTGGAGGCCTACCTAGAAAACATTGAAAGGCATAGAGTTGGTGAAGACAAACACAGGATTTAACAAGGAATCAACAATTGGAACACGTTCAAAATAGGTTTACTGTCTTTTAAACAAACCTTACAGGATCATACTTTGAAAAAACAACAAACATGCATTAAATGAGTTCGTTGGGGCATTTTAAACACACAGGGAAAATACGTTGTTTGGCTCCCAAGTTTGAAACTCATCGGCACATTACTACATCGATGAGGGAACAACAAGCACCTTTCAACAATGTCGGCTCAAAAAAAATAATTATGTCGCAACTGTGGGATTGATTCGTCAAACCCAACTGCAAAATTCATCGACGCGGCTCATCTGATATTTATTCAATGAAGGGTCGGATACAAACGGAAAAATTTGTTGCCTTCTTCAGAAATAAAATCAAACACATACTAACACTGTCAAAGAAATTTACTGGGAATGCTTGACCAAAGGCTTGTCGGTAGACATGAAAAAACAAAACAAAAGAAATATGATCGGCAATGAAATCCTAAGCCAAGCTGACACTTCGGCCATGAAAGGAAGGTTTAGCTGCAACGGTTGGCCAGAATCTAGTGAAACAACCCGATGAAGAACCATCAGCTTCAAACGCAGAATTCCGTCGAACGTATCATCTCCAACACTTGAACATATCCACAACCATCGGCTATAAATTCAAAAACTTCCTGACACAGGGTGAAACTTTGGGAAGAAAACAACGTGAAATTGGCTGGAAGTCATATTTTTTCCGTTGTGTCGAAAAAAATCCAAAAATTCTTCCGATACACTGGGAAAAGGATAAGTTTTTACATGAAACAAAATCTTTTCAAACTTCGTCCTGAATAAAAATTAAGTCATGAAAGCAAAATTTTAAGGGGAAAAAGAAATCAAAAGCTAGAATTCCAAGGAGAGGCCCTAAAATCATCAAAATTTTGGGGGTAGTAGTTGCATCAGCAGCAATTGGTGACTGGATGGTGAACATAGATCTCTAAAAAACTATCTTTTTAAACACAAACTGCTTTATTCCATTTCATTACAGTATCTTATCTCAGTATTTTACAAGATTATTTAAGAATCCATACTTTTCCAGGAATGTACGATGTAGAACTTCTCATTGATTGTAGTCGCCTCGAGTATGGTAACCGGACTTTAAAAGTCTCGATAACTCTCTTGGGGAAAAAATGTGAGAGATCCATTTTCCTCTGTATTTGGTTTTTGCTAGATATGACACCACAGGATTGTAATAGAGTTAGATAGGTGCATTCGTTTGTTCCTCATTCCCATTCCTTTTGCATTCCTTTGATCCATAGGACTTTTGTACTTCAAGTCTTCCTTGATTTTTTTTTTTTGATTTTGAAGTTTGAATTAGTTTCTTCCATCCATAATGTCCTTTTGTGTGAGTAATGATTTTCTTCATCTCACGGACAAAGAAGAACCTTTTGAGCAATCAATCATTTTACTAATTTATGTCTTCAGTCTATCTTTTGATATATATTTTCTATTTTGGAATTTTGATTCTTTATAATAATCCTTTTGGATTTCATTTAATGGGATGGTATTATTTTTAATACCATACACCATTCCGTTTTGCTCCCTTTCCATGGGTCTTTTGTGGAGAGATTCCTAGGACATATGTTAATGTGAAATTGGATGGATCTACAAAATATTATTCTAGACTTCATCTACCTTAAGTATTTTATAGGGTTTAAATAGGACTTCAGTGCATCTTAAAATAAATTCCCTTCAACAGTCTATTTGATTAAAGATTCTTGTTCTGATCAAAATTTTACATGGATAGCTTCCAATGATCAGTTCTATATTTAGTACTTTGTCCATATTCCAATGTCACCAAGCACCAAAATATTGAGCTGCCTTATTTTCAAAAACAACTAAAGAAAAACTTTGAAAGAAAGCAAACCTTAAACAAAAGAAACAAGAAATAAATCAGCATAAAGAGAGAAAGGGAAATCTAAAAGAAATCATATATGGAAATGGAAAATGTGTATTTATTTACAAAGGACTTTTTAAGGTACTATGGGGAAATAAGGTTTGAGAACCAGACCATTAATAGGAATATTCTCTTCCCACCCCTGCAAATCCTATAACTTATAATTCAAGGTTCCTAAGTTTTCAACAATCTAGATGTGCCAACCTATAGGTGTTGAAACTTTGTATGCTTTCCCTTTTCATCATGCAGGTGATCCCACTTAAGAACCAAGTATCCAACTTCAAAACTTCACTTCATGGACTTATGTTTATCAAACCATATTTTGACAATCTTCTGGTGGTGTTCAAATCTCTCCTTGTATTTGAGCCTATACTCTTCAAGTTTTAACAATGTATTAACTCAAGCTTATAAAATATTATTACGCGATCCTCGTGAAGCTTTGGCTAACTGAGAGAATGGCAGTAAAATTTTTTGGGGTAGGATAGCCTCTTTCCCATAAACTAGAGTGTAAGGAGACACGCCTAAGGAATTGTTGGGGGTGACCCTATCTGCCCATAAATCATTAGGAAGAGCTATATGACAGCTTCTCTAATTTTTGATAAACTCCTTCTTTAAGATTCTGATAAGGTTTTTATTAGATGATTCAGCTAACCCATTTTCTTGCGAATAATAATTCGTAGAATAATGCAATTTAATCCATTTCTCACTAGAAAAATTCGTTAACTTAATTCATGAAAAATAATAGGTGTTATACAAATAGAGCAAAACCGAAACTCGAAACCTGGTCATAATATTTTCTTGTAAGAAATCAATGACCGCATCCTTGTTCACTTTGCGTAATGGAATTTCGTCCACCCATATGGTAAAGTAATCGGTAGGTGTGAGAATATACTTATGTTGTAATGAAGATATTAGGTTGATTTCTCCAATGATTTCAATACCCCATTGTTCAAATGGCTCCGAAATAATAACCGGTTGCAAGGGTCCAGCTTCTTTTGCTAATCTTCCCCTGCTTCTTTAGAATATGTCTCATTTTCTCACATATGCATGAGAATCCTTAAAAAGTTGGCCAGTAATATCAAGCTCGTAGAATCTTATGAGCATTGGTATCTCCAGAAAAGTGTCCTCCAGCAGGACCATCATGAAATTATTTGACAACTTTAGAGGCATCTTCTTGTTCGAGGCATCTCAGAAATACCCCGTCATAGTTCTTCCTGAAAAGAACTCCATCAATTATTTTGTAAGAAGTTGAATTTAAGTGAAGTTCCCTTCATTTCTTAGAACTCCAATGTTTTGGTAGATATCCTTGTTGAATATAATATACCAGATCTCTATAACAATATTTAGGAGCTCTAAATATAGGTCATATATCAACCATATGTAATTTTTATTCATTCTCCCAATCATCATCTTCATCATTATGACCTTCAGCCATTAATTTACACAACCCCTGTCCTTTGATAATAGTGGCTAGTTTGAATTCTAAGTCATATTCTTGTAAAGCTGTCACCCAATCCCCTCTTCATTCACCCAATTGTTTTCGTACAAAAAGGGTTCTAACAGCTGGATGAGGGACAATCACCTTGGTTCTGTTCTTCAGAATGTAAGGCCTAAATTGCTTCATTTCTTTAAACACTGCATATGCTTTCTTATCGACAGCAAGATAGTTCAATTCAATTCCTTGTAACCCAGTTCTCATGAATGATATAGGGTACTAATCTCCCAATTCTTCCCTTTGTGTAAGCACTGCTGCAAACGAGTTATCTGATGCAAAAGTGTACAGAATAAAATCCTTTTCAAAATATGGAATTTTAAGAGAAGGTGTTTAAGCTATCTTTCCTTGATGTTGTTAAAATCAACCTTATGTTTCTCGTTCCATTTAAACTTCCCACTCTGCTTTACCATTTATTGCAAAGTTTTTACTATCTGTGCAAAATCAAGAACAAATCTTTGCACAAAATTTATAGTACCCATGAATGATTGCATTCCTTTCTTGTTGTGAGGTAAGGGAATATGAGATATAGCTTCTATTCTCTCTAGGTCTATAGAGATTCCCTTTTTAGGAATAATATGTCCTAACACTTTTCCCTCCAATACCACTAAGATGCTCTACTTAAGATTCAAAGATATGTTGTATTTTCTACAACGATAAAAAAATTGTTTCAAATGAAACACATGATCTTCTCTCTTCTTACAGAAAATTGTTACATCATCTAGATAAAGTACCACATTGTGGCCAATTAAATCCAAAAAAGCAATATCCATTTCCCTTTTGAATGTGGCTCCAACATTGATAAGCTCGAAGGGAATTCTTATGTACGCAAATGTTCCCCACTTTGTTTGGAATGTTGTTTCACCCTATCTTGCTCATATACCAATAATTGGTTGTATCTTGAGAACCCATCCAATAGGGAGAATAGTTCATAACCTGAGACCATTTAGAGGATCTATTCCATTGGTGGAATTGGTTAATTATCATTATCAAAGGCCCGGTTCAAGTTTCAGAAATTCACACACAATCTTTGCTCGCCATATTTCTTCCTTAATAGCACTAAATTTTCTACCCATTCTGAATTCCTGACTCTGAAAATTATATTTTCATCAAGTAACTTCTTAACTTCATTTTGGATCAACAGTTCTAGTTTTGGATGCATCTTCCATAGTGGTTACTAGAATGGTTTAACTCTCGCATTAATAGGAATGATATGTTGGATAATACAGGTGTCATATGTCTTCAAGTCCCGATAGGTCCATGCAAAAATGTATGTATACTTTTGAAACAAACTGATAAATTTCCTTCTTTCACCTTGTGAACAACATTTTCCCAAGTTCACATACTTGGGTTAAAATTCTATCCCAATATTAATCAGTTCATATTTAAAAGATGAACTATTCATTTTAACATTTGTTGGTTTTTTGAATTTGTTCTTTAGATTAAACAACCCTTCCAGTATTTTCACTCCTTTTGGCATGAACTTTCCGCTTTGAATATTGGATTGATGTTCTTCATCATAAATCACTAATTCTTTGAAAGTTTCATCATTTGTTAAAAAATCTATGATTTTCTGATCATCATCGAATACTCTCAAATTAGTGACATTGTCTGGTATAGATGGCCTGAAAAATCAATTAAATAGAGCATTTGTTATTAGTGGGAACTAACCTTGCAGAAGAAACAACTAAAAAATCATTTGTTGTATTTTGAAATCTAGGAATTGAATTAATATTAAAAGAATTGAAATTTGATATAAGATCCCATACCTCGGTTCTGTAGACTTTTAAATGTTGTGAAAAACAATGAATCGTGTTCCTAATTTATTTGAAAAATATCTCAGAATCACCAAATACTTTTAAATTTTGAACTTTAAGATCAATGGCCTTTTTCAAGCCTTGGACTAGAGCTTCATATTCAACGGTGTTATTCATGCATTCAAACTCTAGTCGACAAGATAGAAATTATTTGTTCTTATCCAGATCAATCAGGACACACCCTACTCCTGATCCCTCTTGGGTTTTGGAACCATCAAAATAGAACAACCAAAATCTATCTTCTAAACCTACAGGATTAGTGTTACCTTATAAGTTAGAAACTAAGTTAACTATATTACAATCAATATTATCAGTATGCGAGAAATGAAGGAATCGAGACTGTGTGCATGATTCATTTATGGATTCTTTAGCTTAATAGTTTCCAGGTTTAAGTTCTATAAAATAATTACCTAATACCAACTGTGAGAAGTTTACAGGTTCATTTTTTCCTTCCAATTGAGTCACATTGTATTTCATGTGTGGTTCCCTCATCACCTTAATCTGATTCTAATTGTTCTTATAGGGAAGCCACAATTGTGACCAATCAGTTGCAAAGTACCCATTAAGTTTTGTAGACTAGTCCATTCTCAAGATCAAACCATATTCCTCTGGTATATCTACCACCATGATGTCAATAAATTTCCAAGACCCTTTCATCTACAGATAACCAAATCAACACATTCTTCATTTCTCCTACTACCTTGAATGTTGATCTATCCAATTGATTGATCTTACATGAAGAGGGTGTAGGTTTACCATTTATCTTTCTACAAACTAAAAGAGGCATGATATTAGAGGAAGCTCCGTAATCTACCAAACAATTATGCACATTATGGGTGAAAATCTCAAAAGATAGTAAAAATGGTAAAGTTTGAGATTTGGACTTCCCTTCAATGCTAGCTTCATTGATTTATTTATCTTATTGAATGTCATCCTAGGATCTACTGGGTTGTGGATCAAAGGATTCCAGGAGCTTCTTTCTTTGCCGAGGTAGGTTAGAGATTTCAAATAAATAAATAGTCTCTTTGGTTTTCTTGATGTCTTCTACTATATCATATTCCATATCGTGTTCTACTTGAGTCTTCTTGTTGATTTCTACTCTACTCTCCACAACCTTCACATTATTACTAGTTGTTGTAACTTTATCTTTGGTAGTGACTGAATCAGACTTAGGTCGTGTTTGGGTATTACTTCTAATCTTCTTAATACTTTCCTGTATCTTCTTAATCTTAGGTATTGACAAGCTTTAATCCATCACTCATCCCTTGATTTTGGTTATAACATTAACTGTTGAAACGTAAATCTCTTCAATAGATTCCACTTGATATAATCCCAATGTAGGTTCATCGTCCCATAAGACCATAGTGGTTTCATGCGTCTCTTCTAGTTGATTTTTTTTTCTTCTTTCACCTCGAGATATTTTATCTGAGCATCTAGTATTTGATTCATGAATAGAGTCATTGAATTAATAAATTGTGGGAAACTCTTCTCAGAATGAGGTTCTTGATGAAAAGTGCAGAAATGATCCATTCCTACCACATTAAAATTAAAAATAGAGGAAGGATATACTGGTGGTTGAGATGCTCCTATTTATTATTTTCTCTTGAAGTAAGGTTTTAACTATTTCTTGGATGAACTAGCTTCTTTTTCTTTCTCAATATCTACAATCTTATTAGATAACTTTTGTACCATATTAACTACATTTTACAATTATGTTGAATGTTCTTCCTTAGGTCTTGTAACTAACAAAGGTTTTTTACCACTAAAAGTATTGATATCTGGTTCCATGGAGTGTTTGTTTATGCTTTCAATTTCAACTTATACTTTATTTTCTTCCTCGTAAGTTTCATCCAAATAAGGCTTTACTGGCCTCTTAACAAACATTGCTATGTTGGGACAAAGTGTTGAAGTTTAGTATTCTATTAAAGTTTCTTCAGCAAGTTTTATTGTAGCACTGAAATTATTCAAATGGGAAGAAAACTTCTAATTAAAATCTCGCACTTTTTATCTCTTTTCCATCCTGAGAGATATCAATTCTTTCATCAGAGTGGCAGTGGTTCTTTGACTACCAAACTTTCCCTTAAACACCCTTACAAAAGTATCCCAATCTGCTCTCGAATTTTCTTGTAAACTGAAAAACAAAGCAGAGGCCTTAGCCTCAAAGGTACATGGGACATTTTGGCATACCACGTGGTTCATGCTCCATGACTAAAAGTTCTAGAGCCAAATAAAAACTTTGTAGGTGGTCATCCACTGAAATTATTTTTCAGGGATCGAACTTAGGTAATTCCTTTTCATCATTTTGAGGCAAAGCATGTAAAGGAGCATCTGGGTTGAGTGGTGTTTTGGCTCTCCAAGATGGTGGTGTATTAATATTTATAGGTTTATTAGAATTTGGGGGTACATTTCCATCCATGATTCTACGAGGAGTTTGTGGTGGAGACTGAAAAAGTGACTGAAAAGGACACTAAAGCACAATGTAATCTTACCATAACTGATCGAGTGGTTGAATAATCTATTGTATGGACAAGTTTACCAATTCCTCCAGATTTCCCACCAAGATCAAATCTTTAGTGTAAGTAGGTGCTCTTCTGGGAGCCCACCTTCTCGGTATTTCAAGGATTGTCTGTACTCCTCCAAACTTCTTTACATAATACCTTGTATCTCTCCTTAATTGGTTAACTAATTCAAAAGGAACATGGTATAGGCGTCCCGAAACTTCTACTTCAGGGTATACTCTTTCTTCATAAATGAAATCTTCAGGGAAGCTAGTTTTAGAGTTATTACCAATGGAATAGTTTTGTGTAAGCAAATTTCCTTTTCCATCCATGCACTGGTGACCCTCCTTCTAGAGCCAAAACTATTGATGCTTGGAAAAATACCAGGTATCGACAGTAGGGATTCTCCCTAATAACCGCTCCCAACTAGATCGTTTATTGTTTGGTATGGGGAATTCATCTGATTAGAAGCCTGACTACCATAGAATTAAAAGAAAGTTTTAAGTCTATTTTACCGGTTGCAGCCTGGTCCACCATTTATGTAATTTTATGTTTAGGGATGAAATGCAAGTGCCTAAACTAAATGCAGGTGATTGAAAAAAAAAGAACTTCATGAGTAGTTAGCCACAAGTGAATTGTGCAGGGTCTTACCTCTCACCTTACATGAATCAATTTCTCCTTAACCCCCAAAGCAAGGACAACTAACTATCCTACCTATCCTACCTATTCCCACGGGAGCATAGTTTATATCTAACAAAGCAATGTACTGTAATGCTACTAGTTGAATCTTACAGATAGTTGTTCACATTATACAAAGATACTTACAACAAGAAAGATAAACAAAGGTATCTTTGTTTAATTAACACATTCATTACTCATTTACATGTACAATATTTGTAATGGAAAATAAACACCATCCAGAAACTGCAGAAATAATTCAACAAGTTAGAACGATCTTATAGTTGTATAGCTTGCTCAAACAAAAATAGTTCATTATTTAACAATCTACACAATCCATTTGGAAAGCGTATAGTCCTTACTCGAACAAAACTTGGTTCTATTTATTTATAAAATAAGTAGTTCTCATACAAATAACTTTAGCATCTATGTGCTAGAAAAAGTCCCTCTTTAATATTTATTCTACCCCTACTTATACATTTTACAATTGACCTTTTAGATACCCCATCCTCGTAGTCTTCCTTGACTCTTCGATTTACAAAATTTTTCTTCTAGTGACTCACAGTAGAAAAATAGAAATAAACAAAATAATCTAAGAAAATTGCCACATGTACATAGGACAAAACTTAGGAGGGCCTAATTGACCCTCCAATGAATCCTTTCCATGCAGCAACTTTTGCAATGATGGTCTTTAAGTCCATAGGCTCCAACACTCTTCTATCACTTCATGTATGGCCACCTATGACTTTATCTCTACTGTTTTGAGTGGAGTTACCCTGAGCTGGTCTTCCAAAAGGAAATTACTGACTGCATTTTGTCGAACCAAACTCTTTACAGCTTTCTTAGTAATTCCTTTAACTTGTTGGATGCTAAGCTTGTCCTCCAGCAGTTTGTCCTAGAGGTACTTTAGATGTTCCTCATGGTCAGGAAACTCCTCGATTGCTTTCACCGCATAGGTTTGACATATATTATGCGTTGTGAGTGTTATATCCTATTTTTGCTTCTCATTTTTATTGCATTTATTTGTGATTTAAAGCTTGGTTTGGTTCATTTCTTTTTAATTATTTAGTTTCTAGGTTAATTTTAATCTTTTCCTTTAATTTTCATGTTTATATTTAAGAGATTTCATAGTCTTATTTTTTCAAATTTTGGTTTGATTTATTAGAATTCATAGTTAGAGGGCTTATAGAATGTTTATATGAATTAAAAGGTTTTAAAAAATATCATAAAGTCTTGATCAAGATTCTTTAGCCAAGTTTAAATCATTATCATGAGTTATACTTTTGAAAATCATTAAAGCAAACTTTCTTGTAGTGCAAGCCTGAAAAAATTACACACATGCGCTACAAGAAAATCGCGGAGTTCAAAAATCATCATTTTTGGTTCATATTTTTTAAAATTCTCACACATGAGATGTCATTCATACTTGGTTGATGGATTTGATACGTTTTTCCTCTAGAATGATCATTGTGATAGGTGTTAATATTTCAAGTAAATCATCAAGAGGGCGAGTCGCGGTGGTCTGTTGCAGAGTGATGGAATAATCATGATTAAGCATGATGAGACAAATTTGCCTTAAATTTTGTATCCCATGAAGTGCATAAAGATTACATGAAGTTCATGGTGAAGAATTAGTAGTGTGTAATCAAATTTTGAAACAGGTCACAAATTTAGGGTTTTCAGGAGCGATTGTTTGGATTTATCATAGTGGTTAGAGAAGATTGAGGAATGCAACTGGACACCTGATAGTCAAGAAAGCACAATTTCAGCACCTAAATTCATCACTTTGACAGGTAGGCTGCGAATTGATATCAAAGTCTATAAATTTGGGTTTTTACTAAGAAAAGGATTAATGACGGAATTGAAAGAAGGTTATTAGTATATAAACCTAATTCACACTAAATGATGCATTCTTTGTCAATGGAATTAAGGCATTTATCCGTTTAAACGAGAGAGTTCAGTTTGGGGTTTTAGGTTTTCCAATATAGCATTGTCTATCAGATTGTCAAGACTTGAAGAGATTCAGAGTTTGTTTTATTGACAGAAGAAATTTGATAATTCTTCAAAATGAAAAGAAGTGGTAAGACTAATAGAGCAGAACCTTCAGACATGAGCTTTGTTCAAACTTTTCCAGATTGTGCAAAACTATTTTTAGAGGCAGGGTGGTTAGTGTTTTTTGAAAGAATTGAAGGATATCACTCAGAAGTATCTTATAAATTCTCTCAATGTTTGGATAAGGATATGGTTTATTTTGATACTTTGAAGTTTAAAATGACCAGGAAATTGTTAGTAGAAGCTACAGGGATTTTAGATGAGGGTGAATACTGGTTTAAAAAAGTGCCTTTCACTTTTGATACTCATAAATATTTACTTCCAGATGTTGTAGAATATTGGGGAAAGGGAGTACCTATTCAAAAATTTAAAACAAAATGGATAGAGCCTATGAAAATCCTACAAAGCTATATCACTTGTGAAAGGATATTTGCTTTTGTTTTTAAGTATCATTTTAGATTCTTGCAACATCTCAGTCGTGAATCAAAAATGAATATCCCATTCTTCTTCTTGAAAAGTTTAGAGAAGATGTCTAGCAGAGTGAAAGAACATCAAAATCACACCAAACAATCAGTATTTCATCATGGGCTTATAAAAATAGTCATAACCACTGTACTTCAGAAAAGAGAGAAGACATGGGAATATTTCCTATTTTGGTCTGGTTTCCAAACAGAGAAGGATGAGCAGTCTTAGAAGAGATAGTTAGATAAAGGTCAAAACTTGATCAAGAAACTTAAAAAGAAAGTCATAGTCAAGAGTGAAGAAGGTGATGAACCATCAAAATCTTTGAACCAAGAAGATGAAAACATTGAAATTGAACAGCAAATTAATATTGAAGAAAGCAAAGTTTCAAAGTCAGAAGTGAAGGAAATCGAGCCAGTAGAAGATGCTTTACCTGTAGAATTGAATCAAGGTGTAAAGGAAGATGTAAAAGAGAAGAAACAGATTCCTATTAGAGTGCTCTTTGAAGAAGAGGAACGGTCATTATCTGATGAAACTAGGGTTCATAACAAACAAAATATACATACACATGTTGAAGAAGAGATAATGTCACGAAGGAAGAAAATGAAAGTTGTTGAACTAGATTCTATTACACATCAAGGGAAATTTTTGAACATGTTAGGAGAAGTTGGAGCAGTTTGGAGGCCCAAGACAAGGCCAAAGAACAAACTCAGATTAAATATGAAGAAGCTGCTAAACCCTAAACTGGCTGAAAAGAAGATTACAGTAATTGAGGATTCTTCATCTCAGGAGAAATTAGAAGACAGTAAAGATGAAAATAAAAAGGTTATGAAGGGTAAAAAACAAATAGTTTCAGAAGATAAACCAGTTTTCACTGATACCAATATCTCAGAAATATTCATGGAGGTTCAAAAGAAGATGATTCTAGAACAACATCGAAATGATTTAAAGAGCTCTTGTATAGAGAAAGGAGAGGTGGCTAAGAAATCAGCTCAGTGAAGTATTGAATCTAAAGAGTATTCAGAAATTCCTATGACCTTGACAGAGCATATGGAAGAAGATGAAGAAATTTTTAGGAAGCTAAAAATCCCTTGGATACCTGAAGGAATGCACCCATTATTAGAAGGAAAATGCATTGATTCTGAAAATGAAAATTTGCAGATGAGTATCAAGCAATACAAGAATAAAATTGAGTACCTGCATGAAAGCAATGAAGGATTAGTGATTGCAAATAAAAGACTTAGAGAATATTTGGAAGAAGTAAATAGTCACTATCAGGAATTGATTTAAGTTTCTAAAGAGAATTTAAAAAGAAAGAGACAGACGGAGAGCCTCTTTACAGAATTAAAACAAACTATTCAACAGTTGACACAGCAGAATGAGGATCTGACAAAAAGAGTTGCAGACTTGGAAGCAAATCACCAGAAATCTAGAAGGAAAACCCAGGCTTTAGAGGGAATTGCTCTTTTAGCAAAGGAAACAAAAGACTTGTAAAAGTACTTTAATAAGAGCAGTTATTAGTTAGTTTGAAAAAGTTATTTCATTTTTGTATAATGATAGTTTATATTGAACAACTCGATACATGACCCAAAAGTAGTTTTGGTTTAGTTATGTAACTATTTTTGAAGGAACAAGATAAATGTAAGTCTGGGAAAGGACCAAGGGTTCAATTTTTGTTGCAAGGGGACGCTATCAAGTTGTGGTTTATGAGCTAAGTGTAAAAACTCTTATGTGTTTTTGATGACTGAATTATGAAATATATGCAACTATAAGCCCTTTTTAGACTATTGACTGGTTTCATTTCTTATTTGTGTTAATCACTCAATTGATATACTCATTTCCTGTTTAAGGTTTTTATGCATGAAATGCTTGTTAACTGTGGGTGGAGCTCAGTACTGTGATTATTGTGTTTGGATCATAGTTTATATGTTATGCATCTCAGTACTTCAAATGATCATGATTTAGTGTTTGCTTTGGTTTCATGAATTTTCTACCCTCTTGTCTGCAAACTGTACAACCAAAACCCTAGAAAAACCTATTTTACTTAATCGTGTTTATTGAGATTGTGTTGGCTTGTTCTTTCGTAGTCTGAGAAAAATTTCTTGCACAAACAGTGAGAACCCTCTTATAAAATTCCATAGACCTTTCCAGAGTCTTCCCAACCTCAACAGTTAATCTTGCAGCGACCTTACTACTAAAATCCATGAGTTTGAATTCTATTTTCAGGCTCTCCATGGTGTTTTGTGGTAACTTCTCTGGGAATTTTTCATTTGTTTCTATCCATGTTAGTTTTCCTTGAAGCATTTCGAAAAATTATAGTGTCTTTGTTCTGAAATTAGTTGAGATCGTTGACATCTCTTGCAATCTTTTATTAACATGTTTAATATAATAAACTTCTTCTGCAAGCTTTAGGTGGACCTGATATGTTTTCCTCCTAATAAGGAGGGCATTCTCTCAGAGAGGGGTAATATCAACTTTCCGTTCAATTGAAACATTGAGATGAGTCTCAAAAGAATTATTTTGTGCCTCCAACTCTGCCACTCAGGCTTGTAAATCTTCTTCTTTCTTATTAGTTATGGACCTTTGCACCTCGAGCTCTGAAATCTTATCCTCAAGGTCTTTCTTTTCTTCATTAATGATGGTTCTTGAAAGTAACAATGCCTCCTTTTTTTATTCTAAAATCTAGTAGGCCTTTTGGAGCCTCTTGAACTCTGAAAGAGTGGCCTCATGTTTTCTCTTCGTCTCTTGACCATCCCCCCTTTCTTTCATCATAGTATCCTTCACTCCTACCATCCTTTCCTTGTATTGATCTATAGTTTATTTCAATTTGTACACATTATAAGCATTTTCTTGAGCAGCTGCGACACCAATCGAGGCGGTTATTTGTGGATCATAATGGGTACCTTTCATGATAGGTATTTTAGTAACTATGGCTACTTTAGGTTGGCTAACCACATTTAAATTATTTTCGACTCTTCAAACAATGGCTTTCCATTTAGGGTTGAAAACAACTTTATCCAGGGATGCAAATGCATTTTTATTGGACAAGGTGAAAGGTACTAACCCTAACTCTACAAGAGGTAGCTAACCTACTATTAGTATGTCTCCTGAAGTAGAAGGAGGATCTTCTGGATTGTCCTCGAAAATATCTCGTTCCTGGTTCTACATATCTTGGTCCTCTAGCTCTTTTCTCCTCATTTCTTGAGCTACTTTCTCTTCCTCTTCTCTTTATTTGTCAACTCATTATTTTTTCATCCTCTTCTCTGCTTCCCTTTGCCTTTTTTCTTCTTCTTCTCTTTTTCTTTGGTCCTCCTCACCTACTATTTTCTCTGCTTCTTCCACTAATATTCAGACCTCTTATTCCTTCTTCCTGGAAACTTATTATTTCAGTTTCTATTGCTCGATAGTGCTAGTGCTACTGCCTTTTCCCCCTCCCATTATACTCTTTTTTCTAAACCGCTTTTTTAAAGCATTCATATTACATGCATTTTTGAAAAATTATTCATCCTTATCCAAGTAGTCATAGTATTCAAAATTTCCTTTTACCAGTGCAAAAGTGCAACAACGTTTCCCCGGGAATTGTTCCTATGAAAACTTATCTCACCAAATTGAAAATTGTCTAGGTCCTTCACAAAAAATTGTCACCTCAAGTGCTCCATCAAACATAAACTTGCATTCTTCAAGAAATATCAACTAGTAAATTGTCATCAAAAGTTCCTCACATGTAAGCTTATAGAAATTCTGATACTTATGGGCTTGTAAGATATGATATGTTGTGTAAATGGGGGTCGTGGAATTATTCCAACTACAGTTTAGTTTCAGAAATGGGTAAAGGCACAAGATGTAATCAATTAGATATGATCCCATGTAGAATTCAGATTTTATTTTGAGCAGTCCTATCAGTGCAGCACCTATGCATGAAGATAAGTTGTTGGAGACAATTTCAGCTGAGTTGAATATAGTTCCTTACATAGTCACATGATACATTAGTGGGATCCAACCTATCTTATAGAACTTCCAATTGGTCCTTCCAAAGATTCTATTGAGCATCAGGGATACAAGTCTGCGAGGAGTGCAAAAGCTGGCAGTTTCATATTGACCATAGGCTCTCTGTCGAAATGGCTTGCCCTCTATCATCATTCGCTTTGTGCATTCAATATAGTCTAAACTCAAAGTATTTATCCATTTTTTTGTCATGTTAATTGTTGGGACTCGTAGATTGCAGGCTTTGGCCAGGCATGGAGGAGTGAAGAAGGGAAAAACTTTTCCTTCGACATTGTATATAATCATATCATTTACGTGAGGAAAATTATATTCCTCTAATTATGTACAATTATTATGTGAGGACATTGTACATAATCATCCTTATGGGAGGAAAATTATGTACATAAACAACTATTCTTCAGCCTTATGGGAGGACAATTATATTCCTCAGATTTATGAAATTTGTGATGAATTTATTGGAGCAATTTATTTAATGTAATACAAGAAGGATGCTGTAAGGTTGTCCGAAGAGGCTAAGTCCTTAGTCTCCACCATGGGAGACTAGTACATTGGTGAATATTTCGCATATATCATAATTTGGGGCAACAGGTCTATGCATTTATTTCCTAGAATATCTCTTGATAAGATGGCCTTAGAGGAAGTTGCTTACCACACTTTGATTGAATCAATACATCAACTATGTTATTCTTTGAAAAGGAAGGTCTGGCCCAAGTTTCCTATCAGCATTGGGAACTTTTCTATAACTACCTCTACTCACACAAATTTATTGTGGAATAAAATTACTACACTTAGATTGGAAGAAGCTCCAAAGAGGATGCATGATATGAGGGGATTCTCAGCCACGCATTTCTCATAGGATCACCTCAAGAGTCATTATGAACATAAAAATGAAGCTGATGATTCAATCTACAAGGGAGTTTAATATTTCCAGGATTTCCTATCTAGAGTTGTAGCTCCATCGAAAATGGGTGTTATTATCCAAGTGCAAAAAGAGAAGAAGCTTAAAATACTTGCACAAATAAAAGCTAATATTGCATAAATGGAAAGGGATAATAAAGAGGCATTTGAAAAATAAATGCATCCAGTTCAAACAAGAAAGCATGCCACTACTCTGCCCCCATTACAAGGGTCACTATCTCAATAATAAGACAAAGGTAAAGAAGTAGTGGGATCAACACATGATCCATAGCCTCTGGGAACTCTTAATGCATTGATAAATCATGCAGATCAATTGAAGAGAAAATACCAAACTCTTCCCATTATATATGCCTTTGTATAAATTCCCTGAATTGTTTCTACCATGAATCCAGAACCAATCAAGCTTGGTACAATCCATTCTGGATGTAAGTGATTTAGCGGAAGAAGATACTCATTCTTATACCCTTTCTTTAACAACCACTTCATCTCCATATACAACTTATGATGTCACATCAATATCACCTTCTTTTACAAGTATTTTAATTGACATATCTCAAAATATCCAATTTGGAAATGGCCCACTTGGTGTACTGTCCATGGAAATTTCTCTTCATTTGACTATATCACCCATTTCATTTCCTAATAAATCCTTCACCATTCCTTTATCAGCCTCTACCTCCATATCCAAATATATTATTCTAGATAATATTAGTGCTAGCTCTTGTGAG
Source organism: Pseudotsuga menziesii (assembly GCA_001517045.1). Classification (NCBI taxonomy): domain Eukaryota; kingdom Viridiplantae; phylum Streptophyta; class Pinopsida; order Pinales; family Pinaceae; genus Pseudotsuga; species Pseudotsuga menziesii. Next base: position 280,751 of record LPNX010279134.1, on the reverse strand, counting down.
ATTAGTGCTAGCTCTTATCAGCGTCTACCTCCATATCCAAACTTATACCTTAATTGTTCTTACCATTCCTACACCCATGAATATCATGCACAACAATTGTTCCCAAGCAGACCTTACAGTTCTCCCATTTGGTAGTTCTTATCCCTCATCCTTCTACTACACATCCTATGCCTCTAGTCACTCTCACAGAGCTACCTACTACTTCCTTTGATATTATTGCATACTTTGGAGAAGAGACTTTGGTTTCTCTTGATGACTATTACTGGAGTAAAATAAAGAAAGTAGTTGAAAAGAGGGGTTCCAAGAGGAATACAAAAGGAACTATTGTGCAGCGAGTTGTGCCAAATCAATTCATATGGAAGAGAACCTCTACTGATATAAGGAGGGAAGCAGTGGAGACAACAACAATAATGGGAGGTTTTGTTGGTGCAAATTTTGATACAGCCACCAAATTGAATCAGGCTATTGACCAACAAAAATAACATGTTTAACCCTTGACTAGGGAAAATGAGGAACTACTGAGAAATTATACCAAGTATTTGGAGGACTTAAAAACACAACATTTTTCACACCTCACTATTGTGAAACAGGAAAACAATTATTTGGCCAAGAAGTTAGTAGAGGAGAAAGTTAAAGTTGCTCAATTTCAAAATGAACTGAGTTGTATTAAGCAATAGTTAGTTTTGTCTCAGTCTCAATCTACCACTTCTTCATTTGTGCAGTTGTCAAAGAAGGATTTCAAAGAATTTTCATTGCAGGTAAATGATAGGTATACCCAGCTAATCACTGCATTGTTTAAGGATTGAGTCAGATTCAAGAATATTGCAATAATTTTGAGCATCAATCCGATTTGTTAGAAGATCATATGGAATTTTTTTTTCATTTAATGCTATCAAACATGTCATTAACTAGAAGGAACACATTAAGGAATGTCCTCCTAGTATACCAAAATTTGATAGTATGAAGTTTAAAACGATTAGGATTTCAATTGAGTCTTGAGAGAATTCCTACCACGATGTGAAGGATATGATTGAAAGTGGACCTAAATTCTATGCCATGCAATGGTGAAAAACTAATGATATCCTTAAGGATCTCCACTTCTCTAGGATGGATGAGTTGGATGATGAAACCCCTACAAATTTTATCTTAATTGATGTGGAACAACAATCTGATGATATTAAGTAGAAAATCAATCAGTTGAAACAAGTATAGTTGCAAGATGTTAAATATTTAATAGAAATTCCTACTCTGTAGAGTTTTGAAGTGAAGGAATTCCTTCAAGATTGGAGGAGGATGAGGAGAAAGGAAATTATTTTGTCATTCTACAAGGCTTAGCTATAGATCGAACATGCTAAATATCAGGATGCAGATGAGTTATTAGATGTATTTCTAGGTGGAATACTTTTGTAGCTAGTTCCTAGCCTAAAATTTTGGATATTGATCTTGTTGGGATATTTTTGTATTTTTTAGAAACTGTAAAATTTATCTTTAAAATTATAGAGACCCCTATTTTTTGAGGGGTCGAATGGATTGATAGGGAAAAGATCCCAAAATTTGGAGCACCTTCTTCTATACTTAGAGTTTACGGTAGTGTCTTACAATTTCTAATACAATGATTCTTATGCTCATTGTTGCAAAATCTCTCATATCATATTTTGTTGTTAAATGTATTTAATTGACACATTTATTTTTTCCTATTACTATAATCATTGTTGATTTTCTAAAGTGTTATTTCTTTGTACAACAACATCATCCAACATTCGGGTACTACCCAAAAATACCAAATGATAACTTGCAGTCATCTGTTGTAAATATCTATAAAGTACAGATGTAGAAACATTTTAAAAAGGAACAAAGTCATGTAGAATAATGTAGAATCAACTCACTTATAGAAAGGGGTCATTTCATATGATTTATGGACATGCCATGGAAAATGTAACCAAATTTGACTAATATTCAAGTAGCCAAAACCAATCGGTGGGACTAAAAGACAAGCCTACATGTAGACATTAGGATGCATTAATGGGGGAGTTATTAGAATTTAGGTTATCTCCTCAAACTAATGTATATAAACTACACATAATCAGAGAACAATATATAAAAATGTAAATTTAGACCAAGATATCTTCTTGTCACGAAGAAACAAGATAGTTTATTTCTGTGGTATAATGCATTAGGAAATATGAGCTAGTTTGGAGACCTAACTAAATCATTTGATATTTAAATAATTTCATTTTCCTGAAGAAAAATTGTTTGCAGCTGAAGCATGTAAGTAAACTTTAAATCATGTACCGGGGAAGAGAGATTGCAGAGACTTGAACCTTTGATTAGGAATTTGTATAAGTAATGTTAATTTTACTATTCAGTGTATTAAATTATTTTAGAGGCTTTACTTTGTCATACATTACAATTTTTATAGCCCTATTTATACATCTTCTTGTCTATTGTTATTATTGCTATCATTATTGTTTCAACATTTTTTTGATTAGCATAATTTAATAGTTTAACAATTGTGTGTCAATAAGGAACAATAGCACTCTCCTCCATCTATACACCAACGAGCTCAAGAAACGGGTACAACTCTAGATAGTGATTAGTGATGGAGTAACATAAGTTGTTGAGAGACTTATAGTGGAAAGTCCAAAAAAAATAGACCCACACGTGCTTGTTTAGATCAACACCTAGTTCTTCATGTAAATATGTTGATAATTAAAATAAGTGTTTTAATTTTTTTTTTTTAGAATGTAAACAAATTGAAAACAAATTCCCTACTAAAACAAAACCCTAACTTGAGGTGGATCAACTTACTGACAAATTAGCATCAATGAAACAAAAAAGTAACTCAACGAAAATTAAAAACCTAGCAAGTGAAAAGGAACTAGATATACCTTCATTAATCATTTTTATGAGACTCAATGTGGATGATAAACCAACAAAAAATGCAAGATAAGAAAACTAACCTATATAAAGCCTCGAGATCCCACGTAGCTTTGAACAAATGCAGATATTTTCCATAGCCTCTCAACCACTATCGAATTTATTTCCACAACATCTCAGCCAATGTCAAATTTATTTCCATAATCTCCTTACAAGGTGAATTGGAGACATTGAAAATTGCTACATTATATAGAAAAAAATTACCCCATTTGACTAGATCACTCCAGAATCCACATTTTTCTAAATATGGACTGATTTGGAATAAAAAAATTATTCCACTATGAGTTGAAACGGTTGAGTTCCTTATTCATGATGAAATTTGGAGGTCAGAAATCATTGAATTTATTTGTTTCCTTGAAATATGGAGGTAAAAAACCCTATGGTCCATATTTACCTCAGTATGAGGGAAATCTAACTACAATTTTCCATAAATCACGGTCGATCTAACTGCCAATCACTACTATTAATGAAAAAACTAGGGGAACCAACTGTTAATCGCCTCCATGAATTGAAAAATGGGGTGTACAACTTTTCTTCCCCTGCGTTACTGGAAAAAAGCGAGAAAACTTCCCATTTCCGTATTAATTCACACGGTTAAATTCAAGGATAAACAAATTTCCCTTTCTTGTGGGACGAGCTAATCAATTTCCCACATTTAAGACATTAATAAATATTGGACTATCTTTTTAAATTTAAAAAAACTTCTAATATTAAAAATCCACCGAAGATTTTTTTGGGACCCTTATAAATTTAACCCCTAAATCATCCATGGTCGATCTAGGATGTGTACGGATCGACAGTGGAGTGTAGGAGAGAAGTTTGAATGAGTGGTAAAGAATATCTAGAGGAGAGTCTACAAGTTGAGTGTGAAGACAAAAGGCGCTAACATATTTCTCATGCCAGATGAAGAGTGCCTTTGTGGTTTTGCCGAGATGTGTTTCCACGTTAAATATTGTCTCTATGTGTCTTTGATTAATATGTTTATGTCGAATGCATGCATGTTGTGAATAAGTAGATCTGAATATGTCACACTGCATCTTTTTATGAATAATCCCATAGATATGTGTGTGTGTGTGTGTGTGTCACACTGCTTATAGAATGAATCTGTGATAAGGATTTTATGTTGAGTATTTCAATATGTGTTGACTAGTAAATATATTGTTATCTTGAATGAATAGGAAAGGAATAAGAAGTATAAAGCACTGCACGAGTAGAGATCCACACATAACTATAGAAACCTGGTTCTGGAATTTCCGAATAAGATATCTTAGGTGAGACCACCTCTGCATTGGACGTGCTGCTTACGAGGTCCTCCTTTGTCAGGACGATATCTTGAGTCTTTCTTTCCAACTAAGAATCTGAAACTAGGTCAACAAGAATAAGGCCAACAATATCCTATACCCTACCTAGATTATTCGATGTTTCTTGGGAGAAAGGACCCCATTTATGTATGAACCATGAGGAAGTAATCATGAGAATGTAAGGTCACATTGTTGGTAGTGTCCCCTCCCAAAAAAGTGATGAGTGCTCACAACATAGTTAAAGGGGAGCAAGGTAAGGAATGGGCTAGTAGAGAAGTGATCACTTAGTTGGAAGGGAGCCTAGCTACTAAGGATTCAGTTGGTTTGTTGGAAGAACAATGGGAAACTATGGAGAAGGTCACAGAGACAACCACGACGAGCTTAGAAAACATCAACAAATTATGTAAGTAGGCGAAATGAGAATGTGTGACAAAGCATTTGAGTTAGTGACGATGCTAACATGTGAAGGAAACACTTTCGTTGCAATAGACCATTGGCTAGATGAACCAGAAGCGCAAAGACTATTTGACGAAGGAAGTGGTATGGTTGGGAGAAATGTGTTGCTCCTTCTCTATTTGAGTTAGCAGGATGAAAATGGATGGAAGATAAGCAATATTTCGGGCAATGGTCGAGAGCACCATCTCCCTTCCTCTTCTATTTAGACACACTTTTGACATGGTCCTTACCCTTGGCGCGGGTAGGATGGCTACAAGTGCTTGATGGAGAAGTGCACCGAACCAAAGCCAACAGAGAGAAGCTTGCAGGATTCATCCAACTGCAGAAGAGGTCATCATGTGAAGAACTCATGTAGAGAGGGCTAACAGAAGAATATCGATGAAATGCAGTGGACGGATTGAGCACCTGGATAGTGTCAATGATGAAGGGAATCGATACTTACACACTAGAAAAGTATGCACAAGCAAAGGGGACTTAGAAGCAATTTTGATGTAATAAAACAACAACATTGTTTGGAAGCGAGGGTCTTTTAGATGCTTTGTCGAGGGTGACAAGCACTTTTATTGGAGGAGGGTGTAAAGACGTTGGGCCTAAGCACATTTAACCTCATCACCTTCACGACCAAAGGATCCCAATGCTCCTACCTAAGAGGCTAGCATGGACACCCGTCACGGAATATAAAATATGGTTGATAAACATGGTGGCATGGCAAAGGGGTCACCTTACGCAAATGATGGAACAAAAAATAGAATCAAAGCAGGGCATGGGGACCATGCATGGACACACTCTTACGTTCAATCCCATAGTTACATAAGTGAATTCGGAGTCTCATACACAAGCAAGTAGCATGGAATGGGGCTTTGGGTGCTTCACATGCTCAAGCGAACCAACAGGTGCACTCGACATTGGGAGTTGCGGCACACTTGGTCCAAGCGCACACAAGCTCCACGAAAGATGCACCCAGAGCTATGATGATGATGGACGATTGGACAGATTACAACGACAAGTAGACCAAATGTTGGACGGATGGACCGTTGAACAGTAAGATAAGCACACTTGTGGTAGTTGGCTGGAAACACACTTGTTTAGAGGCTACATGCTAGGGAAGGGGACACTTTGGCATGGGATCTAAGCATGGGGGATTCACTTTGTTGAGCAATATCTTTTCATGTTCATTCATAAAGGGGTAGGGTGTAGGGGATTTAAAAAGAGATTTCTAGTAAAAATAAGGAATATATTGTAAAAGTAGGGGGTTTTTAATTGGAAATATGTATTGAGAGGGGGGCTCAACAAAAAGGATTTTTGTAAGTAATTATCAATATCTAGTGAAATTAGGGGTATTATTTAATATCCCATGAACAAAGGTTCTATGATATGGTTTCACTACGTGAAGACCTCATAGAGCTAAGCAAGGAAGTAACTATTGTTGATTCTTGCCTTCCCACATGGTGAAGCTACATAAATGCAAAGGAAAAATGAACTTGAGGCATGGAAGTCTTCCCATACATAGGTAATCTCGAGAGGCACTTTTACAAGTGAGAAGACACTCATAGTTTGCTCAAGGGACTTTGCTAAAATGCAGCACACATCTGTGGGGAGGTGTTGGCTTGTCAAGGATGCGCTTATGAAGAGATCGACTTGAGGGATGTTTCGACAACAATATAATGAGGGTTTCAGTAGCGCTCGGTAAAATAGTCGGCAGAGTTGGGTGGATAGAACAGAAAACTTGCAAGGAGATTGGTATGTTTGTGCATGCCGAGTGGGAATACGCCCAGTGCATTCCCGTATTATTGCTATTGTACTCATAAATCTCCTACCTTTTATATAAAACTTACGGTGAGCCTCGTTGGGGTCGTTTCCTAATTAAATGGTGTTGTGTCTTGTATGTTTGGAAGTGATTTGTTGGTTTACATGGGATTCGTAGACACATGTTAAAAATTGACATAGTGTTTAACAATAGAAAGTCCATAAGTTAAAAAGTGTTTCTTCTAGTTAAGGCGTAGTCCTTTCCCTTGGAGAAACCCTGGGGCACTGCAACACACTCTTAGCCAACCTAAGTGAAAAGAGGGCGTTGGGCTAAGTTGTTGTGATAATTTAAGGACTTTGGGACACCATTTCCAAATGTGATAATTGTGTTACAATCATGGCATTTTTTGAGAGAAAAAATTCACCCATTTTTTAGGTTTTACCATTTAAAAAAAATCTAATTTCTAATTAGTTTAAAAATTCAACTATGTTTACATAAGATATGATTAAAATTCTAAAATACAAAAAAAAATTCAAATTTCAATAGTATAGTATATGTTTTATATTGAATATTTTCTTATATGCCTATATGTATAATTTTTCAATCCAAATAGTCACATAGAATACTACACATAGGTATAATATTTAAATCTTTAAAAAATACCCTCCTTACAATGTCTATGCATCAAGGGAAAGTGTAGTATTAACATCCTTAGAGAGCTTCATCACTAACACTATGTATGTATGATATTATCTAATTAGTGTTAATCATCCCGATATTGATATAGTGATCCTTTATGTTTAAGAGTATATCCACCAGACAATGGTTATTCAGCTGAATGCCAAATTTCTTAGGTTATTTGGTGACTTGAATGAGCCATCTATTGAGTTCCCTATGCTATATTCTTCATCTTATTGAGCTTCAACCCTACTAGGGAAGAAAGACATAAATTAAGCCACTACATTAGTTGGGTAAAAAAATGACTCTTGTGTGAGTTCCTCCAGGATTGACAAATAGTAAAGCTATTTGTGAAGATTTTCTTGGACTAGTAGCCGCTAATTATAAAAATTAAGGACTACAAGTACTTTATGAGCTATTTCCACTAGTATCGTTATTGTTGATGCATTTTTTATTATTATAAGATGTTTGTACTCTTTATTAGTACAGCAGTAACACACTGAGTCAAATAAAATAAATTTATAACTTTTATTATTATCGAATTTAACGTGAGTCATTTGTTTGAAATTCTTACAATATTTTTTTTGAAGTTAAGGTAGCTAGCACCTTCCTAATACTGCTATTGCAACTTTAAAAATCCCCAAGTTTTCCATTTCTAATTTGTTTTGTAGCATTTGATCACTTGGTTAAAGCATGTTTCTTGGTTGTCTTATCTCTACCATATATGAGATAGATCATAGATAATAAAAATTATTATATGTTTTATAAAGTATTTGCATAAGACGAAGATAATCTTTTGAGCATTGATATTAAATACACAATCAACCCTTTTTCTCAACGGGGAATTGAGTTCAAAGACACCCGTGCATATTGGAAAATGATAAATGTATGGCAGCTCTGCCTTGTAAGGTGAATGTAGGAGATCGATACTGGATTATGTCTTTATCGTGAAACCCTAATTAGGGCACGCGGGTGTTCGAACTGCACGTCATCACAAATGAAAAGTTAGCTCGATGGAAAAATATTTTATGTATAATTTATATGATCATGAAAACCCGCTAAAGTAAAGTTGTATGACATTTAAATGCTTTAATATCAATTAAATATTCAAATCGCTGCAAACCGTCCCAACCATGATGCATGCATTTATATTATATGATGATAGTGGAATGAGAATACCTCAAAAGTTAGCATTAGTCGGATTCGAGAAGGCACCATGTTTCAATTTATTGTTAAAATAGGGAATTAAAATGACGATTGCCTCATTCGTTAAAAGTAAGCACTACATATTTGTCACGACAGATATACCTGAAGCACTCAGAAACAGATATATACATTTTGTCACCTTTATTAAGTCACGACAGATATATCTGAAGCAATCAGCAACATATATATACATTTTGTCACCTTTATTAAGTTGACGAACAGCTACTTGACATCAATAATTGACCCCTTGACTTATGTGTTATTCCAATTTTCAAATGATCACATTTTAATAAAGTTTCAATGTCGTGATCAGCACGGTCGAATATTGTTGGAATTTAAAAAGCTGATCGGATTTGGTTGGTGAAGCAAAGAATTATTAAAAAAAGGCCTAAAAAGCATTGAATTGAATAATATAAACTACAGAACTGATGCTCAAACAGTTGGATTCTAATATCAAATCGACAAACGAAATTACTCATGAACTGGAATCGTAGGATTTGTACGTAGGACTGGATTGGATTGAGTGCTGGGATTTTCATTGTGCTGAGAGAGGGTTAAAATATGTTTTTTTATGTAAGTCGGTAATGTCAAATTAGTTGTCATTTCCTACTACAGTGATATTCCATGAATCGTTCGTAGTACCGATGTCAAATGTATTGTTGTTAATTCAAGCGAATCTGTTCGCGAGTGTCTAGGCTCTATATAAGTCTCTCCAGCTTCTCCGATGTCAAATGTATTGTTGTTAATTCAAGCGAATCTGTTCGCAAGTGTGTAGGCTCTATATAAGTCTGTCCAGCTTCTCCAATGTCAGTGCATAGACCGAAGCTTGGTGTTGGTGTCGCTGGGTTATCACAGAACGAGATGATAACGAGTTCAAATGTATTCTTTTTCAAGAATAAGCGATCATGTGTCTTTTGATAACTCATCTTTTTACGTGATAGTTTTTTCGATTTTGTTTTTAGAGAGAACATGTTTCAAAATGGTTGTTCATTGGCTTGGAATATTATAGCATAATCCTCTCATGTAGGCTCTGTGTTGCTATATGTTTTTTGTTCAAGATTTTGTACCTTCAAAACTATGTCTAATGATAATTTGTTCTTTATTGTTTCTCTGTGGTGTTTTGTCCTCGTCGTTATACTTTCTTCTCGTATTTGGGTTTTTATGTTTTAGCTAGGCTTAAGTTATTGGATGGTTTGTCAGAATTCATTAGCATTTCTGGTTTCTTTGTGGACATAGAAGGGGGCGACGGGGAGCTCTCTTCAGTCCAACGGAGGGCGGTGTGGGGGGTATTCAACTGCTGGTTCATGGACTCTTTTATCTTGTAATGTTGGAGGAGATGTTTTGGCGGCAAGATAATGGTGTGCATGACACGGGAGTTGTATTGCCACTACGCTGTTTTCACTTGGATTGAAGAGAGCTCCCAGAAGGTCTCCTCACTATTTACTAGTGATGGAATTAGTTCGTTAGTTCCTTAATTGAATTTATGAATGTTGGTTTTTCGTCTCAGAGAGATTCAATCATGTCATTTGTGCTGTGCAAAATTGTAATACTGTATACTGGCAAACAACGATAAACAATGAAAGAATTGTATCTATCATTCCCGACTCCTTTTAAGATTTTTGTTTATTAATTAGGTCTAGTTCTAACTTGATGTTGAACGCCTCGCCCGGGCTATCACAGAACAAGATGATAACGAGTTGGATTCTTTCTCAAGAAGAAGCAATCAGATAACCTCGTATTCTCATTGACTAGTTTGTTAAATTTTGTTTTCGCTGGGAGCAGGTTTCAAAATGCTTGGTTATTGCCTTAGAATATTATAGCAGAATCCTCGTCTCATGTGGTTTCTGTGTTGCTATATGTTTTTTTGTTAAAGCTTATGGACCGTCAAAACTGTTGAAGATTAACGTTTACGTTTCAATTGATGAAAGAATAGTTTAGCTTTAATTAAAAGGTTATGTTACAGTTATAATTAATTGGTTATGCAAATATAAGTTATTGAATGTATAGCAATGAAATAAATAAGTGTGGGCTTCAATACAATTGCAGCATTCTCTAGTTAATAAAGTTTTTGGTTTAGTTTGTATTTTTTCATTTTAATTTTGGTGCTCATGATTTATTAACATAGTATCAGAGTTTGAATAGCTTTGAATCTTTCACCAAAGTGGCTGGAAAATGATTTTTTATAGTCATGATTGTTATATTAAAATAGTATAAGTGTGTAAATTTTTATTAATAATATTTGTAAAAATAAATATGTCGACAAGGATTGAAGTTGTGATCCGTAACTTTGTCCATCAAATTTACATATCATGCAGTAATCTGATAATTCAGTCAGTAATCTGTAAATTATTGGCAACCCTTCAATAAGCTCACCATTCAAGACGTGATGTATCTAGTGCTGAAAATAAGAAACTGAACTTTATTTAAGTTGCCACCATATATAGCTATCTGCCTTATCATTATGATGTATCTGTCCAATTAAAAGCTCAGTTGCTCAGTTGCTGTGAGTAATCTGTCCAATTAAAAACTGGAGTTGCTGTGAGAAATCTTTGTGTCAATGAGTTATATTTACAAAATATATTATGCATATAATTTAGAGCAATACTAAACAGATATGTGAAGAGAGATTATTGTTGTAATTGATTATAACAATAAAATCAAGACAACTTATTGTTCTGAACACTAAGATTTTTTTTTACTACATGAAAGAGTTAATAGAGTGTAACTCAATATGGATTGTTGCCCAAGTAATTTGGGAGTTGTATTCTAGGAAAGGATCCCCTCAATGTTTCTGAGGTTAAGAGATATGTGGATTGTTTAATAGTTGACTTCTAGAGATCTGTGATTCGAGTTGGGGGAGGTGGAATCAGGGGACTTTGAAATCCAGCTTAGGATTGCTACCTTTATGAGGGTGATGAGACAACATGATGGAGTACTTTCAAGAGTCTGAATATGTAAAGAATAAAATCTAATTCATAATAAATTTTTTCTTTTAAATATGTTATTGTTAATCAACATTTTATTTTAAATTTTTTTATTGTAGCCTTAGGTGTGTTCACCTAAGATTAACTTTTAGATTAATCAAAAAATAGTTTGTAACTAAAAAGATATGTTACATAGTTATGTTACATTTATAATAAATTAGTTATACAAACCCTTATCCAATATATTATAATAAAATAAATAAGTGGTAGCTTCAATATAATTGCTGCACCTTCCCATTAATATGGTTTAGTTTTTACTTTTCATTTTAATCTTGTTGCACATGATTTATTAACAAAAACTGAAGATAATTGGTTCTTTATTGCTTCTGTATAGCGGCTTTTTGTCGTGTTTTTTATAGTTTCTTCTTTCTCGTATTTAGGTTTGTATGTTTCAGCTAGGCGTAAGTTATTGGATGGTTTGTGATAATTCATTACCATTTCTTGTTTCTTTGTAGGCATAGCCCTTCCCTCCAAAGGAGGGCGGTGCGGGGATGATTCAAGTGCCGGTTCATGGACTCTTTTATCTTGTAATGTTCGAGGAGCTGTTTTGGCGGCAAGATAATGGTGTCCGTGACACGGGAGTTGTGTTGTAACTACGCCGTTTTCACTTGGATTGAAGAGAGCTCCCACGAGGTCTACTGACTATTTACTAGGTATGGAATTTTAGTAGGTTATTTGAATTGATCGACATAGATTCAATTTTGTCATGTGTGATCTGCACAATTAATAATACTTCATACTCGGGAACCTCGAATAACAATTCAAGAGAATTGTAGCTATATTCCCAAAGAGTTTTAATGATATTTTTTATTAATTAGATTTTCGGGATGGAATTTTATTAGGTTATTTGAATTTATCAAGGTTTCTAGTTTGACATAGATTTAATTCTGTCATGTGTTCTCTGCACAATTAATAATACTTCATATTAGGAACCTCGAATAACACTTCAAGAGAATTGTACCTATCTTTCGTGTTGGAAAAATGTAATTAATCGCAGATATGTACCCGACTCGCAGTGGACATTGTTAGAGTATGTACAAGTCAAGATCTTGTCTGTCAGTCTAACAAGAGGGAAGAGTCACTATTCGACAATGTATACCATGTCAAATTTATTTCTGAAGCTAAGTTGTTAGGTAGATAGTTATTAAAGTCTTTAATGGTGAGTCAGTCGGCCCATGTAGAAGCGATCTTCAGGTTTCCTATAAACACAAGAAGAAAATTGTAAATCAGTTTACAAAGAGTAAAAAGTTACAGACACAATAGAGATACAGAGAGTGAAAAGTTACAGACACAATAGAGAGACAGAGGAACTCAGGGTGAGAAAAGAGAAGTCAAAGCTGAAGCTTCTATGTATGTGATTTAGTCAAAGAGATGAAGCTTGTAGACCGACAAGTCTGAACCGACCAGTTTGTAATAGACAAGTTTGTAATAATTTGTTATTTCCGCATAGTTAAATATATGAAATAGTTTATGGTGGAATGCATGATTATTTGGTCGCACATATTTCTAGATTTACTTCTGTAAATGTCTTTTACAATCACTGTTAAGTAAAAGATCAAAGAACCCATAAATTTCTCACCCCGTGAAAGTCCAAGGGTTTTACGGCACATTGGTCGACTCAAGTCTTCCTACATATTTGGGCATATGTTTTATAAGTTATTTGGATTTGTAAATGTGTCCATTTTTACTCTATCTTACTCACATGTGAAAAGCATTTGTAATTTCTTAAGTCTTTAAACTAAGAAACATACTTTGTAGATTTCGACCAAAGTGAACCAACTTGAGTAGTCGGTTGAGTCAGTCGACTGAGGTGAACCGACTTGGTCGAAGAGAAGAAGTCAGTTGACTTGGTTGAAGTGACAAATGGTCGAGGTAAAAACCGGTCGGTAGAACCGACAAGTAAGTAGAAGTAAATTTAGTCGAGTAGTAAGATCGACTAAAATTTATAAACTTGTCTAGTCGGGAGATAGACAAGTTTCAGCGACAAGTGAAAAAGAAAAAGTGGTCGGCGTGAAAAGTGAAGATTAAATTTTAATATCGACTTAGGACTAAACTCAAGTTTAGTCGGCTTGGTTTTGGATAACTGGTATTAGAGCAAGGTTATATCAAANTTTAGGAAAGAAATCTTGTCTTAAAAGGTGGAAATTAATTTTCTAAGGAAAGTTAATTAAAAATTAAAATGGCTTCCACTTCTGGTTCATTGCAAACTCCGATCTTTACAGGAAAGAATTATGAATATTGGTCTTTAACAATGAAGGCTTTATTCAGAGGTCAAGATGTCTCGGAGATAGTCTAGCATTGTTATGCAGAACCAGCAAACATGATAGCATATAACAATCTCACACAGGCTGAGAAAGATGTCTTGAGAGAACAGACGAAGAAAGATGGAAAAGATTTGTTCTACATACATCAAGCTATGCATGAAAGCATACTCCTAAGAATAGTAGAAAATACTAATTCTAAGGAAGCATGGGATACATTACAGACTGCCTATCAAGGTTTGGATAAGGTAAAGACATCCAAGCTGCAGATTCTGAGAAGAGATTTTGAATCTCTGTCCCTGAAAGTTTCAGAGAATGTAGAGACATTCTACACCAGAGTTGTTGGGTTGATAAACCAACTAAAATATCATGGAGAACCCATAGCAAACCAAAGGGTTGTTGAAAAAATTCTCAGAAGTCTTCCTCCAAGATTTGAAAACTTCATTGTGACCTTAGAGGAACACACGGACATGACGACATTTACCATTGATGAGTTGCAAGCTTCACTCATCAATCATGATCACAGACTCAGTAGAACACAGACATCATTAGAAGGTGCATTTGCAGCACAGTCATCCATAAGTCATGGTAGAGGCACGGGGAGAAACAACTTCAGAGGCAGAGGAAGAAGTTCTGTAAGAGGAGGATGAGGCAGAAGTCCTGCAAATGTTGGTGGCACAGGAGATAACCAGAACCCAAGTCAGCCAAGTGGTCAGAGGTTTGATAAATAAAAATTCAATGTCATTACTGTAAGAAGTTTGGTCATTATGCATATGAATGTATGAAGAAGCAATATGACCAAGGAAGGCAAAGCCCAATTTAGTCGACCAACACCAACATTTCAACAAGTGCAATGTTAATGGCATCGACATCTCCACTTGAATGCAATGTTGTTCAAAAAATTCCACATGACATATGGTACTTAGATTCAGGCTATAGCAACCACATGACTGGTAATTTAAATTTGTTTTCGAGTCTAAACACTTCAGTTAAAACTGATGTTACACTTGGAAACAATGTCCAAGTTACTGGCTTAGGAAAATGCACTATTGATATTCTAACCAAACAAGGGGAGAGTAAGTATATCTCTGATATCTATCATGTCGAAGGTCTGAAACATAATTGTTAAGCATTGGACAGTTGTTACAAAAAGGCTACAGAGTCTACATGGAAGATGAACACTCGGTGATCAAAGACAAGCGTCCAAGCGACCAGCTGAGAGAAAAAGTGCCAATGACAAGCAACCGCTTATTTCCATTGAAGATAGTTCCCGACATAAAAGGGAAGACAAAATCAGGAGCTGCATTCAAGGCAGAAAGTGAAAAAACAGTCGAGATCCTCGACAAGAGAGAAAATTGCAGTGCTAATTTGCAAGCTGCATTTCATACAGAAGTTCAAGATGAATCCTGGTTGTGGCATTTCAGATTTGGAAATCTGAATTTTGGTGTGTTGAAGCCACTATACACAAAGAATATGGTGAAGGGATTACCATTGATCGACAGACCAGAGAGGGTTTGTGAAGGTTGCATTTTTGGCAAGCAGCACAAAGAGACATTTCCAGTCAGAAAGTCCTATAGAGCATGCACACCACTTGAAATTGTGCACTCTGCTATCTGTGGTCCAATGCAGACATCATCCATTGGTGGCTGCAAGTATTTTCTAGCTTTTATTGATGATTACTCAAGAAAAACATGGATATATTTCCTGAAACATAAATCTGATGCACTTGGTTATTTTCAGCAGTTCAAGGCACTCATGGAGAACCAGAGTGAACATCACATCAAGATCTTAAGGACCAACAGAGGAGGTGAATATGTTTCAAATAAATTTCTAAATTTTTGCAAGACCCATGGCATACAGAGACAATTCACTGCACGGTAAACACCTCAGCAGAACGGTATTGCCGAAAGAAAGAACAGAACCATCATGGAGATGGCACGTAGCATGTTGGTAGCCAAGCATTTGCTAAATGAGTATTGGGGTGAAGCAGTCGCAACTGCCATATACATTATGAACCGATGTTCGACAAAGAGTGTGAAGAACAAAGTTCCCCAAGAAGCATGGACAGGTATGAATCATAGTGTTTCCCATTTAAAATTTTTTGGTTGTGTTGCATATGCTCATGTTCCAGATGAGCTGAGAAGGAAGCTAGACAAGAAGGGACAGAAATGTATTTTTGTCGGCTATTCAAAAGACACAAAATCATACAAGTTGTATGAACCTGTCGCAAGGAAAGTGATAATCATTCGGGATGTTCAATTTGTCGAGAATGAATCATGGGATGGAACTGTCGACATAAATATCAACATTGTGTTGAACGTCGACAATTATGATATAGAAGATGAAGTGGTTCAAATACCACATGTAAGTCAACCGGTCGGAGCACCGTTGACTCCCATGACACCAAGACATGGTTAAGAATAAGGACTATTGACACAAGTAGCAGCTCAAGCTACACCGACAAGCACACCAAGAGGACATCAGACTCCATCAAGCATTTCGTCGAGGTCAACATCGATAAAATAGGTGAAGACAAAAAGTCTGTGAGAGATATATGAAGCTGTTACACCTGATTCATTCTCTCTCTTTGCATTATTTCCCCATATATATGATCCACTAACATTTTAAGAAGCTGTTGAAGAAGAAGTATGTGTACAAGCCATGGATGAAGAAATAGAATACATTGAGAAAAACCAGACATGGGAACTGGTTGATGTACCAAAAGACAAGGATGTAATCATTGTCAAATGGATTTACAAAGCAAAGCAACATGCTAATGGGAATGTGCAAAAGCACAAGGAAAGAATGGTAGCAAGAGGGTTCACACAGCAACCCGATATCGACTTCAATGAAACGTTTGCACCTGTTGCACGCATGGATACAATCAGAACAGTTTTGTCCATTGCTGCACAAAACAAATGGCATGTTCATCAAATGGATGTCAAGTCGGCATTCTTAAATGGCTATCTAGAAGAGGAAGTATATGTGGAACAGCTACAAGGGTATGAAGTTTCAGGTCAAGATCATAAAGTGTACAGGCTGAAAAATGCATTATATGGTTTGAAGCAAGCTCCTAGAGCTTGATACAGTCAGATTGATTCTTATCTCACTGAAAATGGATTTCACAGAAGTGAAAGTGAACCGACTTTGTACACCAAATTCGATGAGCAAGGTAAGATGTTAATTGTCTGCTTGTATGTAGATGATTTAATATTTACTGGTGATTATGGCATAGCAAATTTTAAAACAGTCATGGAAAGTGAATTTGAAATGACTAATCTGGGGCTTATGAAGTTTTTTCTAGGCATTGAAGTTCAGCAGTCTGAATGTGGTATCCTTATATCACAGTTTAAGTATAAGTGAAGTTTTAAAAAGGTTTAATATGTCTAATTGGAAGACAACCCCAACACCAGTAATAACATGTTTAAAATTGAGCAAAGATGATGAATGATCCACTGTATATCCTACGCTGTTCAAAAGGCTTATTGGCAGCCTTATGTATTTGATAGCAACAAGACTAGACATTATGTATGGAGTAAGTCTGATCTCAAGGTTTATGGAGTCACCAAAAGAATCACATTGGCAAGTAGGTAAAAGAATTCTGAGGTACGTAAGTGGTACAAAAGACCTTGGTATTATGTATTCAACCTCATAAAATTTTAAACTCATTGGTTACATTGACAGTGACAATGGAGGCAGCATAGATGACAGGAAAAGCACATCTGGGTACACATTTCATTTTGGTACAGGTGTTGTTTCGTGGGCTTCAAAGAAACAACCCATAGTAACTCTATCTTTAGCTGAAGCAGAGTATGTTGCAGCAGCAAGTGCTGCATGTCAAGCTGTCTAGATCAGAAGAGTCTTAAAAGACTTGTCATAGAACCATCAAGAACCGACAACAATCTTCTGTGACAACAATTCAGGCATAGCATTATCAAAGAATCATGTGTTTCACAAGAGAACCAAGCACATCGACACAAGGTTTCATTTCATAAGAGAGTTGGTGAACGACAAGGAAATTTGTTTGGAATTTTGCAGGTCTGAAGACCAACTTGCCGACATTTTCACAAAGCCATTGGCAAAGGACACATTCCACTATCTGCGTAGTTATCTTGGAATGACAAGTTCTCCACAGTGAACTCTGTCATAAACACAGCATGTCTAAGCTCTGAAACATTTTGTAAATTTTGTTTGAAAAATCTCCATCTGCTTATAATTAAGGGGGAGTGTTGGAAAAATTTAATTACTCGCAGATATGTACCTGACTCCGAGTTGACTCTGTCAGAGTCTGTACAAATCAAGATCTTGTCTGTCAGTCGGACAAGAGGGAAGAGTCCATGATTCGGCAATGTATACCATGTCAAATTTATTTCTGAAGCTAAGTTGTTAGATCGATAGTTATTACAGTCTTTAATGGTGAGTCAGTCGACCCATGTAGAAGCAATCTTTAGGTTGCCTATAAATAGAAGAAGCAAATTGTAAATCAGTTTATAGAGAGTGAAAAGTTAGAGACACAATAGAGAGATAGAGGAACTGAGGATGAGAAAAGAGAAGTTGAAGCTAAAGCTTCTGTGTATGTGATTTAGTCGAAGAGCTGAAGCTCTGTAGACCGACAAGTGTGGACCGACCAGTTTGCAATTGACAAGTTTGTAATACTTTGTTATTGCCATATAGTTAAATATATGAAATAGTTTATGGTGGAATGCATGATTATTTTGCTGCACATATTTCCAGACTTACTTCTGTAAATGTCTTTTACAATTACTGTTAAGTGAAAGATCAAAGAATCCATAAATTTCTCACCGTGTGAAAGTCCAAGGGATTTACGGCACATTGGTCGACTCAAGTCTTCCTACATATTTGGACATATGTTTTATAAGTTATTTGGATTTGTAAATGTGTCCATTTTTACTCTATCTTACTCACAGGTGAAAAGCATTTGTAATTTCTTAGGTCTTTAGACTAAGAAACATACTCTGTAGATTTCGACCAAAGTGAACCGACTTGAGTAGTCGGTTGAGTCAGCCGACTGACGTGAACCGACTTGGTCAAAGAGAAGAAGTCAGACTTGGTTGAAGTGACAAGTGGTCGAGGTAAAAACTGTAGAACCGACAAGTAAGTCGAAGTAAATTTACTCGAGTAGTAAGACCGACTAAAATTTATAAACTTGTCTAGTCTCGAGATAGACAAGTTTCACCCACAAGTGAAAAAGAAAAAGTGGTCGACGTGGAAAATGAAGATTAAATTTTAATATCGACTTAGGCCTAAACTCAGGTCTAGTCGGCTTGGTTTTGGTTAACATTCCCGAAAAGTTTTAATGATATTTTTTATTAATTGGATTTAACAAGAACTCATGACGCTGTACCCTTGGACGACCGCAGCAAAGATCGCCATGCTGTAGTAATGGACCTGGCTACAAATGGCGAGTCATAAACACAAGTCTAAATATGACAAATTCAGGATATACTGCTTTTTTGTGATTGGAGACGAGACAAATTTGCATCTTTGACCCATTGCTGTAGTAAAAAATGGACTATAATCAAATGTAGTGTATCATGTTATAGTCTTAGCGTCTATGATGTATGTCCCACGATATATTGCAATGCTTGTAAATTCGTTTTTCCTTTATTGCTTTCAATATTGAATATTATATTAAAAGCTTTATATTTTCATTTTATGTTCAATCAAATGGTGATATTGATTTCAGCGAACTTTGCAGAAATTTATGCATTGCTTGCAAATTCGACTGCCCGCTCTTCAACGATCTGTTTTATGAAACTTTATATTTCGATTTTATGTCTAATCAACTGATTCAAATGATTCTGTTAATTAAGCGAACTTTCAAAGAATCTGTTTGTTGTGCTATGTGTAAGATGTTCAATTCTTCTGGGAATGAAACATAAGAGCTCTCGAGCTTCACCAGCCACAACTCTGGAAAAACACTTGCTACACTGACGCCGCTTATAATTGGCTTCTTCTACCCGACTTAGAGTTCTTCCTTTACTGGTCTCGAAACCTACAATATAGGCGCTCCTCCTTTGGTGATCTCGAAACCTAGTAATGTTTGAGTAAAGTATATGTAAAATAATGTGTATTTTTAAATTTTAAATTAAAAAATATACATACCAATTCAGAATTTTAAAAGTAATAATTTCTTTTCATTTTAAGCAATTTGAAAGCGAAAAGTTGAAAACGATAGATGATATAGCATTTAGAAAAGTTGAAAAATAATATATGAAATGGAATTCCGAAAGAGTTTAACATGTATGCATGGGTTTGGTTTGTGGCTTCAATGTGTATGTTTTTATATATCTTTTCAATATAGATTAAGTAAAGTGTATGAAATAGATTTTTAATGTATGGCAATTATCATTTTTCAAAGGTTATCAATGGATGAGATCCTTCGATGAGATTAATGGTCAAGATTAGATTAGCCATCATTTAAATTAGGTTTCACTTGAACTTTATAAAAGTACTTCTTTTAAGTCAAATTAAAATCAGATTACAGAATGCACTTTTCTTATGTATATATTTTGGATAAAGGCAATGATCAATATGGCTCCCTATTGTATGTCTTCTATTATGCAAGGACACATGCAAATGATAGAAGACCTTAGTTGTTGCCACTTTTTAACATTAATCACCCAAAACATATGAAAAGTGGGTCTGAAGGTAAACAACATGCTCTTAGTGTAAAAACGAGCATTAATGTATGGCAATGATCATTCTTCAAAGGTTATTCCAACTTTGAAGATAATAGAAAATCCACATTTTTAATAAGTGTCCACCGTTTTCAAATTTGATAGAGCTAATCAAATTAACCTTAAATTATGAGGGATTTGATGAACATCATAATGTGGCATTCAAACCTTTAAAAGACAAGATGCATAGTATTAAAATAATCAACCACACATCCCATATTTTTAGAGCACATGCCAAGCAAGTGTTAGACACTCTCAACATTTCCATGAAAAGCTTGTAAGCTGATAGAGCTCCTAGAAGCTAGAGTATTTGAATCAAAAGGTTGAACTTCGTTCAAAATCAGTTTGATTTAGCTTAGAAATATCTTTGCACTACTACAGGATGGGGATGTTTGAGAAGTCTTAATTTTTAGTTTAAATTATGTCTATATGTTTTAGGAATTTTTAAGACACTATTTGAGACCATTTTTAAAGATAAAATTAGAAATTGTCACATATATTTTAAAAATGCTTTAGACAATTTTTTTAGAGGATTTTTAAGAGGAAATTAGAAATTGTCTCAAACATATTTTAGGAAGCTTTAATAAGATTTCTTAAGAATATAAATTTCTACTTTATGTTTTTTAAATTCCTATTTTCTTATTAGAAACTGATTTTTTAGATTTTATGGAGGGAAAGAGAATTGGTTCTGATTTTTTTGGAAGAAAAAAATTTCATATTTTAGATAAAGATTTTCCAAAACATGTAATTCACTAATTAATTCTATTCAGCTCCTTACATGGATCTGTGAGGTGCATTGAGTCTGAAGAAGAGGTGCTTACATATATTTATAAGGTGCATTGAATCTAAAGATAGGTTCTTCCAAATTGAAGGTGTATTCAACTTATTGTGATTGCGTTCATAGATCGATAAGCATCGTCAAAGGTGAAGGTATTTACATTAAAGAAGAAGATGGGGGTGAAGGCTGAGCCGACTATGTCAAACATGAAGGTATCAAATAACAATGATGGAAGATGGAGGTGAAGGATGAGCTGACTGTGTCAAACATGAAGGTATCAAATAGCAAGGATCAAGAGAAATCCAATATTTTATGTGAAATCTCCTTTTGATGGCGTCAAGAGCGTCCCATGAAGCTAATTATCATCAATTACTTTCCTATTCATATATTTGTAATGAGCGATGTCTATTTAGTGTGATAGATATGATCCCATTTTTTCCTTGTGAGGGAAGGATTCAAGGTAAAGGCATGGCCAAATATCAGAGACTCCGTGAATACATGTTGGAATTATTTATGGTTGTAATTTTTCTGGTAAGTGGTTCAGAACATCATAGAATAGAGGTCTCGTGAAGTGGATTTAAGTAATGTTACTGATATATATCCTTGTTGTTGAAGAATGTAATCTCACTTGTGGTTAGTTAGTGAGTTAGGCGACCCATTGTATATTCCAACCTATGGTATTCACCCATAGTAGTGTCATTTGCATTTCCTATTTAATATGTTCTTAATAATGAGAAGGAAATCAATATGCCCATAGTGTTTCTTGTACTACATTGTTTTCTCTTACATGGTATCAGATTCCATGGATTGATCCATTCCTTATTTTCTTGGGTAATCCTTTTCACATAGTGCAAAGCAAACATGAAGAATCGAGTGTATTTTTATTTATTTTTCTTTATTTTTATCTCTTGGGTAAGACTTTTCACAAAGTGGAAAGGACACACACCAATAGATCCAATCTTATTGGAGGTTGTGATCTAGACAAGGAAATCAATTCTTGAACATGGTGTTACTAGAAGAACTTCCACAACAATATGAAGAGGTAAGAAATACATTAACACCAGAAGGTTTATGGAAGACCTTCAATGGAGATGAGTATGCTACATGGGAAATCAAAGTAATTAATATGTTAAAATTACCATATTTGTGGCACTTCATCATTGAAGACGATCCCATTGATCCAAAAAAATTTAATGCTTTGAAACAGTTCGAAAAAGAAAGAAGGAAATTTGTTGCCTTATCTCTCATACAAGACAGTATAGACTATTCCCTATTTCATGACATTGTAGAAGTCGATACTCCAAAGAGAGCATGGGATACACTGAAGAAGTGTTTAGTGAGGAACCAAATGTAGAGGAAGATGAATTTTCAAGTCAACCAAAGCACATTAGAGGAAATTTGGGGTCTAAAATGGGCCTTACAAGAAAACGTGCCAACAATAAATGTTGTGAGTTAGAATTCAAGAACCAATAGAATTTCAATAAAATGAATCAACCGTAATGGTTGAATTGACATATTTGTCATTAAAGAAAACTACTTTTTTTGTTCGTATTTTCGACATATCTCCCTATGTTTTTACTCAAATTCCAGGCGGGAGAGCTCGTTTGATGCGGAATTTAATTCTGCATCCAACGAGTACCCACACTGCATACTTTTTGACAGACCTCGCTACCCCAAAAACAATAAATACCTGAAAAAATGCGATGATGATGTTGTTTTTGGGGTAGTGAGGTCTGTCAAAAAGTATGCAGTGTGGGTACTCGTTGGATGCAGAATTAAATTCCGCATCAAACGAGCTCTCCCACCTGAAATTTGAGTAAAAAAATAGGGAGATATGTCGAAAATATGAACAAAAAAAAGTAGTTTTTTTCATTCTTCCTCCAAAATTAATAACTATTGTTTTATTATTTTGCTTAGGAGACCCATTTTAGACTTCAAATTTCCTCTAATGCCAGGAATCCCTCAGTGAAGTGTAAGACAGTCAAGATGACTATGTTTATCAAGTAGTTAGTGATCATGTAATCCCAGCAAAGGATCCAATTATTTTTGCTGATGATTATAGTGAAAACAAATATGTCACTATAGAGGTACTCAATGATGTGAGTGATAGTCTTTTTGAGAAAGAGATGTTTGATAGCAGCATATAAGCTGCAATAGTTTCCGAGAATGAGAAACAACCAGTTGATAGAAGCACAAAAGAAACATCAACGAATAGTCCACCTCAAAACTAGAAAACCAGAATTTTGAGTAAGATCGACTATGAGCATACTCCTATTAGTGATGAGCATCTACAGTATGCTCTATTTTCCTCTTATCCCACAATTTTTGAACAAGAAATGAAGGATACATAGTGGGTACATGCAACTGAAGAAGTTGATGAGAATGATTAAGTAGCTTCCATTGATGAGAAACACCAAGATGTGAATGCTCTCCAAGAAGAGGTCAAATATAATCTTATTTTTTCTCACAAAAAATTTCAGTGTGCAGGTAAAGATGACAGCCAAAAAAATCATGTTGAAACCGAATAGGAATACTTGCACTATGTTCTAGAAGCTACAAAATACATTGAAGAACAACTACTTAGAATCAAGATCCAGAAGACAAAGAAGAAGAAGTCCAAGTATACTTCAAGGAAGAAAGTGAAGCTAAATTTTTTAAATTAAATGTAAGCCTAGCTGAGACATAGACCAACAAGCATCCTTTTTCATTGATAGTGTTGAACGTATTGTCCTAGTTGCGATTAAGGGGGTTTGTTGAATAATGTAACCGCACTTGTGGTTAGTAAGTGAGTTAGGTGACCCATGATATATTCCGACTTATGGTATTCACCCATAGTATTTTCATTTGTATTTACTATTTAATCTCTTCTTAATAATGAGAAGGAAATCAATCTTCCCATAATGCTTCCTGTGCTGCATTATTTTATTTTACATTTGAAAGATATGATGGAAAATGAGGCTTGTTGTTGAATTATGTGTAGATCCCAATTTTCCATGGCTGATCCAATCATCCCTTGGAAGCTAAAGCTTCATTGACGATTCCAACACTGTGTATTGTAGAATATGAGCCTCCCACTATTCTTGTTGGAGAAACCCTACCCTCTTAATGCAACTTCTCTCACTTCCTTCGTTGAATACATCGTAAATCACACTCTTATAGAGCACATTGGATCCTTTTGCACATTTTCACATCTACTATGTACTCCAAGAATGACAGTGGGTGAAGATTTCCAAACTTATGTTGCAGGAAAATAATTCCAAAACTATAATCCCGGAATAAGCTCGAAGGCAATCCTAGCTCTAACAATTTAAAAAAGTACTCAAAAGGAGGGGACATCAGAAAGGATGATTTCATAGGATATGGACGACATGCCAACGGGTGATATCAAGTCTTTGAAAATTATGCCAATCGAAACAATCTTGAAGCCAAAGGATTTAAAACATACGGCATTGGATCCAATGCTTCCAATAGTGATTTCTCACTGACTACGCATAAATTTCATTTTTAACGGCTTGATATTTTTCCAAATTCCTACCCTTACTGTTTATAACTATTAATAAGAGAAATGCTTGATGTAATTGTGTAAAATGTTATGTATTATAAATATTTTTTAATTTTTTAATTATGTTAGATGTTTCTTGATTGACAAGTTTTTTGAAATCGGATCATTCATAATTTCATAGAACTATATTCAAAACGTGGATGTATAGAATAAGATCCCATAAAGTACTGGATTTCTGTACTAGCAATTATTTATTATTTGATTTAGAAAGATAATAACATCCACTTAATTTCTGAAAAAAATTGACTTAAACTTGAATCGCAGATTTCCAAAAATGATATCGAAAAAATGAATTCGCTAGTATTTCTTTTTCTTTTTCTTTTTCTTCGGGAGAAAGTTGAAGTACCGACGAGTCTTCTTCACCACACGAATTCTCTAATTCACTTCCTTCGCTTACCTGACAAATTTCCTTACGTTAGCACTGGAATATTATAAGTAACATTCCTCTCTATAAATGTCTCAAGCCACGCCATCTCTGGATCTATCAATCTTTGAAACCATTTGATGGGTAGTTGTTTATCTTGTCAATCAACTGATCTTCCCACGACTACCAAATTAATGGTCATTTAGGAAGAGGAGGTGGGCGGATTGATTAGAGAATTCCTGGAACATGTGAATGTACCTCAAATATTAATAGAGTGCCTTGGCTTATTCATCTTCCATGCGTTACGATGAGTATGTTTCTCCCTTCCCAGTAGAGAAGGAACTACAAGTGGAATAGTTTTAAATTAATATCAGGAATGGTTTCAAATTAACAACTTCTTTAGCCATCTGTTTATAATTTTGGTAATTTGATTGTGAGAAATTTAGTGAGATCAAGTATTACTTTTTTGTGAATTTTTTCCGAAGTGAGATTGAAGTATCTCAGTTTTAGCACATGACTACCTAATTTCTCCCTTTATAAATGCATGAGATGGTAATTTTACTTCTTTTCATGCCCTTTCCTGGAATTTCTAAAATATTATTCTATTCAGTTCCCTGTGCTTCACTTTTTCTCCAGCAGCTCTGCCCTTTGGATGTGAGATGGAATATTTGGATCTTGACTTTTCCAAGAATTTATACGTTGGTCATCAAAATCAATGTGAGAGTAAATATTGTGGTTGTTATTCAGAAGGTTGATAAATAGTTTGTTCATGCAATCCACTAGCTTTCCTTTATGTTTTTTTGAATAAATTAGGGAAATACCCTCATTGTAACTTAATTTGATTATTATGTTGGATGTTTTCAAGTTTTGAGATTAAAAGGTTTTTAGAGCTAACAAGTGAGTTCTCTAATTCCTTAATTGACCTAGAACAGGATGATGAAACTGAATATATTGAGAGTGTTGCAGAAAATGAAATTGCAGGTCACAAAATCATTGAGCTGAAAAGTAATTTTATTCCTAAGGGTTTGGTTCCTTTAGAGAGAATTTTTTTGAAGATGTGCAATCTTTTATTGGAAAAATAAATTTTCTGCGTTGGTTCATACCAAATTTTGCTGAAACCATTACACAAATTACAACCATGTTGAAAAAATATCAAGAAGTTAAGTGGACTGCAGAACCTAAGAATTCATTGGAAAAGATTAAGATAGCTCTTATAGAAGCACCAGTGCTAGTAAGTCCTGATTTTCAAAGGATTTTTCTTTTTCTTTTACATCAGAAGATACTTTAGCTGCTATTTTATTACAGAAGAATAATGATGGACTTGAACAACCAATTGCAATTTTTAGCAAGACCCTCAGAGACTCAGAGTTGAAGTACAACACTTTGGAGAAGCAAGCTTACTCATTAGTAAAAGCATTAAAGTTTTTTAGAATTTATGTTCTGCATTCTAAAGTCATTGCTTATGATCCTAATGTTGACATTAAGGATGTATTAAATCAACCTGATAGTGAAGGAAAAAGGGGGAAATGGATTGCAAAGATAATGGAATATGACGTGGACATTAAGCCTACAAAGCTAGTGAAGAGACAGGGTTTGGCTAAATTGTTAGTTGATTCAAATTGTTAAGCTTTAGTTCTTCATCTCATGGCAGAACAGCCCGTACAAGAAGAATTGCAAGCTAAGAAAGAGAAGGAAAGAATTATGGACCACTATGCAGAATCCACATGGTATGCACACATTGTACACGTTCTTTTGTATTTACAATGTCCAGAACATCTAGATAAGAAAGTTGCTAGGTAATTGAAGTTGAAAACTACTAAATATTGTTTGATAGATGTTTGGATAAGCCAGAAACTGAAGAGGTAATCTCTGAATCACATGAAGGTGCTTGTGGAGGGCATAAGTATTCGAAGGAAACAAATTATAAAATCTTGAGAGCTAGATACTATTGGCCTTCTTTATTCTCTGATGTATATCAGTAGGTAAGAGCTTGTATCCCTTGTCAAAAGCTTGCTCGTAAGCAAAAGTTGGTGTCTTTACCATTGAAGTCTATTGCAATGAATGCTCCTTTTCAGCAGTGGGGTTTGGACTTCATAGGAGAGATAAATCCTTCTTCTTTAGGGCAGCATAAATGGATTTTTACCACTATAAATTTCTTCACTAAATTGGTAGAAGTTATCCCCACAAGAAATGCAACAGAAAAGGTAATCATAGATTTTATTGAGGAAAATATTTTTAGTATATTTGGATGTCCCAAGATGTTATTGACTGATAATGCTCAAGCTTTTAAGTCCAAAGCTATGGTGCCATTTTCTGAGAAGAATGGGATTGTTTTGAAACACTCAACACCTTATTATCCTCAGGGAAATGGGTTCGCTGAGTCAACCAATAAGAGCATTATTCAGAGTATCAAGAAGTTGTTGAAGCAGAATAAAAGATCATGGGACTCAATGTTAAAATATGCATTGTGGGCAGACAGGAGAACAATTAAAAATGTAATTGGAACTTCTCCTTTTCAACTGGTATATGGTACTGATGTAGTGTTTCCTGTTCAACTTGGTATTCCCGTGATGAAATTTCTTCAAGATGGTCAAGAAGAACCCAGTGACATTCAAAGAATAATTTATGCATTAATAGAATTACAGCAGGAGTGTGAATCAGTAGAAGAAAAATCTCAGCTGTACAAAACAAAGATTAAAGAAAGGTTTGATAGAAAGATCAAAGAGAACACCTTTTTTAATGGAGATATGGTTTTGAGATGGAATGCTAGAAAGAAGCAGAAAGGAAAGCATGGCAAGTTTGATAATCTATGGTTTGGTCCTTTCATAGTATCAAAGATTCTCGAGAATAATACTTTTGTGTTATAGACCTTGGATGGTGAGGAATTTTCTAATCCAATTAATGGACGTTTCCTCAAACATTTTTACAGCTTTTGAGGAAATATATTGGATCTTCATTGTATATACCAGTGTGAAGATTAGAATAAAGACTCCATGGCCCAATGGAAATTTTGCAAAGTAGTAGGAAGTTCTAGTTACAGTACAGAAGGCACTGATCTACAGGTTCTTGAAGCCTCACAGGGAGGAGTTCATCTCGTAGCAGGAACCAGATGTTATAGCCTTTTTTTGTTTCTCATTTTAAAGAATTTGCTTTTTTTTAAAAGCATGGTCTTTATTTCATTTTTAAGTTTTGACTTTATTTTCCTTTAAATTTTTCTTTGATTTTATGCTTACACTTATAGTTGATTTAATAGGTTTCTTCCAATTTTGGTTTTACTTACTGAAATTTATGGTTTCTAGGGGCTTGTAGAATGTATATATGACTTAAAGGTTCTAAAAAATATCATAAGGTTTTATTTAAATCCATTTAACCAAATTTTAACTCTTTGCTTTGAGTTTTGTTTTGAAAATTATTAAAACAAATATTCTTGTAGCGCAAGCTCATAAAATGTAAACACGCACGCTACAAGAAAATTGTGCTATCTAAAAAATCATGATTTTGGCTCGAAATTTTCAAAATCTGCGCATAGGAGAAGTCTTTCACACCTGTCGATGAGTTTGATATGTGTTTTTAGCCATAGTAATCATTGTGACAAGTGTTATGAGATTAGACAAGGAATCAATTGGGTGAGTTGCAGCTGTTTGGAAGTTATGAGATACAGAGTAGTGGAACCATAATGATTATGCACGATGAGGAAAATTCGCCATTAGCTACGCATTTCTTGAATGCATGAAGACCATAGAAGTCATGGCAAGACCTAGTAGTTTGTGATTGAAGATTGAAGAAGGTTGGTAATTTAGGGTTTTGCAGGGTAATTGTTTAACACTATCGTTGCAGTCAGAGAAAGACTTAAGAATGGAATTGGACACCTGGGAAGACAAGAAAGCATATTTCTAGCAATTGAATCCATTATTCAGATAGGTATGAAGGGAATTACTATCATATTCCATGTATTCAGGTTCACACTAACAAAAGTTTAGTTATGGAGATTAACTAATAATGCTAGTGCATAAACTCAATTTTTGCTCAATGTCAAATTTTCTCTGTCAATAGAGTCAAAATACTTATCAGTTTGAGAAGTAAAATTCAGCTCAAGGGTTTAGTTTTCTCAACATATGATTGACTGTTAAAATTGCAAATATTCAAATAGAGTTAAGTTCATTACTGAAGGAAGTATTTTTTAATTTCAATTATCCAGAATGAAGAGGAGTGGGAAAACAAACAGAGTTGAACCCTCAGATATGTCTTGGGTTCAAGCTTTTCCTGACTGTGCAAGGTTATTTTTAGAAGCAGGATGGTTAAAATATTTTGAAAAGATTGATGGACATCACACAGAAGTTTCATATAAGTTTTCTCAGGGATTGGATAATGAAATGGTTACTTTTGACACCCTAAATATTGAGCTGACCAGAGAGCTAATAGCAGAGGCTACAGGGATCCCTGATGAAGGTGAATATTGGTTCAATAAGGTACCTTTTACCTTTGATTCACAGAATTACTTGCTTCCAAATGTTTTTGTATATTGGGGTAAAGGAGTGCATATCCAAAAGTTCAAACTAGAGTAGAGAGAACCAATTAAAATTCTGCAAAGTTATGTAACTTGGGAAGGAAGAAATGCATTTGTATTTACATATCATTTCAGGTTTGTGTAGCATCTAAACCATGAAGTAAAGATGAAACTTCCTTTATTTTTCCTAAAGAGTCTACAAAATATGTCCAACAGAGTAAAAGAGCATGAATACCATACTAAATAGTCCATATTTCATCATGGTCTCATAAATCTAATCATAAGTACTGTGCTCCAAAAGAAGGAAAAAACCTGGGACTATTTTCTATTCTGGTTTGGGTTTCAATCTGAGAAAGAAGACCAATCAAAGAAAAGGCAGCTAAACAAAGGACATAATTTAGTCAAGAAATTGAAGAAAAAGGTTATAGTCGAGATAGAAGAAGATAGTGTGCAAGGAAAGTCTGTGACCCAAAGGGATGAAAATGTTGAAAATGAACAGCAGAATAAGGTTGAGGAAGATGAAATATCAAAGGGTCAAATGCAGGATTTGGAGCATGTATAAGATAGCCTTCATGAAGAAAGGACATAATTTAGTCAATAAATTGAAGAAAAAGGTTATAGTCTAGATAGAAGAAGATAGTGTGCAAGGAAAGTCTGTGACCCAAAGGGATGAAAATGTTGAAAATGAACAGCAGAATAAGGTTGAGGAAGATGAAATATCAAAGGGTAAAATGCAGGATTTGGAGCATGTATAAGATAGCCTTCATGAAGAAGTAAACTAGGGAGTGGATGAAAGTTTGATAGAATAGGAACAAGTCCCTATGGGAGTATAGTTAGAAGATAAGGAAAGTCCATTGATTGATGAAGCTAGGGATGACACTGAACAATATTTACAGGAAAAATCTAAAGAAGGGGTAATGTCATGAGGAATCAAAAGAAAGGTAGTTCAACTAGCATCTATAAAACACCAAGGAAAAACTTTGAGTATGCTGGGGGAGATTGGGGTAACCAAACCCAAGAATAAATTAAGATTGGATATGAAAAAATTAATAAACCCTAAGTTAGCTCAGAAGAAAATTACAGAGATAGAAGACTCTTCATCCCAAGAAGAGTTAGAACAGAATGAAGGTTTAAATGTAAAGGAGATGAAGGGAAATAAACATGTTATTTCAGAGGATAAGTCATCCTTCACTAAAACTAAAATTTTAGAAATGTTAAAATAAGTTCGAAGGAAAGCAGTCTTTTACCATCATCAAGATGATTCAATGAAGCAACATTCAGTCATAACATGTTTTTGTGCCGAGAAAGAAAAGATTGTAGAACCATCATCCCAATGCAGTTTTGAAGTTAACGAATCTTCAGGGGCTCCTGTAGCTATGATAGAGCATCAAGAGGAGGATGAAGAGATCTTTAAGAAATTGAAGATCCCTTGGATACCAGAAGGAATGCATCCAGTTTCAGAAAGAAAGTGTATTGATTCAGAGAATGAAAATTTGTAGAGAAGTATTAAACAATATAAATATCAAATAGAATACCTGCATGAAAAAAATGAGGGGTTAGTAGGTTCTAACAGAAGATTAAGAGAGGATTTAGAGGAGGTGAATAGCCATTATCAAGAGTTAATTGCAGTCTCTAAGGAAGCTTTGAAAAGGAAAAGACAAACGCAAAGTCTGTATGCATAATTGAAGCAAACTGTTCAATACCTAACAAAGCAAAATCAAGAGCTTTCAAAAAGAGTCAAAGACCTGGAAGCTGACCATCCAAAAACAAGAAAGAAGACTCAAGCATTGGAAGGGTAGCTCTTTTGGCAGAGGCTGCTAAGGATTTGTAAAATTATTTAAATGATAGTGGTTATTAGTTAGTCGTTGTAAGAGGTTAGTTTAATATGTATGACTCTATTTTTGTTAAGTAATTCGGTAGTATGACCTAAAAAGCAGTTTTTAGTTATGTAACTATTTTTGGGTAACTAATATAAAAGTAAGACTGAAGAAAGACTGAGGGTTCGAATTTTTGTACAAGGGGAGGCTGTTAGCTACTATTCAGAGCTAATTTTCAAAAACTATTATGTATTTTGAATTACTGATTATGGTATATATGAAAACTATAAGCCTTTTTTATCTTATCTGCTGGTTTCATTTCTGATTGGTTTAATCACTCAGTTTATAAATTCATTTACTGTTTAATGTTATTTCTCATGAAATGCTTGTGAGTTGTGGATGAAATTCAGTAATGTGTTTATGTTTTTCTAGTTTATGCTTCATATATGATACATTTCAGTATTTCATTGTTGCATTATTTAGTGTTTGTCTTAGCCTTATGAGTTTTTACCCTCTTCTTTACAAACTACACAACCAAAACAGTAAAAAAACTGTTTTTCTTAATTTGATTTTATTGAGATTGTGTTTCCTTGTTCTTTAGTAGTATGAGAACAATTTATGGCACTAAAAACTTCAATCCCCTAGAATTTTCAGTGGTTAAGTGCTAGATCATGATGTGCCTCATGCTGATAGCATTTTATTTCAATGGACAAGCTAACCATTTTTCCTCTTTTGGCCTTTCTGGCGGTTAAGGAAATCTTGGGTCTAATTTGCAAGCTGCTAATGAAATATTGAAAAGTTTTCCTAAGCCACCGAAATCTCCCTTTCCAAAATATTATAAAAATGACATCAACAGGATTTTGGTGGTTAACGCAGTCCTGAGTCCAAATCGTTAGCTTGTGAAAGCTAGGCTTTTTGGTGGCTAATGAACTGTTGAAAATTTTTCCGAAGCCACCGAAAGATAAATTTTCAAATTTTCTTAAAAAATAGAACACCAAGCATTCCAATTTTGTTAATCACCCAAACATCTTTCATAATATACCCTGAAATCTTCAGTACTACGAAAAATAAATTGTCTGAGTTTGACCTATTGAAAATTAATTTATTTAGGAGATAACAAAACTAATACAGGAATTAAACTAGGGCATGGAACCCTTGATGGACATTGGTAAATAAATTGAAATTGAAGAAATAAACCAATAATTAAACCTTGGATAAAATTGGTATAAGAAATCACTTACACCCAAGGGTTATTCTATTAAGATGCAAACCCTAGCAGTTTTAAACAAAGAAACATATACATTGGGTTAGGAAATGCAAAGAAATCATTCACTTAACATAGCTAGCATTTATTCTAGGAAAGTAGAATAGACAGTATAGGGCTTCATACCTGTAACTTGAAGCTTTGTTAATGGCTGAACCTGCACATTCAAATAACCAGCATCAATAATTCAAGACAGGCCTGACCTCTGTTTTTTATCACTAAATAACTTGGGAACTACCACGTTCCACCCAACCATGACCCAGAACCGTTCTTGGTTTAAATCCAGATCCCCTTGAGTTGGACTCCAACATGCAAGTAGCTTAGATCTCCTAAGGTAGGCTTCCATATCTAGTATATCAGATCTGGATCAGTTCTCCTTTTTACTTCCAGAAAAAATGTTCTCCAAGAATTACTTGAGAGCAAACAGGCAGAAAAATGACTCCTCTAATGATAGATCAGAACCCCAAGCCTTTCCTTGGACTGAGTCTCTATAGAAAGACTTTTCAGTCAAAGGGATCTAGAAACCTTTTCAATTACTTTGGGTAATTATTAATATTTTAACTTAGAAACTTTCTACTAGTTCCTAATTAGAGTTATTTTTAAGGTTTTGGACTATTTATTATCTTTACATAATAAATAATAATGGATGGAGCTTTTTCTTTCTTTCTTTCATCATTAATATTTATAAATATATTTAACTCTTTATACATACCATGTATAAAATACATAATAATATAACACTTGTTAACATTTGTCTTTGGGCATCATATACCATGATCCCTAGACTTAATGACACTTCTTCATTAAGGTCAAGTTGGTAGATGGTTTAGGTTTACTAGGCTAGGAAACTCTAAACATACTTACATGTTGTATTTTCCTCATATAACGTGGTAGTTCTTCAGTACTTGATGAGAATACAGAATTTGAAATTTCATTTAATCACTTATAAATAAATATGATGAGATCAATATTTTTCTCGAGTCATTTTCACCTAGAAGTTATTAAATTCTTTTCAGTAACCCCTAGAGCTTACCAGAGCCGATGCTCAACGCTTTTAACAGGGAGTTACAACCTAGTGCAATTCCAGAGTTTTTTGCTCAACACTAATGCTAGGATATACTTGCACGAAACACCTAGGGATACAATGGCCTAAGATCTGATTCTCCAGAGCTTCTCGCTCAACACAAATCATCAATCACTCATTTGATCCATAGCTTGCCACCCAACAAAAGACATCTCATTAATCATGTGCTTCAGGGTCCATGCCCAAGACAAAAATCATATATATATATATATATATATCATCAATAATTGGCTTACGCCCAATATATAACAAAAATCATCATGTTCATATGCAGTGGGGTCCTTGACCCAATCTATATATATAATAAAACATCAAGATAATCATCATAATCAATAGGCACATGCCTATAAGTGTTAGGTCAAAAATTTGGGATATTACACTTGAATGACTTATGAATATTGAGTTTCAATAATAGGCCATGAATAAAATATTCTTGAGATGCAAAGTGTTTGCAGTCATTTCTGGGTATTCACATTATTTGTATAAGTACCCTCCTAGTCCATTTGTAGAAATTATCTCTATTTGTGGGCATGTTCTACTCTTTGTTACATTCTCCATTCTTCCATCTACCATCGTATGAGCCTCATGTCTAATATGAAGTTCAGATGCCTTCGATCTGCATGGTGTTTCTTGACTCCATTCCCACTGGTATCATTTATCTATATTAGTTTGATCTCTTCTCACTTCTCATGCATTTTTCTTGATTAATCTATCAAACTCAATTCAATCATCCAATTTCAGATGGCTAAGCTATGTGCTTTAGCAATCAAGTGCACATTTTCTAAAAAACATCTTCTAGCATCTTTGATGGGGATTGAAGGATGAAGATTATTTTCCTTGGTCATGCATAGCTATGATTACGACCAATGCTTTATGGTGAACAAGTGTTGGTGACAGAATAGACTGCAAGTACTTAAATTAAAAATAACACATAATTACTTATAACTCCTTTTCACTTTTCATTTGATTTGGGAACTGTCATGTTCCACCCAATCGTATAACTCGAACCTTTATTGGTTTGTTTCAACAGGTCACCCTTGAGATGAACCGAGCATGCTATAAATACTAGAAGGTTTAGGGAGATTTGATATATTTCTTAACTATTTAGGAGACTAGTTATAAGGTCTATTTACCAGCCCTTTGTAGAGTCATGTAAATAAATCTTCCTCTTCCAAATCCTCCTTGGACACACCAAAACCTCTCTTTTTCTACTACGAGTGCTCAAAATACCTATGACAGAATCCTCCACTAAAATAGGGATTGTTTCCTCTCACAACATCCTCTCTTTTCTATTTATAAGTTTAATTGAGAATAAGGGATTCTACCATTTAGGTTTAATCACTTTGTTCGACCTCTAGTCAAACTAACTATTATGTATTTATCTTTATTTAAATATTTGATTTTAAACTCTAACGGTTTAATTATAGATAATAAAACTCTCCTAATTGATTAAATAATAATAATATTTAATCCTGACATCTAGTTGAGTTTAGTTATCAAATTGATCCTTGTTTTAGTGGGAGCCCCAACAAGTCTTGGAAAGGATAAAGGAGATAAATAATATGCAAATTAATAATAATTAAATAAATTTCTAATTCTCGAGATACCCTAGCTCAACATTAGTGATCAACAAAGAGTCTAAGTTCTCCAAAGCTTTACTTCTCAACACTTAACTCGATAATAATTTCGGTGCTTTAAAGCTCATCGCTCAACACCAGTTTACTCAATAGTCTTGGTGCTCCATAGTTTTTTACTCAACAACATTATCCTGTTAAAAATATTCTATGTGTTTTGGAGATTCATGGCACGATACCCATTATATAATTACCTCATAAATAAAATAATAAAAATAAATAGACTTTGTTTTGGGATATTACATCCCACCCTTCTTAGAAAAATACCATCCTAATG
The DNA here is from genome assembly GCA_001517045.1 of Pseudotsuga menziesii. Classification (NCBI taxonomy): domain Eukaryota; kingdom Viridiplantae; phylum Streptophyta; class Pinopsida; order Pinales; family Pinaceae; genus Pseudotsuga; species Pseudotsuga menziesii. The sequence continues at coordinate 245,193 of LPNX010279134.1, read as the reverse complement.
TTATCATTTTCAAATGAAACTCTAAAATAAGGGGTAAGCCTCTTTCAATGCAGTTTCATTCTCCTATGTGGCCTCTTCAAGCCCAAAATGCTTCCATTTAACTTTTAGTTTGATAATAGTTCACTTCCTAAGTTGTACTTCTCTCTTTCCAAGTATATGAATGGGTTCCGACACAAATTCCCCTTTGGCTACACCTATAACAAGGAGAAACGAATGTCATGTTTAGTATCATAAACATATTTCTTGAGTAATTATGCATGAAAACCATTGTGAAACTTAACATGAAAATGTAGTGCCAGTTCATAGGCTACTGTGCCCTTATGGGGAAATATTTCAAAAGGCCCACAAAATATGGTAGTTAGTTTCTCCCATCTTCCTAAGCTTAACGAAGTTATTTTTGCTTTTAATTTTAGGTAAACATGGTCCTTGATTTGATACACTTTATATTTTATGGTTTTATCAGCATAACTTTTTTTCCTATCCTGTGCTTCCTTTAGATTATGATGTGCCTTTGTAACTAATTCTTCCAAATATTTTAGCAAGTCTTACTCTAACATGATCATATCCATCGAGATGTCTCAAGTAACCAGTGTTCTGCACTTTTTTCATAGAGCATTTCAAATGGCCTCATCTTGGCTGAACTCCCATAATCATAATTGTATGCAAATTATGCATTGTGTAAGTAATCTTCCCACTTCTTGGGATTGTTCATTACATGCATTTTGAGCATATCTTAAAGTATCTAATTTACTCTTTTTGCATGTCCATCAGTTTATGGATGATAAGCAACACTAAAATTCAGTTGCATTTCTAATACAAAAAATAATGACTTCCAAAATTAATTCTAAACTTTGCATCTCTATTAGAGATGATGTCCTTAGGTATACCATGAAGTTGGAAATTTTCCTTTAAGAAATTATCTGAAATATGAATACATTTATAAGTATAATTTAATCGGGATAAAATGTGCATATTTAGATTATTTATCTATCACCACCATGATAGAGTCATTCTATTTCTTACTATTTGGAAAACGTGTAATAAAGTCCATGCTGATTATTTCATATTTCCACTCAGTAATGGATAATGGTAGAAGCAAACTTGTTGGATGCTGATGTTCATCTTTAACTAGATGGAACTATTGACATTTGGAGATAAATAATTCTATATCATATTTTAATTTGGTCTAGAAAAAATGTTTTTTCACCATTGATACAATTTTCTAATATCCTAGATGTCTAGAATATGGCCTTTAATGGAATTTTGTCCGTATTTCAAACCTTATATTTCCTATTTATGGAACATATAGTCTCTCTTTTGACCATAATAGCCTTGTTTTGTCGATTTTATATTATTTTAGCTACTGAAACAACCCATTTTCTTGCATTTGCTAACTAATTTTTGTGTAAAATCAGTTACTTTTACTCTTTGTCTCGATTTTATCATTTAAATCAGAGCCACTTGTTTGAATTTTAGCTACTTCATAAAACAAATGAAATATGTGATTTCAGGCACATAAAACTTTATTCTCTTTTTCTTTGATGTGTTTTAACTCAAAATTGTGTTCACTAAGGAAAGATAACCATCTATCATGTCTTGCATTTAAATCTAGTTGATCAAAAATATACTTTAGAATCATATTATTTGTTTTAAGAATAAATTTATTCCCCATGAGGTAATTCCTCCACATTTTCAATGCGTGAATAATGAAAGTCAATTTATTTTCATGGGTTAGGTAATTTTTCTCATGTTCCCTTATTTTTGAGACTCGCAACAGATTATATAATCATTTTGCATAAGTACTCCCTATATACCTTGCTTGCTTGCATCTGTACAAACAACAAAATCCCCATTGGGATCAACAATTTTGAGTGTGTTGTTTACTGCATATTTCTTCTCTATGTGAGTTTTTTTACCATTGCTTTCTTTACTTCATGTTGTTCTCATATTTCTTTGATGTTTTCATCCTTGAAGCTCTTAAATTTAGATTGTAAACTCTATACTATTTTTAGTAGTTTAGAGAGAGTACCATCCAAAGTTTGTCATTCAGTTCAATCACTAATTCCTCTTCTTGAGGTGGTGAATTCATATTACCATGTTGACTACTATCCTTTTCATTTTCCATTTCATTTCTAAAAATAAAATGTGCATGAAAATAAAATTTATTATATTAATTATCTTTCAGTGGTTTAGTGACAAGATCATAGGTCACTTAGTTTTTGAACTAGGCTCGGATACCACTTGCAATGTCCCTAAAATACACCCTTAAAAAATTAGTAAATGTATATGTGTAATTGTAAAACATATAAAGTTTGATCACTTTCTTGGTTTTCATCTTCTCCTTGGTAAATTAGCTTCAACGCTGAGTTTCAATAAGTGATGTTCTTCCATATTTCTAATCTTTGTAACTATGAGTGTCCTCTTGTAGTTGTATTTCCTTTTTTGACTTATCTGACTTATCATTTTCTCCTTCACTATATTATAATTTAGTCTATAAGTATAAATTGGTTTGTTTTGGAATTCATTATGTATCTGTATGAATAGTGATATTTTCTATCTACTTTATATCATATGCATTATCCAGATTGGTTTGATGAATTTGTTTAATTGCTCATGGTTGCTTTTCTCTTGGAAGAAGTTATATATATATATATATTCATGTACGTTGGCCGATAGATGTCATGATCTCTACTTAGCATGTTGGATAATGTAATTTTATCTTATATCTTTGTAGGTATAATCACTTATTGATCCATAATCTAGTTCTATTACTTGTGAAGATTTATAAACTAAGCTCAAAATCCCATGGGTGATATTTATGTTAATGTCATATTGTTACAACTCATCCTAGATTGGTATTCAAGGAATATATTTCCTTTGGTAATCCTTATGATGATTACACAACATATGATAATTGGTTTGGTGACTTAAATAAACTTATTAGCACAATCTTTTTACCACATGGATGTAAGTCCACTTTAATGGTTCCCTAGCATTGATCTATTTCAAGTCTATCATCAATATATCTAGAACACTTGTTGATATTATTAAAATACCCCTTTCTTAGTATTTATGTGTTTGATGATTTAGATATTGTTAAAATATCCCATGCCAAAGTACTATGTATCAAATGGATTAGGGAAATCCATAATTTTTTTATTGTAAAGCACCATGAGTCATTCTCCAAGACTTGTGTAGAATTTAGGACATTGTGTTGTATCAAGTCCTAAGTATCCTCATATGATTGAGGTAGTGATGTTGTATTGTAACTCTTGTGAGTAATACCAAGCTAAGTCTTTTTAGTAATATCAAGACTAGTTTTATGCCGTATCAATGCTGTGGACTTGTGTTGTATATAGTATAGATTTGTGTTGTATCAAGTCGATGATTCCCATAGATGATACCTTATGAGAAAGGATCTCCAATTATGTAAAGGGCCTTATGTTGTATCAATATTGAATTATATTGTTGTATCATGTTGGTGTTTCTCCCTTTTACCCAGAATCGGACTCTTGTTTTTTGGTCAAACAAGACCAAGATACCGACCCGACAAAGCAGGGCTCAGTCGGCATCATCTGCGATGGAAATGAATTCTCACCCAATATATCTCAATGTTTAACTTCAAGAATATGGTTTCTGTAGTTGGGTGAGGATGTATTCTCTCACAACACCTTATCACCTCACTCAACCGAATCCAGGGGTGTATTTCCTATTCTTAGTGTGTTCCTTGAAGATATTAATCTACTTATCCGTTGAGGGAGATTACAACAGTAATATATAGTCTTAACACAGATTTGGTTTACCAAAAGTGTGACACATGCATACAGATACTTATTCACCCTATTAATATATATGTATTCGCATCATACATTCATTCAACATAATAATATTCATCAAATACTCAGAGAGACAACGTATAACATGGAAACCCATTTGGGAAAAACCAAAAACACGGTCTTCATCTGGCATGAGAAATATATAGCACCTCTCATCTGTGCACTTAGCTTGAAAAATTTGTGCTATATCCTCTCTACAATATATATAGAATTTTCTCTTCTCATGGTCTCTATTCTTCAATCTCTAAAGTTTTCCTATTGTTGATCCACAGACAGCCTGGATCGACTTCCTTCTCTACAACTCTTCAAATATAAAACTCTACCACTCTTATAAGACACTGAGTCGATAGATACCAACCCTATTATAGCCTAAAGTGACACATCTCTTCCTGTGACCACTTTCCCATGATTTTGTCACATGTCAACACTTCCATGATGACATTTCATAAAAGTCATTGAAAAAACACCTAGATTGAAGTAGCCATATCTAGGCTTATGTAACTCTATTTGACCTCTTTTTTGACCGTTGGAAAGGTATCTGAGTAAGGAAAAACTTTCTATACTACAAAAATTCTTGAGAATGATTGGAAGTACCCTAAACATGACATTTTTTCCCTAAACACAACTTTGATTAAGGGAACCCGCGGTTATACTTTTGTATTCGCAACTCTACTTCACTAAACCCACAATTTTCACCTAAATAGGACAAAAAATATTAAAATATTAAAAATATCGAGTTAGGGGTGGTTTGGGAGGTTTTGGAACTGAATTTGATATTTGTAATGACCCCTGTTCGATCCTACTTATTTAGAAAAGGATATAAGAGAGGGAGAGAGATCTATGGAGGCAAATTCACCTTTGCATTGTTATGCTGGTAGAATTGGGACTCTCATCCTCCGTAACTTTCCATAGATTCTATCTCCTTGTGTTTCCTATCTTGGAGGGTGAGACCCATTGGAGAAGAGAAACAGAAGAACCAAATCAAGGTTTTGAGAAGTTCCTAGCAAGAGGAGAAGGTGAATTCTGTACTTCTTCCACTTGTTTAGTAAAGACGTGATGTCCTTCTTCTTCCAAAATCATTGTTCAATGTATTATTGAATATTTGTTATGATTATATGATGATGTATATAAGTTTATGGTTTCATGTTTTATTGAACATAATCTCCGTCCATACACTCTATTTGGTTTAAGGAAAGTATAGCTTGTTTTGTGGGTCTCTTGGAGAAGAGGAGCAGGAGAAGGGATAGAGAAATATTGCACCAACCTTTATTGGATCAAGTATGTCCCTTAATTTTCTCTAATATTGCTTACATTTTCTTATTAAACATGATACATCAGTTTGTCAACCCTAGTATGTTGATGGCCTCTTGACTGTGAACCATAGGAACACTTTCCTCTACAACGGAACTAGTGAATCCACTGGGGAGATAATTGATTGTTTGGGGTTTATTTGAATTATTTATAGTGTTGTTTAAAGTTTTAGGTACTTCTTACGACTTAGGAACACCCTTTGATTCTGATAGAACAGCTCCCCTACCTTCCTAGGGAAGATTTTTACCTTTTTTGGGTTGTTCCCCACCAACACGGAGGTACTAGATTCAACAAATGTGAATTCAATATGAATTTGTGACCATGTACACTAGAAACCTATGATTCATTAATGACCCTGCAACACAACAACTCCCAAATGCCCTTAAAACAATGTTTTTTCATCATTTTTGTGGTTTTTTTGGTTATTTGAGAGTTGTTTGGGAGGTCTTTAAGGGTCCTCTACATGTGCATGACTCTAGGTATTGAGTGTCATATATTTTAGGTGTTATTTATCGACATTGTAAGACCTTTTCAAGTCCCTATCTTGTTTTGTTCATTCCCCCCCTACCTCTTTCTTTGGCTTGACCTTGTTGGACAAGGTATTGAGCTGCCTCTATTTGCAGGTCTTGATTAATTCTTGGGACTTCTTGACCCTTGCTTATGTCAATATTATTTCTTATTCTCTTCATGCCATAGTGGTTGGATTTTTCACCTTTGTAAACCTTCCTTCTATGAGAGGTTCTATCTGGTCTTAAGGCACCCTAGGGCCTATTTGAGGGGTGTAGAGCAGCAGTCTATTTGTTGTTTTTTGTATTTCTTACATGCATTAGTTTGTAAACTATTTTGATTTTCCATGTATAAAAGAAAAAGAAAAATAACATATATTTTCTTTATGTATACATATATTAGGGTTTTAGTCTAAATTGCACTGCATGTCATTATGCTTAAAAAATAAAAAGAAGTTGTTCTTTAGTAGATTTCAATTTTTAGTTGAAAAAGAAAGAGAAGTAGGTTTTCTTTTGCATTTCATGTTCTCTTTTGCTTAGTTATATTGTTTCTACTGTTGAGTAAAACACCATTGGTATCACCTCTACCACCCCTTTGAGTAAACAACAACCCTTTAAAATGGATGTTTAATATCTAAAATCTATTAGTAACTGTTTGTTTCTAGGGACGACACACACTAGTCTAGGATAGTGTTTTGGGTTAGGTATATATTAACTGCCCAAAAATTTAAATTCAAACATAGTGTTGTGTCATTAGGAAATCCAACTTCGCATACAGAGATACCTGAAATATCCTCTCATATAGGAGTCAAGAACGAGGTCATGCGATACTGAGCATTTGGATATACCCATCCTCTATTCAGTAGAACATATACCAGAGTTGTTGCATGTTTGGGTCTCACCCGGTACCTCCTAGTGACCTCATGTGGTTCTTAGTATTACTTGAGTTTCAAGCTTATCTACTCTTCCCATGTGCATTAGTTGGACCTACGACTATCCTTCCAACCTTTCTTTGATATTTTGGTAGCCTTACCATATTGACATCTAGGACTCTTACACAGGTGGAAGTGGAAGGATATTTCCATTGATCCTAGCATAGACTTGGAAGGTAACCTCAGTTGGAAAATTGGGAGGGAGGTTGGGTGATTTCACCGCTTATACCCACAAAAATCATCACAACATGCCAAAGTAACTACTCTTCAACCTTCACTATTATGTTCTGGAACCTAATCATCCCAGACTCTCCTTTGGAAGGAATCCTTTGCTTGTCCGGTCTTGATACTTAGGAATTTTTATACTGGTGTGATAGTTGTACTGTTGGTTACTATTTGAACTTAGTTGTTGGTTAAGTCGAAAACTACGTGTAACACCCATATGGATTCCAAACAGGATACCCCCTTGCTAGGCTCTCATAGGCATTGTTGGTGTTCCTTTGATGGCCACCTTGAATCTTCATGGATTCACCCTATGACTACTTGTGTGATTGTTTTCCAGTCCAACTATTTTGAATGCTCTTGATGCTTCTCAATTAATCTCTTTATATCAAGGGAATAAAAAAATTGCATCCCCTTAACTTGTATCTTCCTCTTCCCCTCCTTCGACCTTATGCAGTGAAATTTGTGATACCAGTAACTGACAGTATAAATGTAATAGAATGAGTAAGAATAGGAAGAATAATCTAAAGAAAGGGGGAACTGATTCAACCTATGCAGGTCAAGTTGAACCCAAGCACCTAACTTCTTGAGGTCGTGCTAGGGGAACCTATCCAACCTCTGCAAGTCACATTCGATCTAAGCACTTAGTATCTGCAAGTCAAGTTGAGCCTCACCATATAGCCTGTACAATTCATGCTAGTGGAACCATTCCAACCTCTGCAATTCATGTTGGATCTAGTAACTCAGCCTACGTACTTCATGTTGGGGACACCCCTCAAACCTCTCCAGGCCATGTTGGACCCAGAACTCAACTTCTGCAAGTCAATTTGATCCTCACCACCTAGCCTCTGGAGGTCATACTAGGGTCACACAATCAACCTCTGCTAGTCAAGTTGACCTTAACCACCTAGCCTTTGGATGTCATGCTGCAGGAAAACAGTTAGCCAATGCAAGTCATGATGACACTATTGAGAAAGCAAAAGATGGAGTTTCCTTGTATACTTTTTGAGGATGACCACCTTACCCATCATTGCCCTGCCATCATAGAGGTAAAAAGAGTTGGGTTCCAGGGACATCCCATTCTTGAATAGTTTGAGGTTTCTCAACAGTGTATTCAACCTTTGGTTGATAAATTGGTTAAACCAATCTCATCTTTGGTCGATCCGACTCTCCCTTCAGAGAGTGATGTTTACCAAGTGGTTGAACTAATGCAATCTTCAATCAATCCCAATATTCCTTCAGAGAGTGATTTCCATGAAGCGATTGAGTTGATTCCAGCTTCCATCAATCCCACTCTTCCTTTGGAGAGTGAATATTCTTATAATCATATTTTATTCACTTCCAGTTTAGAACCTTCTAGACAAGGGGGAACTGACCTTGCTTTGGATGAACCCCCACTAAGCTATCAAATTGCTTCCTTTGATTGGGATATCTTAGTTGAGCCACGCCTTCCTTTTGTTACACATTTCCAGATAAAGGTCAAAGTTAGACATTACATGATTTCTCATTGTATTGATGAAGGAGCATCGATTAGTATTTTATATGCTCATTCTTGGTGAGGAATGGGATCTCCCCTTCTTGTGTCGGATGAGTATTTTATATGCTCATTAGTCAATTATTGGCTTTCAATAGAAGAACTGGTACATCTTTGGGAATTCTTTCTCAAACACCTATTACTTTGGGTGAAAAGACCATCTTAGTTAATTTCATCATGATAGAATACCCCTTGGACTTCAATATGATCATCAGGCCTGATTATGTTTATACCATGGTGTCAAATTTATTTCATGTAATGTACTTTAGTGATGACTAAGACATTGTCACTGTAGATCAGTTGGATTTTCTTGATCCCTCTCCTGATCCAACTAGATACTAGGTATTTCCTTTATTGATTCCTAGTGTATCAGTAGACACTACCTTGCCATGGGTGAGCTATGTGGCCCCATATTCATCGCGTCCAATTTATACTGAGAAGAAGCCTCTGTTTTATGCTTAAATTATTGGGAATCAGTCCCAACAGTTGACTAGGTGAGCCATCCTATGCAGACTGTGGAGACTGCTCTCCACTATGTTGATCCATGTGAATGTCTAGATGTGTGTCCTATCTAGTATGGTCTACTTCCTTCTGATGAATTCTTCCTATATTCTTTGATATAGTCTGACCTTCGTATGGATGTTGGTTCAATTCTGACTAAGTCTAACCCTAAATTTATTAATAAGCCTGATATTTCCATCGATTTATCTTCTTATGTTGGTCTTGTTGAGTCCTTGGACTCTTCCTTTGAGCAGTAAGTCAATGATCCTGATGAGTTTGATTTTTCTTATAGATTACTCAACTCTCATGATACTGATTTTGTTCGTGCAGACTCTATATCGCTTGATGATTTTTTCTTTCCTTATAAGGTTTATCTTACTAATTATAAAACCCCGATCCTTGGCACTATAGAGTCTTATTTGGTCAATTCTTCCTTGACTACACCTTTTGTAGAAGATAACAAAGTCACATGAATTTCTGCCAAAGTGGCCTGCAACAAATATTTTCTTATGAATGTGATCATGATGTTGTTGTTTCTTAGAGAGAGGAATTTTTGTTGGATTCACAATTGTTTATTGGCCTGACCTTGTTATTCAAGCTGCAACCGCGTTTGCATGTATCTTTCTCTTGATTATGAGCCTAATGGCTGGTACCATGCTTTTATCTCATTGTATAAGCCCTCATCTATGCTCTCATCATCGCTCAACCTTGTTCCTTTTTACCTTTGCAACTTGACACCTTTTACCTTGAGGCTATGTTCCCCAAGTGTCTTTATCTTTCTCATGTTCCTTGCACTATGCTTAGGTTTGTTCCTTGCACTTGGAACTAGTTTAGCCTCTTTATGACACTCACCTCCTCGCATTTATAGCATTCTTTCTGCTCTCCTCCAAGCTCACTGAAAAAAGTAAGGAGGCATCAAGTTTACTTTTCGGGAATATTTAAAACTTCATGAGAAAGATATGGAGTTATCTTTAGTCCCTCGTGTGACTTTTACAAATTTACTAGATTGCAGAATCACTTGTTCTTTCATAATCGTGAAATTAATTGAATGATCATCCACATCAGCATAGGTTTATCTATTTTTCATACCATTTTCATTACTAATGAAAAAGGAATACTCTATTTTCTTCGGAATCTAGAAGAGTATCTTCAGTCTTAGGTTTATCTCTTTTCTCGACCTAGAGGACTAAAATTACAGAAAATGAACCTTTTTGAGCTTAGTTTTCTCTTTTTCTTGCTCTTTACCTAAACATGAAAAATATTCCAAGCATTATTTATGTCATTTATCATTCTCGCTAAAATCCTAGTACAAAAGCATCGATTTTAATGTTGAATATACCATTCTTGTAAATAATGGATATTTCTGAGTGATCTTGCTTTCCTTCACACTCGTTAAAACTAAAGTGCTTCTTCTTGATTTTGAAGGAGCGTTGATCTGGTGATAGTTTACCCCTTTTTTGGACCTTTTGAACAATGTACGAAAAAGGTATACCTTAGTTCTTCGAAAGCTAAGATTGTTCTCTTTTGGATTGTTTTATACGTTTTTGGACTCAAGACACTAACATTACAAAAAACAACCCCCTAGAGTCTTCTTTGGAGTTTTCAGACTATCAAAACTATGAAAACACCACTGAGCATCCACTAACTCGGGCTTGTAAAATCCACAAATCGGTGCTTTATTAAACATTCTTTTGTCTCTTCTTCAAGCTTGTCAACAATGAAGAAGTTCTTGAGTTTTCTTTCTTGGACTCATTAAACTTTTACAAGAACAAAGGGAAAGGAGAATTCCATTTAAATGTTTTTTACATCATGGTAGCAAGTTTTGTCTCCTGGAACAAAGCACCATTTTTTATTCTATCAATAGAACTGGGTCCTAGTATTTTACCGTATCTTGATTCAGAGTTTTTACTCCTCCAGTTGGTTTCTTTTCCAATTATATGGGGAATCTGTCTAAGTTTCCTACATTGCATAGTTGCATCGTTGGTCTCTTTCTGTCAAAATATTCCTAAGTCACTTTTGTATCACGCTCATTGTTTAAGGATAAACCTTTGTCAGCCATTCTACAGTTTCCTTCACCTTTCATGTTGGCCAATCCCTGGTATTAGTTCATTACATCTAGTCTTCAGCAGTCCTTGCTCCAAAACTTTGTTACAGTTCTAGATCCAATTAGTTTTTGAATTAACTCGTGTTGGATGAGGGAGGATGCTTTAATTCCTCCCTTCCAATGGATATATTCCTATCAAACTCAACACATCATGCTTTGGGAATGATATTTAGATTTTATGAAAGTACCTGGGGGATTGCAGTCATCAGTGGAAATTTCTGTCGCTATTGGGTAGTGGGAATACCTTAATATTTCCAACTCAATGGATTCTTCAGGTATTCAACTTCAAGACCTTGTATTCACACCGGTACCTTGGGGACCATTTTCATTAATGGTGGTTTCCCTCATGTTTTTTAACAGTCCTCGTCAATGAATGGTAATCAAATGGTTTCCTCCATGTTTGACTTCAGCTCCTTTATTCACATGGTTAGCATTCATACCTTTGAGTGTTTTGGATTAAATACCTTGGGCCGATAGTAGCATCATTATATTTTGTTATTTCCTGAGTTGGGCAAGATCTTGTCACACTTCATATGAAATTTGTTGAGACATAGATCCACCTTGTATTCTTGTGGCTATGATCCATTATTGAGCATGGATCCACCTTGTTCATTTGTGGCCATGGCTCTTTTATATTGTTTATGGCGCCTTTTTGCATATTGTGTGACCATGGTAGTTACATCAGTTATACACATGTTTGATCTACCTATATATTTATGGAGATTATTTGTACATGGACATGTATGTCCCAAAGATCAGTTTTGTCTAACATATATTTCTCTTTCACGTACCTATGTTCAATCCTTTTGATCTTGTATTCTCTAATCTTTCCATGAATTAGATGTTTCCTTTTTATAATGTATTTAATCTATCATCCTCCCCTCTAACCTCATACATTATGAGAATCTATTATATCCTAAAATTTCCCATCTCTTCATTCGACCACTTTCCCATGATTTCGTCGAATGTCGACACTTCCATGATGACATTTCATAAAAGTCACTAAAAACACCTATATTGGAGGAGACATATCTAGAATTATTTAACTCTATTTGACCTCTTCTCAGAATCGTTGGAAAGGCATATGCGTAAGGAAAAACTTTCTAGAAGACACCAAATCTTGCAAATTCTTGGAAGTACCCTAAAAAGGATATTTTTTTACACGACCAAGACTTTTCTTAAGAGCACCTATGGTTACACTTTTTTATTTGCGACTCTGCTTCACTAGACCCATGATTTTTACCTAAAGTGGCAAAAAAAATATTAAACTATCAAAAATATCGAGGTTGGGGTGGTTTTGGAGGTTTTGGAACTGGATTTGACAGTTGTAAATAACCCCTATTCGACCCTATCTCTTCATAAAAGTATATAAAATAGGGAGAGAGGTCTATGGAGGGGACTTGACCTTTGTATTGTAATGCTGATGGAATTCAGACTCTCATTTTCCCTATCTTTTCCCCATATGATATCTCCTTGTGTTTCATAGCTTGGAGGCTGAGATCCTTTGGAGAAGAGAAACAGAAGAATTGGATCAAGGTTTTGAGAAGTGTTTAGCAAGAGGAGAAGGTGAATTATGTACTTCTTCCACTTGTTTAATAAGGATGTCATGTCCTTCTTTTTCCCAAAGCATTGTTCAATGTATGATTGAATCTATATTATGATTATATGATGATGTCTATCAGTTTAGAATTTCATGATTTATTGAACATAATATTTTTTCATACAGACCATTTGGTTTGAGGAAGGTATAACTTTTTTTGTAGGTCTCTTGGAGAAGAGGAGCAGGAGAAGGGCTAGAGAAAGTTTGGACAAGCCTTCAGTGAATCAAGTATGGCCCTTACTTGTCTCTAATATTGATTACATTTTCTTGTTAAACATGGTACATTAGTCTTTCATACCTAGTATGTTGATGGCCTCTTAACCCCCAGCCATAGGAACACTTTCCTCTACAACAAACCTGCACCCAACTTGGGTTCCTCTTTTATAGGCTCTTACCTGTCGTAATCAATAGACTCTATTTTTTTAGCTGACATGTCATTCCTATTCCTGTACATTTAGTTAAATTAACAATAGGAACTATCAGCTCAAAAATACAAAGATGATTTATTACCAAAGCATGCCTTATTACAGTTAACTTCTTACCCACAATCAATTGAACTATTTTTTTCAGCCACTGCACTTCTTCTTCTTTCATGGTTCCTTTCATCGCAACTGTACTCTTCCCATATTCTCTTCCATCACGGCTCTTTTTTCATGTCACCAAAATCTTCATATTCTTGAGAAAAGTTATACTTGAATTATGCCTATCTTTTTATAAGGAAAACATGCCCCCAACACTCACATGTGGATCGTCCTAAGCCACACTAGTATGAAACCTCTATTGTGACAACCTTACTTTCAAAATCCTAAAATATTTTCCCTATCTATGTAGTATCCTTCCATACCTCTGCTTCCGTCTTCCTCAAGTTATCCACAAAGTCAAAACTCATGTGTTCCAAAGTTGTAAGTCCTGTTGACTCTACTGCTTGTCACACTTTCTGGTGTATAAGTTGAATAATACATGTAACCCTTTCTTCCTCTTCTTGTAATTTTTTGACCCATTTAGTTCGCTTATGTTGTTCTTTTCGCAGTGTTGAGACTCGTTTCTATACTTTATTCATTTCTGCATCACTAGCCATTTTATATGCTAAGGGAAGCTTCTTCATTTCATTCTTCATCTGGTTCACGTCTGTCTCCATAGTGCGCAATTGTTTTGTGACTTTATATAACTCTTCATCATCGATTAAAGCTTCCCATGTCTGAGAAACTTACCCGGTTGCCTTATCACACAATGCCTCCTCCTCTTCGATCTTCTTTGCAGCCTATGTTGTTTCTTTCCTTCTTCCTTCTAGTACCACTTGAGGTGTGATGGGTATCACTTATGCTTTCAACTTAGGAGGTCCTCTATTATTTCACTAATTTGAAAGAACTTGGCTTCTACAAGCATATCATGTGTTATGCCTTCATATGCAAAGTTGTTGCATGCTAGTGTGATAGTCATGTCAATCTGGTTCATGTCCTCCTCCCAGGTCTTGAATTTTCACTCTATTTCTTTGACTGTTTTCTTCATTTTATTAGCAGTTTGGTTCGATCCTCTATCTTAGTTAACAAATAATCCTTCCCTACCCTTCATTTCTTCTATTGCGACATTCTACAGCTCATATAACTCATACAGTGGTAGTGCAGAGAATTCTATAGTTACATGGCCCACACTTTTGGCCATGGATTTTATCTTTGTTGTCCTCAAGGTGAGTGCTTCTCCCACCAATAAAGAATTAATTATGTCTAGTTATTATTTCTATGACTCAAGTTCATTTTGCAACAAATCTTTCTTTCCTTTGACATGTAGTCAACCTTCGACATATTTTGTTCAATACGACAGATGTATTGTCTTTGTCATCATTTTTCATTTGCAACAGAAATAAAGTTTGTGGCACCTTTTTCTTTCCCTTGCGACAGAATGGTAGCCTATGATTAAAACATGAAAATAAAAATACTCTGAAGATTTTGTCTTTTGTTTTTTTATTTTTCCTTTCTCTTTTCCCCTTTTTTCTTTTTTTAGTCGACCAATTCATGACTGTCCTAGTAGGGATTTAGTTAAATTCCATTCACCAATCCTTTGACAGGTTTTCCATCTAGCTTTCGTAGTTTCACTACGTATTTATTAGTGATATGAATTAAGATATAGGGTCCTAGCTAGTGTGCTTTCATCTTTCCCGTATGATATAAAAAACTTCTATTGTACATAAGAACAATTCCTCTGACTTGAAATCACTTATTCTCGATATGTCATCATGACATACTTTCTGTCATTCCTTCTCAACATTTTGGTGATAACCTAGAACAAAACGGTCTTCTTCCAACTATAGTAGTTGTAATAGTCTTCCCTCTACAACACCAACATATTTCATTTATGTAATAAAAAATACTTAGGTCGGGTACAATATATTCTATTGGCTTCACAACCTCTTGTCCATACACTAGGAGAAATGGAGTTCATAATGTTAACTTCTTACAGGTTTTTTGTTATGCCCAAAAAACTGTAGAAACTTTCTGATCCCAGTCATCTCTTTAAACATTGCAAATTTTTGTCTACGCATTCTCCAAGATATTGTTGAATGCTTCGACAACACCATTCGCTTGAGGGTGGTATGGAATTGTATTTCTATGTTGGATCTAGAATTCATTGGTTAATTCTTCAATATACTGACTGACCAAATGTGTACCTTGGTCACTTATCAAAATATTCGAGCATATGAATCAATTCACAACATTGTCAAACAATAAATTTGTAGCATTCGTAGCATTAGAATATTTCACTAATTGGTCACCATGATAATGTATCTTGCACATATTTTCTTGCCTATTGGACTAATAGGTCCCACAAAATCAGCATCCCATTTGTCAAATGCAAGAAATGTTACTTGTGGTACTAGTGGCATTTCATCTCATCACAGCGACTTTTTGGTTTTCTGACAGACAACACAACTGCGATAGTACTCTCGAGCATTTGCATGCATGGTCGGCCACCACAATCCTACTTGCAATATCTTTCATGTTGTATCTTTTCCAGCATGATGCCCTTGCATGACACCATCGTTCTCTTCATTCAGTATCATTGGTTGCACGTGTTTCAAGACACAATGATGAAGAATCTCATCAGGCCCCATTTTATATAATTGTCTAGTGATCAACTAGAACTCTGCAGCTTGCAAACATATTTTTTTTTTGTGCAATGGTAAATTCAGCTGGTGCATAACATGTACTAAAATTTTTATGATGTCTCTATAGTGATTATTAAACATTGTTATTGCAAATAATCAAGTGCATCAGGGAGGCTGTCATCGAGATTACTAGGTTCTTCGCCACTATCGATTATTCGATAGATGATCTGGCCCTGAATTTAATCGTCCCAGCTTAACAATGACTTCAAAGTCAAATTCCTAAAAAAGGAGAAGTCATCGGCACATCTTCCCACCCAACAATCGCTTATTGACTAGGTACTTTAACACTGAATGATTTGTGTACATTTTGAAATGTCCACCCAACAAGTAGCATCAAATTTTTTTTAGAGTGTATACCATAGCTAATACCTCTCTTTATTTCATGGTGTACATCTTCTCTGATGTTGATAGTTTCCTGCTAGCAAAGGCAATAGGATGATCAATCGACCCTTCACCAAGCCTGTGCTAGTACCACATCGAGCATGACAAATGATGCATCGACATGTAGATGAAATTACTTCTTCTATTAAGGATATACAAGTAGGGGTGATGTAACCACCATGTTCTTGAAATCAGTTAACATTCAGTTTAAGTCAGTTCACTTTCACTTCAACACAGTGAACATTCAGTTCAATCTAATTGAGGAAAGGAATGTCACTAATTTTTTTCATGGGGAGGATCTCATACACCACTTTTACTACTCTGTGAGTAAATTCAAATTTTTAATGAATGGGTGCATGATTGGCATGAAAACCACTTCCTAGGTTATGCAGGGTATGATATTTGGATTGCAATTAATATGTCAGGCATATGGAAAGTTCAATACACTTGCATATAATTGTTTTTATAGGGTCATCAGATCTTGCTTCTCTACTTATATGGTGGTAGTTCTTCTCAGAAAATCTTCTTATGTGTTGTAAACCATTCTCTACAAATATATCCATCATACTCAAAGAATTATTAGGTTTTCCCAGGGTTTATCTTGTCTCTCATGGTTGATTGATTTATATGATTGATTTATGCAATTGATTTATATGGATGATTTGTTCATGATATTTATATGTGGCTGATACATATGTGGCTAATTTATATGTGCCTTATTTATGAGAATCATATGTGTTGAAATTGATCAATAAAAGTTTTAAAGTTGAAGAATATCTAATTTTTCGTCAACATCAACATGGTATCATAGAATAGGGAGTGAAAGAGCTTAGTTTTGTGCAACAAGATAATCCTATGTAGATCTTGAAGTGTTGAGCAAAAGATTGCAGCCATGAGATAAATATCAGTTCAACCCGAGAAGACTATCTTGAGGGAACTTCCAACTTTAACACATGGAAGGAAATGGTATTGGATATATTGTAGGACATATACATATCCACGATGATTGAGGAGACATCATCCGACATAGGGATATAATCCAAGAGGAATTCAGTATGCACCATTCTTGTCAATTTTTTAGGAGACAAATTTCATGGAGCATTTTTTATCAATCCTGAGGAATCTAGCAAAACCATTGAAAACCCACTTCCTAAATGGGATTATGTAGCTCACTTGTGAGCGTATTCAAAAATTCACAATCGTTTGGGAGATACTATAAAGTATTTGAATATGAATCTTTTAGAATTCTTGTTATGGATGTCTTTCCAATCTAGACAAATTGGTTGAACAACCTAGGAATTTATGGATTGGATATTCTTCTTCTTCAATGGATCTTGTGTTTAATAAGAGTCTCTTAGAGTTAATAAATCATCTGAAGAAGAAGATGATTATTGTTGGAAGAATAGTTTCCTGAATGAGAGAACTCACTTAAGGTTGCATGTGATCCAATTTACCCATGCACATATTTTCTACCTCCATCGTGCACTCAAATTTGCAAGGAGATCAAGACCGTGAGACTCCTGTAATCTCCCCAAGGAAGCAAAAATCAACTAGGAGAACACCAAATAATAAAATATAAGTACTTGTAATTTTTTATTATTATAAGATCTTTATATCTATATGCCTTTGAATGCATTTCATTATAGTCATATAGATATTTGTATTCCTAGGATTAGGAATTGTGTTATGATATAAACATATTGAGCATATATGTTGAGTGTATTTCTTTTAATGACAAGTAACAAAACTCATAAAGTATAAATGCATGATTGTCTGATTATAATATGCTTTTGTAAAATCAAATTTAAAGGTTTTTTTAATGTATTCGTGGGATTAGGAATGATGTTATAGTATAAAATGATTCAAAACATATGTTACAACCCTTCTATTTATTGGTAAATATTAATACTCATGTTATTTTTAAATTAAGAAAAGTATAGGGTTGCATGATTTCTCATGATATATGAAAATTAAACATACATGATTTTTTCATGAGATATGAATATGGGGATGCATAATTTATTTATGAAATATAATTGGGGTTATGTCAAAACATTGATTTAGTTTATGTACATAACTCTCTGAACCATTGCCAATATGTTGAAAGTTTTCATGTGATTACATTTCTTGGTTATGTAATGTGACTAAACATTTGAATAATTGTTTTTGTAGAGAAAAACATATTCTTTGACCTACAATAAGAGAATGTAATTGAGTCACTTGGATGGATGATCCTAAAAAAAGAGAAAATTGAGATATTCCTATATTTCCTAAGAAGAATTTAGAATAGAATCTCTTAGACTATTATGATAGAAGTAAATACTCGTAAAGGTAATTCATTTATCTTAGTTATATTCATATGTGTGGTAGAAATAGAGGAGTATGAGTCTCTACGATGGTGGACTCAAATTATGATTCTCATATCCTAGATGTTAAGAGCCTGAGAAGCTAAATTTTCTAGCTCAAGAAAAACTAATGGATTTGGTTAATTAGATTCCTTCTACGTGGAAACCTTAATGGTAGTCATATTCTAAAAGGAATATATATGTAAGAATATTTGATGATTCTTAAGTTTAAAGGTGTAACAAGCATTGGATACATATTTTTCTTCTATAGAGGAATAATGTTCACTAGATTTTTTGACAAATTTTTTGACAATGGATTGTATATCCATGACCACACACATAACATATGATTCTTTTTAATATTTGTAGGATATCATATAAGTCTTTACCATTTTAAACATACAATATTACCGAAATTGGTCTCAGTGGACATGGATAACAATCATCACTATTTTTGTTTTAAATCAGACTTGTTAAACCTTTTTAATCAATTTGACATTATAAATAAGATGAAAAGTATAAAAAGTTTTAATCATATATCTCGTAAATATATGTTTTAATTAAAATTGTTTATAAATTAAATTATATATTAAAATTAAATTTTTTTATATAATAAATTTTTAAAGACAAAAATTAATAAAAACTATATTAATTTATTTTAGTATTTTACATTATATTAAAAAAAATATTTTAATATTTATAGAGTTAATATGTTGCATTATTTTTCAAGTGATGGCAAACTTTATACCATATCTACACTTAATTTAAAAAAAAAAAAAAAAAAAAACTTATATCAATCTTAAAACTTGATTAAATATTAACTACATATCAAATTTCTTGTAATATTAATTATTATCTAAATCAAATTTATGTAATATTAAACCTCACAAAAAAAATCGTAATGATAAACCAAGTTTAAAATAAATCTTATAATCATATAAAATACAAATATAAATATAAACCTCATATTCATATAAAATAAAATAGAATAAACTCCACAAAGCTTTAAGTATAATGTAAACGCTTTATAGATTCTGGATTACCACCTTAAAATCTCTTAACGATTTGTTATGCCATATTCTATACATTGACTTGTCTCATTCCGATACTCAACTTCGACATCCATACTTATGCCTAGCTCTTTGTTAGAAATGCCATATTATATTCTTTTTACTTTTGCAATTCTTATTTTATTAAAAATATTTTTTTTAATCCTTTGATCTCTGCTAGTTCTCCTTTTCTTCAAAAGACGGTGCTGTTTCCTAGAAATGCCTTATTCTATTTTTTGACTTGTAGTGTTCTCCTTTTGTTAATGATACGACATACATGCGAGGGGTTGAATAATGTATCATTCATATATAGATTCGACTTGGAAAGATTTACTTTTGTAATGCGTCTTAGTAAACAGGAAAATAAAGATGGTGGATTTGACGAAAGGCGTTAAATAATGCAAAGGTTTGAACTATATTATCGACCCTCACAAAGTTGAGATTCCAATATGACATTCGAAACAGAATCAAGATAAGGAATTATAAACGAAAGGTAATAATAATAATTATTGTCGGATTGGTTCGTGACAAAATGACAGTGTCGTTTGAATTTTATTATATTGTTTAATATAAGGAATCTTTGGGCGCGATTCGATGCCTCAACTTAGGAAAGGATAAACTCCAATTTTGGAAAGAGAAGATGTTGCTTTCTTTGCATATTACAGAAGGCAAAATGTAATTCCATATATCTTCAATCAATGTTGCAATAGATATGAACAACCGCATAAGTAAAGTGCTTAGATATATATTTTATCAATATTTTATTAGAGATAGTGGGAAATGGCTACCCTTATATAAGGGGGTATTGAGATAGTATTTTAGACTAGCATTTTTGTAAATTAGTTTAAATTGAGATAAAAAAAAAGCTGTGTATTGTCTTAATCTTTTTTTAAACGAATGTTTAAAGTTATTATTGTTTAGAGACAATATAGAATATGTCAATTATAAACCATATTGTTTTTAACTTTAAATAAATCTTTTAAATTGAGACAATATTAATTTTTTTTTTTGCAAACAATATAGGATGCAAATGTTTTTCTCACTAGAGACAATATTACTTGTTTCTCTAGAAACATTATATAAAACAATGTATAAAAGCAATCTTAGCCATAGAGTGGAATCACCATAGAAAATATTTTCTTAAAAGTAAACTACACTATTTTTTCTTAATTTACTGTAGGGAACAATGGAATCTCTAAATTTATTGTAGATCACGGTGGAGTCGAACCACCAATCTTCTGCTTGTGTTGTGGATGCTCTTCCATTGAGCTAGAACTCTTTAGAAAAACTATGGAAAGGGACAAGTAGTTGTGCAACTACTAATAATTCCCAATTGTAGAGTTTTGGAAAACATGTACATAGAAGACTCACAAATCTCAGTTTCATTTAATTTTTTTTATAAAGAACTGATATTTGAATAAAAACTAATTACAAAGACATCGATCTCAAGCTGAGATTCCGTCAATATCTTGTTGTACAATATCGTTCAATTATTAATTGAATGGTATTTCAGTGTCTACTTTATTAGAGGTTTTAGTTTGTTGCACAATTTTATCTATGTATGAGTTTAAATCCAATTTAATCATATTTTGGTCCATAAATTTTCAAGGACAAAGAAAGTTAACTTGTGTGTTGTGGATGTGTTTGTAGTTAATTTTCAATGGATTTGTTGTAATCGACGTGGGATTGAGAACTGGGAAGCTAGATGGAAGAAGCTATGTATAACACGACAGTAACATCTTAACTTAATTTAAATGTTTTAAAGTTTCATCGTGATTTAAATTTTAATAAATAATGTTGATGGAATGTGTGGCAAACTCAATTGGACTTCTTCCTTTGTTGCTATCTAGTTTCCTATTGTCAACCATCTAAAAATTTGACAATTGAATGTTGGAGTATCCCTTCAATTGAAAAGTTACAAAATAATAGTTAGTTTCATCATTGACGGCTTGATGCTAAATTAATTTTTCTTTTAATGCAAAAAATTGGCGTGCCTTTTTGTGATGGGTGAAATGGGTCCTAACAGGAAATGGAGGCTTCGAATTTGAAGCATACACGGTAGCAAAGGGGAAGATATGTGATTTTGAGGGCACTGGATAATGGTTTATGGCATGAAGTATTACTGTTAAATTTATTTAGTATACTATGCCCACCCATATTTCATTAAAAATGGATTATTTCAAGTCCAAAATCATTTGTAAAAAATCCAAAAATAGGCTTTTTAAATCCCAAAATAAGATTTCCTAAATTCCATAAACTTTTGAATCAATAATTACACATTTAGAATAAAAAATTGAACTTTAGAAGGATTGTTTTGGGGATTTAGAAAGGCTAATATGAATGTAGGAAAGATTAGGAATAGAGGACATGTTACACTCATGTAGCAATAAAAGTACATGAGATCAAGATCATGTTTCATGGTTTTTCATGAATCCAACAATTGTTTGTAAATAATTGCACATAATTATAATCAAAGAAACATAAACATGATCGTGTGGAACTGACTGTATATAAAACATCATCAAGATTATTTATAGGATGGATGATCATGTGTGATGGATAGGAGGCGTGGACATGAAGAGAGTGTTGCACCAATTATATTTAAAGTGTGCAGTGTCCGAACATATTGTGACCACGTTACGGTTTTTGTATTCTTATTGTAATATTTTATTCTACCTATCTTGTTCATCTCTCTCTTAAGGATTAGTCTCCCTTAGGCCTTCACCTGCCCCTTGTGCCTCTCCCTTGGGCCTCCACCTACCCATCATTGTCCCCAACCACCTATTCCCCCTCCCCTCACATATTGAGCCCTACCACCAAGGCTCCCTCTTTATCCAAGTACCTCCTGTCCTTCTACTCAAGGCATAGCATGAACACTCACTCTCCCCCTTCCCCTATAACCTATAGCCTGATGTATGGCATGCTTAAGCTATTAAATTAATAAAGTGTAAAATATTACTTAAAGTTGCTATAAGAATTTGTAATCTAAATGGTTTGTTGCTCCTCCATCAAATACCTCTATACTCATAACTTAAATTGTGTGTGTAGGAAAGCTTAGGAATAGAAGGAACGTGAATTTCACACTACAATAGAAAAACAAGAATTCAAGATCATCTTGCATGGTTTTCCCTAACTGCAACACCTATTTGTAAGTAATTGCACATAATTACATTTAAAGCAACATGAACACGACCATTCGGTGGTGATTATATAAAACTTCATTGTGATTAATAATATGATTGACGATCATGTGTCACATCTTCAAGTCGCATACATGACAAGAGTGGTACACCAATGACACTTCAACTGTGAAGTGTTCGAAGATACTATGACCACATTAAGCTTTTGATAATCTTATTGTAAAATTTTATTCTAGTTGTCATGTTTTCCTCTCTCTCAAGGAGCAGTATCCCCTACNTATCCCTAACCACCCCCCCCCCCTCTCTCTCTTCCTTGTCCCACTACAACCCACCATCCCCCCTCCCCTCCCCTCTCAATCCCTAAGACCAATCCTCCATCTCCATGTAGGTAACCCCCATCCTACAAATTGAGGCCTAGCATGACCACCTACTCTACTCCTTCCCCTATAGTAACCTCTAGCCTTATGTTTGGCATGCTTAAGCTTTTAAATTAATATCATGTGAGCAATTGCTCGAAGCAAGTCTATATAAATATTTTAATCTAATTGGTTTGATCTTCCTATGCTTGATTCCTCTATACTAGGACCTTAAAATATGCATGCATGAAAGCTAAGGCATAGAGGGGACATGGCATTCATGCTACAATAGCAAGACATGCGATCAAGATTGTCTTGCACAGTTTTTTCTTGACTCCAACAAATGGTTGTAAATAATTGCAAATAATTATAGTAAAAGCGCCATTAACATGATTGTGCGGAGGTGACTATATAAAACATCGTTGGGATTATTGATAGGATAAACAATCATTTGTCACAACTTGGAGGTGTGGACTTGACAAGAGTGTTGCATGAATGACACTTCAAGTGTGCAATGTCTGAACATATTGTGACCACATTAAGGGTTCAATATTCTTATTGTAATATTTTATTCTAGTCATCTTGTTGATTTGCCTCTCGAGGATCAGTCTCATATGCAACTCCACCTACCCCTAACCCCCATCCTCCTCTCTCTCTTTGTTGTGCCCATACCACCCAACCCCCCCTCTCTCTCTATGAATGCTTCTCTTAAATATTTTCAAATGCAAAAATAAAAATCGAATGAAAACCAAGTCTTTACCATTTTAAACATACAATATTACCAAAATTGGTATCCGTGGACATAAATAACCATCATCACTATTTTAGTTTTAAATCAAACTTGTCAAACCTTTTTAATCAAATTGACATTATAAGTAAGATCAAAGGTATGAAATTTTTTAATCATATATCTTTTATCACATTGTAAATCGTTTTTTAATTTAAATTGTTTATACATTAAATATTTATATTTTTGAATTAAAATTGTTTATATAATAAATATTTATAAATATTTTAGAAACAAAAACTATATTAATATATTTTATTATTTTACATTTCATTAAAAATTTAATATTTTAATATTTTTAAGGTTAATATGTTGCATTAATTTTAATGTGATGGAAAGCTTTATAGCATATCTACACTTAAATTTAAATTTTATATAAAAAAAAAAAAAAATTAATCAATCTTAGAAATTAATTAAATATTAACTACCTATCAAATTTCTGGCAATGTTAATTCTTGTCTAAATCAAATTTATGTTTAAGAATATTAGAGCTCAAAAAAATAATCACTTTATAATGATAAACCAAGTTTAAAATAAATCTTAGATTCTTATAAAATATAAATATAAATCTAATATTCATATAAAATAAAAATAAATAAACTCCTCGAAACTTTAAATTTAATGTAAACGCTTTATAGCTTCTGGATTACCACCATAAAATCTCTTAGCGATTTGTTAAGCCATATTCTATCCATTGACTTGAGTCTCATTCCGATACTCAACTCCGACCTCCATATTTATGCCTAGCTCTTTGTTAGAAATGTCATATTATATTCTTTTTACTTTTGCTATTCTCCTTTTGTTAAAAGTATCTTTTTTTATCCTTTGATCTCCGCTTGTTCTCCTTTTATTCAAAAGACGGAGCAGTTTCCTAGAAATGTCTTATTATATTTTTTAACTTGTGGTGTTCTCCTTTTGTTAATGATACGATATTCGATCCTCTGTTTCGATGGCGATGGCGATGGCGATGGCGATGGCGATGGCGATGGGTTGAATAATGTATCATTCATATATATAGATTCGACTTCAAAAGTTTTACTTTTGTAATGCGCCTTATTAAACAGGAAAATAAAGATGGTGGATTTGTTGTTATGCACATCACAACTAAATGCAAAAGAATCTGAGGAAAGGCGTTAAATAATGCAAAAGGTTTGAACCGTTATCGACACCCAAAAAGTTGAGATAAGGAATTATAAACGAAAGGTAATAATAATAATTATTGTCGGATTGGTTCGTGACAAAAAGACAGTGTCGTTTGAATTTTATTATATTTGTTTAATATACCAAATCTTTGGGCGCGATTCGAGGCCTCAACTTAGGAAAGGATAAACTTCAATTTTGGAAAGAGGAGATCAAGGAGATGTTGCTTTCTTTGCATATTACAAAAAGGCAAAATGTAATTCAATATATTTTGAATCCATGTTTTTTTTTGTTGGCAAAGTGGTGGAACCCCCCTGGCTAGCAGGGTTGCCATTGGTTAAGAAAGCACGAACCAGGGGCATCTAAGCTGTCAAAATCACTCGGGGATCGCACCCGGCCTGGACCGCACCAACCCTTAACATGGTTGGATTTTCGGTATCCGATGGGATTAGAACTGGCGACCTTTCAGCTTAGGGGGCGTCTTAACCATACCCCGCCACCAACTGTTCTATATCTCGCAGATATCTTGAATCCATGTTGTATTAGACATGCACAATCACATTCAATTTTGGAAAGAGGAGATCAAGAAGATGTTGATTTCTTTGCATATTATAAAAGGCAAAATGCAATTCAATATATATTGAATCCATGCTGTATTAGATGTGCACAATCACATAATTAAAGTGCTTGACATATATTCTATCAATATTATTATGAGAAAGCTTGATATATATTCTATCAATATTATTATGAGAAAGGAAGGGTGGGAAATGATTACTACCACATAGAAGAGTTTTGAGATAGTAATTGAAATAATATTTTTATAACTTTTCTTAATTTGAGAGCAAAAAAGTTGTGTATTGTCTTAATTTGAGACCAAAAAAATTGTGTATTGTCTTAAAAAAAATTTAACCGAGTATTTTAAGTTATTGTCTTTAGAGACAATATAGAATATGTCAATTATAAACTATATTGCATTTATAAATAATCAAATTATCTTAAATTGAGACCAAAAAATTTGTATATTGTCTCAAATATTGTTTATATATTTAAATAAAGGCTTTAAATCGAGACAAAATTAAATTTTATCTTTGCAAATAGTATAGGATGCATATAGTTTTCTCACTGGAGACAATATCTCTTGTCTCTCTAGAGACATTATATAAAACAATGTATAAAAGCATTCTTAGCCATAGAGTGAAATCACCATAAAAAATTATTTTCTTAAAGTAAACTACACTATTATTTCTTAATTTATTGTAGGGCACAATGGAATCTCTTAATTTATTGTATAGAGCATGGTGGAATCAAGCCATCAACCTTCTGCATGTGTTGTGGATGCTCTTCCATTGAGTTAGAACTCTTTAGAAAGTCTATGGAAAAGGACAAGTAGTTGTGGAATTAGTAATAATTCCCAATTATACAGTTTTAGAAAACATGTACATATAAGACTCACAAATCTCAATTTCATTAAAAACATTAATATATGTAAACCATAATATTTATGAAAAACATTAATATACATAGATTCAGTTTTTGTACTTAAATATAATCCTTTAGTTTTCTGGTTTTCATCTTGTAAAGCTATTGTAAAAATAGTGTAACAGAGTATTGAGAACTTGAAAAATGTCAAATCCACAAACTAATCGATAATCGATAAGTATAAAATAATAGGACCTTGCAACTAATCAAATCATCGTGGAAAACCAGATACGAAACAATACATTACCAATTAATATCAGTTGATACGAAACCTCTATTAAGCCTAAGATTTGTAATAAATAGAAGAAAACATAGCCACGTTTAGAGTAGGACCCCATCTGAAGTTAGTTCCTAGCGATTTTAGAGGAAATGACCTGTATCGACTAGTGAACTGAAAAGACTCGAAGGAAGATGGTTCTTCATACCTCCGGGTGAAAACAAAGCCGCAATATGGTTCTTCATACCTTCGGGTGCATAGACTATACTCCTTCCATCGAATAGTTTTACCATAGTATAACCGTGGATGTTAACATTAATACTGAATTTTCTTGTAATAAGCCTCAGGAGATTGGGAGCTCAACACAACATTTAGGGATCAAAACAAAGCATTCTATGAAAATAAACCAGAGAACACTCTAAGATAGGATTTGGAAAAGCTTTATGCAAAACTTCAATTTTGTTTCCCTTTTTCATAAACTCGGTTTAAAAAAAATAGTAATTAAACTTTTAGCTATTTGTTTAAGACCCTAGTCCTAACTCAGTTTATAGAGTTTATCATGTAATGATTCTAAGGTAGTAGATATTTGAAGAATATTCGATTTATCTATTTATTATACAACCTTGGTATTCACCTTATTAACTTAAATCAACACAACTATCTACGTTGGCATAACAAATAAACGCAAGTCAATTTCAAGTAGGGCATTAATTTTTTACACTGAACGTTATTTCATTGTCCTCTTAAAAAGATTTACACAAAGCAAGTAATGGTTTCTTTGTAATAAACTCAATAATGAATAAGACCCTAGTCCTAAACAAATAACTAAAAGTTAAGTAGTGTCTCAATATAACATTATTATCTAAACAAAACTGAAAACACACATGCACATGTCACTTGCTACATATGATACTCTTTTGATTGAGACCAGAGGTAAAATAAATATAATCACACATTTTACCAATATTAAAAAAAACAAACATAGTTGAAACACATAAGATGCAAATTATAAAGGAACACCAATATATGTGGTTCACCCGTAACGAGGGGCTATGTTCACCAAAATTGTTAATATTTATATTAACTATTCAATAAAAGGTTACGAATATGCAGTGCAACTACTACAATTCAAGTCTTTCCACTTAAACTATCCCAAGTTAAAGGATAAAAGTCTATTCTTATAACTTAATTGGCTTCCTACCTTCTTATCTTTCAAAAAAAAAAGTACATATAAGCACAACTGAGTTCTAGGGCCACGTTCTCACTAAAGTAAACAACTTTAAACCATTGAACTTAAGAGAAAAACCTTTCTTGAATCATATCCTAGCCTAGATCCAAATCCTAGGCTCTATCAAGCGTCGAGAGGGATCAAATCTCTAAAGGTGCAAACCTCTCTTAGGTATTGCATTCAAGGAGCTATCAGCTTTGGTGTGTCCTATATATAGCCATTGATTTGATTCAAATCAAACGACACATCTTTTATTTAAGGTTGACATATGATATTTTTATTATTAATATTTAATATTATTTATGGCGGACATATAATTTTTATTTTTTATTTTGTTAGGAATGAACATTACAACATCTTCCCCCACATGATTTTAAAACCATATGCAAGGCCCTCCCAAAACCATGGGTTATTTAGGAGGCCTTGCACATGGTCTTAAAACCATTTGCAAGCCCCTCCTAAACCATGTACAAAAAAACCATGGGTTGTGAAGGAGGCCTTTCACATGGTTTTAAAACCATTTGCAAGGCCCTCATAAACCACGTACAATAACACCATACGTTGTTTAGGAGGACTTGCACATGGTTTTAGAACCATGTAGAAGGCCAACATTTTTTTGCAGATAATTCAATTTTTTATTGTTTATTGTTTTTTAGGTAGGGACATTACAACAACTAACCCATATTAGGTTTTTCTAGCCGACATTTATTTAGGCAGATAATTAATTTTACTTTTTTTAATGGCCGACAAAATATATTTATTACTTCTTACTTTTTAGAAGTAAGAAGATATTCCCCATACTGCTACAACCTACTATTGGGGAGATCTTGTAACGTTATTTAATTTTATGTAACATTCCTCAGCCTAACGTTATGTAACGTTCCCCAGCCCAGTACGGAGGAGATCTTGAAACGTTATGTAATATTCCTCTTGTTAATGTCGGCCATAAAAAATAAAAATTTAACACAATATGGGGGGAGATGTTGTAATGTTCCTACTTAACAAATAATAAAAAATAAAAAAATTGAATTATCCGCAAAAAAAAAAGTTGGTGGTGCACATGGTTTGAAAACCATGTCTAAGGCCTCCTAAACAACCCATGGTTTTATTGTACATGGTTTAGGAGGGCCTTGCAAATGGTTTTAAAACCATGTGCAAGGCCTGTTAAACAACCCATAGATTTAGGAGGGCATTGCACATGGTTTTAAAACCATGTATGGGGCAGATGTTGTAATGTTCTTTCCTAGCAAAATTTAAAAATATATAAAATATTAGATTTCTGCCATAAATAGTATTGGATATTAATAATAAAAATATTATATGTCGACCTTAATGAAATACTTAAAAAGAGGTTTGCACCTTCAAAGATTTGATCCCTTTCTGCGCTCTATAGAGCCTAGGATTTAGATATATACTAGTAGATTATCACTCATATTTAGTTTAGTATGGTTATATTTAGATTATCACTCATATTAAGTTTAGTTGTTATAAAATTATTTTAAAGAAAAAAAATAGTTAAATATTAATATTTTATTTAGTTTAGGTGTTATATTTAATTAATAGTTAAATATTCATATTTATAATTGAAATTATATATTAAGATTTCAAAAATTTATATTGTTTAGAAATAGTTTTTAAACAAAAGTTTAAATAGATTGTGTTAAATTTTTAATTTGCTTAGAATCATATAACAACTTAATTTGAAGTATGTTAACATATGTTTTTATATAAGTATTTTGAATTAAATTTTGTAAAAAGAAAAAAAATTACTTAATATATATATATTTTTATACGAGTATTTTGAATTTAAATTTTTAAAAGAAAAAAATAATTTACTTAAATATTTTTACTTGTGTATTAAGTAATTTTAAGATAAATAAATAAAATTTTGATTAAAAAATTAATAATAAAACATGATATATATATAAAACTTACTTTACATGTATCAAGTTCAAGTGACAATTTGACAACTTCATTATGCATTATTTTCATTAGTCTCATATTTGTTGGCTTAGGATTTCTTATATTAGAGGAATATATATATAATTTGAATTCAATTTTTTAACAGTTTTTATTATTAAATATGGTTGACTAAAGAATATATAAAGTTTAACTTGAATCATTAGAAAAAATATAAATGTTAAAAAAAATGATATAAAAAAACAAAAATTAATCTAGTTGTTTATTTAAATCTTAATTATATATATTTTAAGCAAAAATATGTATTTAAATAGAACACTATAGGACGATCATGAAAAAAATTTCAAAATCCATTAATTTATTAAAGTTTTTAGTGTGCTCTCTCTATATATAACTTACTTGGCATGCATTCATTTTTCTTACATACATAAAGTTTAAGCAATGGTACTTCATCTTCAATAAAGCTAAAAATATTGAACAATGTTAATGGAAACATTATAGTATATCTTTTTGAACCGCTTTAAAGTTTATTTTAAATTAAAATCATAACTTATAAATTTTATTTACTAAAAAAAAGTATTTGAAAATTGAAATTTAGAGATCTTTGTCTATCATTATTACCATAAGCATCGTTGACTAAAGAATATATTAAGTTTAACTTGAACCATTAGAAGAAATATAAATATTAGAAAAATATATGAAAAAAAAATCCATTAATTTCTTTACTACTCTGTATATATAACTTACTTGGCATGTATTCAAAAGTTTAACCAATGTTTTTTCATCTTGAATAAAGCTAAAAATATTGGAGAAAGATAATGGAAAAAATATAGTATATTTATGTGAACACTTTAATTTTTATTTTAAAAATAAAAACTTAACTTATAATTTTTATTTACTAAAAAAAAATTAAAAATTTTAAATTTAAAGATGTTTGCTATGCACCATAAGAGTCTCAATTAAAATTCTCACAAAATAATATGTTAATACTTTAATTAAAATTCTTAAATAATAATATATTAACATTTTGTTTATAATATTATAGATCTATTAATTATATATATAAAATAAAAATAGATTTAAATTTAAATTTCAAAAATTAATATTTATTAAAAAAATTTATAAAAATTCTTTAATTATTTTTAATTTTTTAAATATAAAATTAAAATATATTTAAAATTAAATGTGAAAATTTGATATTTGTTAAAATCAAATTTATAAAAATTGTTTTTACAAAGTTCATTTCGTTTATTCTATACAAAGCAATGATCAATTATATATTTGAGGATATATTTATTACTTATATCTTTTTAAAATTAATTAAATGTGAAAAATTAATATTTGTACATTTAAATTTAACGTTAAATTACATAAATTATTTATATATATTCAAAAAATGTTAAAAATTAATATTTGTAAATTTAAATTTAACATTAAATTATAGAAATTACTTATATAAAATTAAATGTGAGAAATTCATTATATATATTTTTAAATATAAAATTAAAATATATTTAAATTTAACATTTTTAGATATAAAATGATGATGGTGGTGGTTGTTAACGTCCCCTAAAACCAAAACTTTGGTTAAATGTAAAAATTTAATATTTGTTAAAACCAAATGTATAAAAATTGTTTTTACAAAGTTCATTCCATTTATTCTATACAAAATAGATTTTACTCATTATTTCAAAAAGAAATGAGCAATTATATATTAGAGGATATATTTATTACTTATATATTTTTAAATTTAATTAAATGTCAAAAATTAATATTTGTACATTTAAATTTAACATTAAATTACATAAATTATTTATATATATTTAAAAAATGTTAAAAATTAATATTTGTAAATTTAAATTTAACATTAGATTATAGAAATTACTTATATAAAATTAAATGTGAGAAATTAATTATATATATTTTTAAATATAAAATTAAAATATATTTGAATCTAACATTTTTTGATATAAAATGATGATGGTGGTGGTTGTTAACGTTCTCTCAAACCAAAACTTTGCTCTATCAGACCTAAAGAAATAGATTATTTAGTTTGTTTTAAAATTGTATTTCTATGCTCAAAGAGCTTTAACAGAAGGGTCTTGAGCTCATTATAAATTTGACAAGTAAAAGGGCTAGGAAGGTCGGTATTGGAACAAAGATTATGAAACTGAGATCTAATGTGGGTGTACACAGGGCACTCTAAGAAGAACTAATTTTCATCCTCAATCTTCATATTCTCATAAAGATGGTAGATCCTTTCCACCTATGGTGTTTTAGGAACTGTCCAACGATAAGTTTCACTATGAAGTTCATAAGAGTTCGTTCTTATCCTGGGTATATTAATTTTTTTTTGAATAAATGTCAAAACTTAATATTTGTATAAGTACATTGAAATTACTTATACATTTTTAAAATATAAAATTAAAATAGATTTAAATTAAAATATAAAAAATTAATATTTCTATAATTTTTAAAATATAAAATTTAAATATATTTAAATTTAAATGTAAAAAAATAANTATATATATATATATATATATATATATATATATATATATATGCCAAAAATTATTATTTAAAATTTTCAAATAAAATTAATTAATATAATATATGAACTTTTTTATGCTTCTAGTTTTGTTGTAATAGTAAAAAATGAACCCATATGGTATTGATGTTTTGAAGAGATATGCAACACATTAATAATGTGACATTCTACATTCGTCAAGAGTAAGGGTTATATCACATTATGACATTAATTCATGGTTTGTTACAAAGTTAATTAAGTGTTATGTCACATTTTTACATTCATTAAGGGTTAACAAATGATATAGATTGACACAACCTAATATGTGACACATTATTAATGTTTCAAAAGTCACTCCAAAGTTGAGAGTGAAGTATGGAGATGTATTTTCAGTTCTATTAAGACTTTTACTTTTGAAAAGCGCAGAAAAATCATCTGCGTGCACAAAAATGTGGAGAGTAAAGTGTCAAAGCCGAGAAAATTCATCTATGTACACAAGAAATTTTTCAATATTAAGTTATGTAAATTTTAATTTACACAATACCAACATTTGATGAAACATTTGTGTTTTAATGTTACAAAGGGTGCAAAATGCAAACGTTAATTAATCGATTTATGCTTTTAGTTTTGTTTTAATAATGGTTTTGTCACACATCATAATGTTCAAAATGTTAGCCAATTTTGGATTACAAGCACATAAAAAAGACACAATCAAAGATGCACCACATTAATAATTTGACATTTGACATTCATCCATTAGAGGAAATTTCAAGTCAAAATGTGCCTTTTAACCGTAACTCAAATTCCATGTCATCATGTGTTAGCCAATGAAATTGCTTTAAATTTTAAATATTGTATAGGTCTTAAACAAAATTTTAATATAAATTTGGGGATAGGTATCATAAAAAAAACTCCTTTTTTGTTCGTATTTTTGACATATCTCCTTGTGTTTTTACTAAAATTTCGATCGGGAGAGCTCGTTGGATACAAACCTAAATTCCGCATCCAACGAGTACCCACTTGGCATATTTTTGATGGACCCCGCTACCCCAAAAACAACAAATACCTGAAAAAACGTGATGATGATGTCATCATCACATTTTTTCAGGTATTTCTTATTTTTGGGCTAGCAGGGTCCATCAAAAGTATGCCGAGTGAGTACTTGTTTGATGTAGAATTTAATTTCTCATCTACGAAGCTCTCCTGATCGAAATTTGAGTAAAATTATAGGGAGATATGTCGAAAATACAAACAAAAAATTTATTTTTTTCTTCCTCCAAAATTAATAAATATTATTTTTTATTTTTCTTAGGAGGCCCATTTTGAGTTGAAATTTCCTCTAATGAAGGGTTTTGTCACATTGTGATGTTTATTAAGGGTTACATTCCATTTGGCGTTCATCAAGGGTTATGTCACATTGCGACAATGGAAGGGTTATGTTGTAAATGTGACATTCGACGTTTACCAAGGGTTTTGTTACATTGTGATGTTTATTAAGGTTTTTTTTTTGGATTACTAGAACATATCATAATATTGATAACATTTATATTTATGAATGATTTTTAAGGTTACGTGAACCTCATACATAATGTTGCATTAATAATGGTTTTGTCGCACTTTGCACATATCATAATATTCAAAATGTTAGTCAATTTTGGATTACAAGCACATATCAAAATGTTCAAAATGCTAGTTAATTTGGGATTACAAGCACATAGAAAAGTCAACCATCGTTAACTTAAGTTAAACATGACTCACCAAAGTTATCCATGGTCAAGGATGGTCAAACTAAAATCAAACATGGTTGAACAAAGTCAACCATGGTTCGCATTCGGAATTCAACTTTCATCAAGGGTTTTGTGGCATTTCTATATTCATTAAGGGTTATGGTTAATGAAAATATTGAAATATTTATTATGATTGATTTATTTTTTATGGTTATGGTTCACTACACTGTTGTGACACAATCACAGATGAAACACATTAATAATGTGACATTCGATGTTCATCCATGTTTTTTTCACATTGTGATGTTTATCAAGAGATGCGTTGAATTTTCCATTCATCAAGGGTTATGTCACATTGTGTTAATTGTCAAGGGTTATGTCATTAATGCAACAATCAATGTTTATCAATGGTTTTGTCACATTGTGATGTTTATCAAGGTTTAATTTTGGATTACAAGAACATACCATAATGTTGTTAATATTCACATTTGTGAATGATTTTATGTTGCACTCATGTTCATCATAATCATGTTTCAATGTTTCAATTATGTCGTTTTGGGACATTACTCCATAGTTATGGTTAATTGTGGTTAATTTTGTTAATGAAATTACAATATTTTGTAGGGGTTTTGTCTTAATGTAGCATGTAACTCATACAGAATGTTGCATTAATAATGGTTTTGTCGCATTTTGCACATATTATAATATTGAAAATGTTAGTCAATTTTGGATTACAAGCACATATAAAAAATGTTCAAAATGTTAGTTAATTTGGGATTACAAGTATATAGAAAAGTCAAGCATGGTTGGCTAAAGTCAGCCATGACTCACCAAAGTTAACCATGGTAAAAAAGAATCAAACATGGTTGATGAAAGTTAGCCATGGTTCGCTATAGTGTACTGACACAATCTAAGATGTGACACATTAATAATGTGACTTCCGACTTTCATCAAGGGTTTTGTCACATTATGATGTTCATTAATGGTTACGATGCATTCGAAATTCATCAAGGGTTATGTTACAAGTGAAATTGGTTAAGGGTTATGTCACTAACGTGACATTTGGTTCTCATCAAGGGTTTTGTTGCATTATGATGTTTATCAAGGGTTATATTTGGATTGCAAGCACATACCATAATGTTATTTCCTTCAATAATGTTTATAGTATTCAAATAAATCAATGATTTTATGTTGCAATCATGTTCATCATAATCATGTTTCAGTGTTTTAGTTATGTTATGTTCGCATATTACTAAATGGTTATGGTTAATTGTGGTTATTTTTTTCATGAAATTATAATTTTTTTGTAGGTTTTTTTATCTGTATGCAACGCGGAACTCATACATTATGTTGTATTAATAATGGTTTTGTCACACTTTTCACATATAATAATGTTCAAAATGTTACTCAATTTTGGATTATAAGAACATATCAAAATGTTTAAAATGTTAATTAATTTGGGATTAAAATCAATTACAAAAGTCAACCATGATTAGCTAAAGTTAAACATGACTCATTAAAGTCAACCATGGACAAGTATGGTCAGACTAAAGTCAAGCATGTTTGAAAAAATTTAGCCATGGGCCTTCATCAAGGGTTTTGTCGCTTTGTGATGATTATCAAGGATTATGTTGCATTCGAAGTTCATCAAGGCTTATGTCACTTGTGAGATTAGTTAAGGGGGAGTTCATCAAGGGTTTTATCACTTTGTGATGTTTATCAAGGGTTATGTTGCATTCTATGTTCATAAAGGGTTATGTCGCATTGAAACATCAGTTAAGGGTTATGTTGCTAATGCTATATTCTATATTCATACAACCACATACCATAATTTTGATAATATTCTTATTTATTAATGATTTTATGTTGCACTGATTTTCATCATAATCATGTTTCAGTATTTCAGTTATGTCATCTTGGAACATTACTCAATGAGAAGTGGACCTTATACATAATGTTGTATTAATAATGGTTTTATTAGAGTTTGCACATTTTATAATGTTCAAAATGTTAATTAATTTGGGATTAACAGAACATACAAAAGTCAACCATGGTTAACTAAAGTAAAACATGTCTCAATAAAGTTAACCATGGTTAACTAAAGTTAAACATGACTCACTAAAGTCAACCATGGTCAAGTATGGTCAAAACAAATCCAAAGATGGTTGAACAAAGTCATCTATGGTTCACTACAGTGTATCGACACCACCAAATATGTGACACATTAATAACATGACATTCGACGTTAATCAATGGTTTTGTCACTTTGTGATGTTTATCAAGGTTTATGTTGTATTTGATGCTTATCAATCGTTATGTCACATTACGTGGCATCAATCATTTATGTTTCATTTGTTATTTATCAATGATTTTATGTTGGAATCATGTTCATCGTAATCATGTTTCAATGTTTCAGTTATGTCATCTTGGAACATTACTCAGTGCTTATGGTTATTTGCAGTTAAATTTGTTAATGAAATTACAAAGTTTTGTAGGCTTTTTGTAGAAATTTTCACATATCATAATGTTATACATTAATAATAGTTTTATTGAACATTGTGTAACATACCCAAATAACCTGAAGAAAAAAAAAATTCAAATATAATTCTTTCACATGCATTTTGGTTGTAACTTTAAAAAACATTCAAACTTAAGCTTTAAAATACAACAAACATTAATTTCCACAAGGAAATTCATCCTTCTGCATTTAAATCCACTTTTGCAACTAGGAATTTTGTTTCCGCACCGAAACTGACTTTTCCAACATTCACTTTCCGCACTCTACCCCTCCACCTTTTGCTACGGACTTTGAGAATCAGAAGCCTAACATTTGACATAGTCTTTTATGCACTTTTTTCCCCTTCTGCATTATGCCCTTTTTCCTTTCTCTCTAGATTGTGGACATAAGAAACCTAACATGCAACGAAATCACTTATCCCCATTTTTTATTTCCGCATTCCACCTTTATGCCTTCCATTCTGGACTGTGGAAATAAAAAAACTTAACATGCCATAGAAACATTCATCCATAATTCCTCCTTCCTTCTTTCCTCCATTCACTAAGGACTACGGAACTCAGAAACTTAACGCATGACAGAGTTGTTCATCCAAAACTCCACCTTCCTTTTATCTCCTTTCGCTGTGGATTGCGAAAATTTGAAAACTTAACTCTTACCTTAGGATTTTTGGCTCTTTTCACTTTCTAAGTTCAAACTTTTGAATTCTGGTAGTAGAAGTCTTGGAGTATAATACCTTTAATTTTTGTTTTCTGCATTGTTGATTCTTGCAGGGTCAATTTCAACCGCCAATCTAGGCCTACCATATTTCACAGATATGGAAGGTTTATTTACTTGTGCTTGTTGACATCGCGAAATGAACCTATGTTGTAGATCTAAATCCTTATATGATTATCATCATTGATCTTTGATGGGCCTACCGAATTTCATAGATTGAGAAGGTTTATTTATTTGTGTTTGTTGGCATCGCAAATTGAACCTTTGTTGTTAATATTTTGCATCATCAATATCAACCATTGAAACAGGTGTAGCGTACCTGATTTTGATAATCCAAAAACTTAATTTATTTGTGCATGTATGCTCGGTAAAATCTATGCCCATCATTGATCTAGTTCCCCAATCCATCAATCGACAGATGATATCTGCAAGTTAAACCTTCCTCATTTATCAAAGAAAAACATAATTTTGAGCATCTTTCCTTTGCGAAAATTCATCTACAGTTTTTTATCTCCCCTGCCCTCTATGTTCATCTCGACTCTCCTTTTGTAAATCTTTCCTTCATAGGCATAAAAATTTATAGGGAAGGGTGTAGATGCAAGTGCAACAACTCTCACTCTAAAATGATAAGTATTATCCATGAAATTCATTAATATTGGTAGGATCAACCCAGAACCAAGCTCAACTATTTGCAGGAAAGAAATACCCTGGGTGCTTAAACTAGAAAAAACACATAGTATGCAAGTAACTTTTTACAGAACATTAAGGCATCATTAGGAAACCCAAAATCATTATACACAAGTCACTGTCATTCAGACAGAGTAGGATTATCCTTTCAAGGAACTAAGTTAGCATAAGAGTTCCAGGGGATGGAAAACAATGTAGGTGCATATCCTACCATTAATAATATATATAACCAATGCAATCCTAATCATATTAGCACATCCCATTCATCATCCCTAATTTTCATTAACAAAACTAAGGGAATTCTCTTATCATCTCAGCAACATAGAAGCATACAATCATACATGTACATACCCTCCCTAAGCTCATCCATCAAATGAAATCATGTTGTATACGGTTGATTCTTTACAAAAAACTATTAACCATTTAAGTTTCCATTTTACCCAATACAAGGTACCATCATCTAGCAACAGAGTATGAAAATAATAACTCATAAGCATAATTCTAGCCATGAAACTAAAGCTACTAATTATCATTTCCTTGAAAATGAAACACATATTTGCACATAAAACGCATACTCTAAGTTCAATAGAATGACAGAACAAAACGTGATATTGAAAATTGATTGTTAAGCGATCTAGAATGAAGAGGAAACATCCACGTTCCACCCAACTGTAGATTAGGGATAGATTTCTCCATCCTCAATCACCTCCGAGCTGAACTATGCATGTCGAGAGTGGTGACAATCAAACCCAGTACAATTATCTAGTAAAAAATCACTTTACTAACATAGAGTACTAACCCAGCAAGTATTCCTTGTCCCAACATACTCAACCCTCCTCGCCTCCTAGCATATGTGTCCTTATTTATAGTTTTTCCTAGGTATTTTGCAGTCAACAACAAATGCCTCCAGGAATTTTCATTGTTTTTACCTCCTTGATTTCCCTAGGGTGGGTCTAGCGCCATACTCGCATTGCCACGCTTGGTGTAACCACCCTAAGATTTACCCTTCACGTCCTCCACTCATGCATGCATAATTTCCTCATTCAACATTGTTATCCTTGTCATTCATGTTTTTATTAGAAGCATAATGTTTTAGTTACAATTGTCCTCCAAGGACCTATTGGCATATTCTAGGTACACCAATCACAAAAATAAAACAGTCTTTTAAAATATTGCAAATAAAATTTACCATTTGTGGGATATTACATCCTTTCCCCCTTATTATAACATTGTCCACAATTTTCTTAGCCTTCTTCCATAGCTTCTGGAAGCACCCTCTAATTCCTAAGTGCAGATTTCTTCTTGGCCAGTATTGCACACAAACATCTTATCTTAATATGTCCTTGTTGAATAGACTTGTTCATTCTATTTGTTCATCTGTTTCATCTTGGTCTCTGATCCTGAAGACAAATATTTCAAATCTTTTGAGGTAAATTTCACATCGTGGTAAGAATTTTACCCTCGATAATCCATGAAGTTGGAATACCTCTTTCAAGAAGTATCTCTGCAAAAATTAGATTTCGCAATCATGAGGCCATCGTCATATTGTTTGGCTCTGGCAAGTGGAATTCTCTTCCCTCTATTACTTACACTTGCTACCACACGCAACATGTCATCTTAACACATTCCTAGAATATCAAAAATTCAAAATTAAAATTTACAAATATGTTTTGTTCATAAATTAGATTTCACTGTATTGAGATTGTTCTCATAATTTTTGGCCTTTACACATGGTATATTATGTCTTTATTTCATGGGACATACCCACACTACCTAGAAACTGAAACTTTCAATCATCCAAGCAATTGTGAGCATCCCTGCATACCATCCTTTCATCGCACAAATTACAATGATCCTTAATATTGCTATATGCAGTACTATACAACCACTTCGTATGCATCATTAAAATTTCCAAGTATTTTAACCTTACCTATTCAAATAATATAAAATTCTAATACTCATGATTATGCAATCATGCTCCATAGAATTTTGTCTTTTCAATAGAGCATTCAATCAAACGTGACTACCTTTTCCATGTAATTATTTTCCTTTTATTCATAGCAGTTCATGAAATGATCTCATAACTTCCAATAATTCTCTCATTTTAGCTATTAAAGAATTTGTAATGAAGCATTTCATAACCATGCATTCACAAAATGCATCTTGTATGTACCCACAGATACTTTGGCATCAAAGTTCCAAGTGCTCCTTGAGTGAATCTTCTTTTAGAAGTTTTGACATGAATATATATACATGAGGATCATCTCCTCATGGAACTACAAGCTCACATGCATCCTCCTAAACCTGTATATATATTACTCAACCGATATTATAGAACCTAACACCTCGTTGGGTGCTCCATGGCAGTTCTGTTCCATATCCTAAGACCTCTTTTCGGTGCTCACTAGCAGCTAGAGCTTACCAAGGTCAGGTGATTCCTTTCTGGACACCATAATACCTAGGGTTTATTTACTTCACAAAGCCCCCACTCTCGTGACAGTCCCCTTATGTGGTGTGAATGTGTGCAAAAATAAGTCTAACCAGATGTCTTACACCTGGGCTTCCGTAGCGATGCATACTAGTGCCTATCTGGTTGGGGGGAAAGATATGTACCCCAAGTACATCCTTCTGGGAAGCTATCTACCCCAAGTACATCCTTCCTCATACAATTTATTCAACTTTATACGCAAAATTCCATTCTCGTATCATTTCCCTTACCAGATATGGGTACCTGCAACTATCACAACCTTTGTATCATGGAATTGTATAGCATCAATATTTCCATTTATCCCATATATATATTGTTCTCAGAACTAGAAATTCTCATGCTTACATAGCATTCCCTTCATGTTATCAATTATCTACTATGGTCCACCATAAATGCAATGCATTTAATCGATGACACCATCTTGCTAGTATTTTATGGTATAAGTTGAATCATATTGATTTTATATGTTAATTGATTGATTGGTCTCTTACCAAGAGTTACAAAACCCTAACAACAACCTATTTGTCATATATTTTTTGTCCTAGCCTTTCTTCACCATGCTATTGGTCATCTGCATGGTATCAGCAACATATTCTACCATGCCCCTACTTCCCTTGGTCCTGCAATTATTGCCATTGACCATAATATCATAGACAACAATAATTATCAGTAGTTGTTCATTGCATATGTAAAACCTCATTATTTTTACTATTATGCAATTTTGCATGTATGCAAAACATCTTCATTTGCAGTATGCCATATCTATTAAGATGCCTACTAGTGCATATGCATTTGACCTATCTCCCAGCATTCCTATGCAAAATTTTATGTACATGGAATTCCTAAATACAAACATATTGGCAAGAGAAGAGTCGACTTATCTTTTAAACTGCATTGTCTGATTTCTATCCAACGCAACCTTCGTGTGGAATGATCAGAAGGAGTCGATCTGTCATTCTCACCCGAATTTATCGAGCTTGATTCCATGTTCCCCTGTAATAGTCTTGAAATGGACCGATTCACGATTTAGTCATATTCTAATTAATCTTAACCTATAAATCTAATCAACTCGGACAATTGTCCCTCTAACGCTCAATGAAGAGTGGACTTCAAGTCTTCGATGAACTGGATTTCACGAGAATTCCACGTCTAGCCTCTATTCTTAACTCCCATGCTAGTTAATTAGCGAAATGAACTTTCAATCATTGATCTTTGTTCGCCCAAATCTTGAGCATTGAAATATGTAGGCCCTTTTAAACCATCACACTCCATGAAGTGACTTTCATACCTTCAATCTTTTAGCGCGATATCCAATGGTGAGGGAACATGTCATTTATGTACGTTTCCTATCACACACAACAAAATTTAATTTTTTTGCACTAGTTCTCCTAGCGAAATCATTGTCAACCTTTGATCCGTTTGGGGATCAACCTTATCCGTTGATCTTAATCCGCTTTGCAACAGTTACTTTCACATTTCGCAACTCAACACCTTTTATCCTCCTCTCTTTTTTATCCGACAAAATTATTTCAGTTCATTGATCTCTGCACCTTCATATCTCCACCACATGATGCTCAAACATATGAATGAGGAATAGCATCTCATCTTATTCACAA
Source organism: Pseudotsuga menziesii (assembly GCA_001517045.1). Classification (NCBI taxonomy): domain Eukaryota; kingdom Viridiplantae; phylum Streptophyta; class Pinopsida; order Pinales; family Pinaceae; genus Pseudotsuga; species Pseudotsuga menziesii. The sequence goes on along the minus strand of LPNX010279134.1, from coordinate 203,162 downwards.
TTCTAACTTGTGAAATCTCTTCTCAGCTGTATATCTGGTTCTACCATGATCTTAATCTTCCACATAGGCACATACTTAGGCTTTGTTTATCATCGACCCTTGCAGTGATCGATCGCTGATCCAGAACCTTACAATAAAGTATTAGATACATTCCAAGGTTTTCTTAGCAAGATACTTTTAACAGGGTCCCAAGGATACTCTCTTCTTTAAAAAGACCTCGGGATAGATTTCCTAATGATGGTGTTAGTTCATATTGACTGAGTCATGCTTAACCAGTTAGAAAATCAATACTTACTTTTCAACAATAATATAAAGAATACCACAAAGTCATTACTAGTTCCCCTTCAATACTTCAATTGGATTCCTTTCTAGTGGAGATCACAAGGGAAGCTATCTTGAAAATTACTCGCAACATGAAAAGATATGTTATATGAAAAAATTAACATTTAACTGGGAATCAAAGAGGCCATAACAACATATTACCTTTCATGTTATCACAAAGAATAATTATTCTCATAAAACATTCAAGAATCCATTATTCATCAACTAAAATCAGTCATACAACGACCCTCATGGATACCATATCATCAATTCATAATACCTTAACCTACTTCAATCCTATATCAATAATGTAATGTCTAACAATGAAAACCATACATGCATCAATTGCTATACAAGAATGCTTTGTAGTACATCATTTAATCATTAACCATCATACACCCATTAGAATACATTCATCAGAATCAATCACTTTAATACAAAACCAGGAATCATCAAGCAAAATATGGGTATCATTTAGCAAAACGTAGTTATTACCTTCGTGGGCTCCTGTGGAATGAGATGTTCCCAAAAAGGAGACAGGCTTGAAACCTGTGGCTCTGTTTTAAACATTATGAATAAAACTTTTATGGTTAGAACGAATTTTCTCCCTAATGCGGTGAAACTAGATGTTCCCAAAACGAAACAAGGTTGAAACATGTGGCTCTGATACCATATGTAAGAAAAAAAATAAAAAAAAATTGAAATATATATATTTCACATGCATTTTGGCTATGACATAAAAAAACATTGAACCTTAAGCTTTAAAAAATAACCAACATTAATTTCTATAAGAAAATTCAGCCTTCCTTATTTAAATGCACTTCTCTGACTAGGAAGGTCATTTCCACATCAAACCAGAGGAAATTTCAACTCAAAATGGGCCTCCTAAAAAGAATTAATAAAATAATAGTTAAAATAATAAAATAATATTTATTAATTTTGGAGGAAGAAAAGAAAAAAACTACTTTTTTATTTGTATTTTCGACATATCTCCCCGTGTTTTTACTCAAATTTCAACTGGGAGCGCCCGTTGGATGCGGAATTAAATTCCTCATCCAACGAGTACCCACTCGGCATACTTTTGATAGACCCCTCTACCCCAAAAAGAAGAAATACCTGAAAAAATGTGATGATGATGTCATCATCAAGTTTTTTCAGGTATTTCTTCTTTTTGGGGTAGAGGGGTCTATCAAAAGTATGCCGAGTGGGTACTCGTTGGATGTGGAATTTAATTCCACATCCAACGGGCACTCCCAATTGAAATTTGAGTAAAAACACGAGGAGATATGTCGAAAATACAAACAAAAAAGTAGTTTTCTTGTGATACCTTTCCCCAAATTTATATTAAAAAAGTGTTTAAGACCTATACGGTATTTCAAATTTAAATCAATTTCATTGGCTAACACATGATGACATGGAATTTGAATCAAAGTTAAAAGGGCCATTTTGAGTTGAAATTTCCTCTAATGAAACTAACTTTTATGGCTTTCACTTTCTGCACTCCACCCTTCCGCCTTCTGTTGTGAAATTTGAGAATCAGAAGCATAACATCTGATAGAGTCTTTTATCCACCTTTTCGTCTTCTTCATTCTGTCCTTCTTCCATTCATTGCCAACTGTGGACATAAAAAACGTAACATGCGATGAAAACACTTATCCTCATTTCCGCCTTCCACATTCCTCCTTTTCACCTTCTGCTACGAACTGCGAAAATCTGAAAACTTAACACGTGAAGAAAACATTCATCCATACTTTTTCCTTCCACCTTCTTCCTTTCTTCCTTTCACTGCAGACTGTGCAACTTGAAAACTTAACATGCAACAGAGTCGTTCATCCACACTTCCACATTCTGCCTTCCTCCTTTCGCTACGGACTTTGGAAATGAGAAAACTTAACACTTACCTTAGGATTTTCATCTCTTTGCGCTTTCCTACTTGCGACTTCCGAATTCAGGTAACAGAAGTCCTGAAGAATAATACATTTACCCATTCATTTTCCACATCGTTGATTCTTCTGGGGTCAATCTCTATCGTCAATATTGCGGCTCAAATCTCCATCGTTCATCCTCAGTGGGCCTACCATATTTCATAGATCTCAAAACTTGGATGATCTTCACCGTTTATCTTTCTTGGGCCTACTGGATTTCACAGATCCATAAGGTTTATTTATTCTCGGTTGTCAAAATCACAAAACGAACCTCCTCCATTGATCTTTTGCATCATCAATCTCAACCGTCGAAACATGTGGAACATGCCTAATTTCTCCAATCCAAAAAATTAATTTATTCGTGCATGTCTACTCTGTGAAATCTATGCCCGTCATTGATGTCGTTCCCCAATCCATCTATCGGGAGATACTGTCTGGAAGCTAACCCTTCTTCCTTTATCAAGTAAAAACACAAGTATGAGCATCTTTCCTTGGAGGAAATTCGTCTATAGTTTTTTATCTCCCCCCTCCCCCCTTTTTCCATCTCGACTCTCCTTTACTAAGTCTTTCCTTCACGGGAATGAACTATTATAGGGAAGGGTGTAGATGCAAGTGTATCAACTCTCACTCTAAAACAATAAGTATTATCCATGAACTTCATTAAGCTTGGGAGGGTCAACCCAGAACCAAACTCAATCCTCTGCAGGAAACCAATACCCTAGGTTCTTAAACTAGAAAACAAACAGTACACAAGTAACTCTTTGCAGAATGTTAAGGCATAATTAGGAAACCCAAAAATCATAAGACACAAGTCACATTCATTTAGACATAGTAGGATTATCCTTTCCAAGAACTAAGTTAGCCTAAGAGTTCCATGGGAGGGAAAACAATATAGGTGCATATCCTAGCATTAATAATATATATAACCAATGCAATCTTAATCATATTAGCACATCATTTTCATCATCACTACTTTCCATCAATAAAACTAAGGGCATTCTCTTATCATATCAGCAACATAGAAGCATATAGTCATACATCTATAGACCTTCCCTAAGCTCATCTGTCAAAGGAAATTATGTAGTATATACGTGATTCTTTACAAAGTATTATTACCCATTTTAATAGGGAAGGGTGTAGATGCAAGTGTAACAAATCTCACTCTAAAATGATAAGTATTATCCATGAACTTCATTAATATTGGTAGGATCAACCTAGAACCAAGCTCAACTATTTGCAGGAAACAAATACCCTGGGTGCTTAAACTAGGGAAAACACACAGTATGCAAGTAACTTTTTACAGAACCTTAAGGCATCATTCGGAAACCCAAAATCATTATACACAAGTCATAGTCATTCAGACAGAGTAGGATTATCCTTTCAAGGAACTAAGTCAGCATAAGAGTTCCAGGGGATGGAAAACAATGTAGGTGCATATCCTACCATTAATAATATATATAACCAATGCAATCCTAATCATATTAGCACATCCCATTCGTAATCCCTAATTTTCATTAACAAAACTAAGGGAATTCTCTTATCATCTCAGCAACATAGAAGCATACAGTCATACATATACATACCTTCCCTAAGCTGATCCATCAAAAGAAATCATGTTGTATACGGGTGATTCTTTACAAAAAACTATTAACCATTTAAGTTTCCATTTTAACCAATACAAGGTACCATCATCTAGCAACAGAGTATGAAAATAATAACTCATAAGCATAATTCCAGCCATGAAACTAAATCTACTAATTATCATTTCCTTGAAAACGAAACACATATTTGCACATAAAACACATACTCTGAGTTCAATAGAATGACAGAACAAAACCTGATATTGAAAATTGATTGTTAAGCAATCTAGAATGAAGAGGAAACATCCACGCTCCACCCAACCGTAGATTAGGGATAGATTTCTCCGTCCTCAATCACCTCCGAGCTGAACTACGCATGTCGAGAGTGGTGACAATCAAACCCAGTACAATTATCTAGTAAAAAATCACTTTACTAACATAGATTACTAACCCAGCAAGTATTCCTTGTCCCAACATACTCAACCCTCCTCGCCTCCTAGCATATGTGTCCTTATTTATAGTTTTTCCTAGGTATTTTGCAGTCAACAACAAATGCCTCCAGGAATTTTCATTGTTTTTACCTCCTTGATTTCCCTAGGGTTGGTCTAGCACCATACTCGCATTGCCACGCTTGGTGTAACCACCCTAAGATTTACCCTTCACGTCCTCCACTCGTGCATGCATAATTTCCTCATTCAACATTGTTATCCTTGTCATTCATGTTTTATTAGAAGCATAATGTTTCAGTTACAATTGTCCTCCAAGGACCTATTGGCATATTCTAGGTACACCAATCACAAAAATAAAATAGTCTTTTAAAATATTGCAAATAAAATTTACCATTTGTGGGATATTACATCCTTTCCCCCTTATTGTAACATTGTCCACAATTTTCTTAGCCTTCTTCCATAGCTTCTGGAAGCACCCTCTAATTCCTAAGTGCAGATTTCTTCTTGGCCAGTATTGCACACAAACATCTTATCTTACTATGTCCTTGTTGACTAGACTTGTTCATTCTATTTGTTCATCTGTTTCATCTTGGTCTCTGATCCTAAAGACAAATATTTCAAATCTTTTGAGGTAAATTTCACATCCTGGTAAGAATTTTACCCTCGATAATCCATGAAGTTGGAATACCTCTTTCAAGAAGTATCTCTGCAATGTTAACAACTTCATAAGTTGACATTACAGAAGTAAAAGAGAATTTTTTTTAACATATTATACTAGTACAACCATAATTGGATCGTGTTGCTTTTGTGTTAATGGAAAACGTGTGATGAAATATAAGGATTTTACCTTGGAATGGGCATACTTTATAACAAACATGCTGGATATCGATGTTCAGTATTCACCTGTTGACACCCTAATAATTTAGATAGATAATTAATTATCTCTACATTTAATTTGGGCCAAAAGATTTTCTTCGTGAGGGATGTTATCATCTTTTGGTAACCAGGGTGTCCTACATAAGGAGGTTTGTGTCTCTCCTTTAAAATTCCCAATTTTAAACCTACAACATCATGCATGTATGATCATATAAAAATCAACGAGAAGATGCTAAAAAACTGCATTCTTATTGGAAATTTCAACTCAATAATCAATATTTTCCGCAATAGCATGTTTTCCTCATCTCCCCTGCATGACATACAAGCATGTAGTTCACATGAGAGCTGATCATAAGGAAATTTGCATCATAATTTTTTTTTGATCTACTTCATACAACAGTTAAATTTCCCAAACATAAGGTCATTATCCTTTGTTTGTCTCCTACAGACCCAAACTACCTGGTTTTCTGAAGTCTCTTACCTAACATGTTCCCTACACCAAATAATCAATATCGTCGATAATCAAATCAAATGATGGTTTTACAATTCTGTCTCCTACAAAAATTAGATTTCGCAATCATGAGGCCATCCTCATATTGTTTTGCTCTTGCAAGTGGAATTCTCTTACCTCTATTACTTACACTTGCTACCACACGCAACATGTCATCTTAACATATTCCTAGAATATCAAAAATTCAAAATTAAAATTTACAAATATGTTTTGTTCATAAATTAGATTTCACTGTCATGAGATTGTTCTCATAATGTTTGGCCTTTAAACATTGTATATTATGTCTTTATTTCATGGGACATACCCACACTACCTAGAAACTGAAACTTTCAATCATCCAAGCAATTGTGAGCATCCCTGCATACCATCCTTTCATCGCACAAATTACAATGATCCTTAAAATTGCTATATGCGGTACTATACAACCACTTTGTATGCATCATTAAAATTTCCAAGTATTTTAACCTTACCTATTCAAATAATATAAAATTCTAATACTCATGATTATGCAATCATGCTCCATAGAATTTTGTCCTTTCAATAGAGCATTCAATCAAATGTGACTACCTTTTCCATGTAATTATTTTCCTTGTATTCATAGCAGTTAATGAAATGATCTCATAACTTCCAATAATTCTCTCATTTTAGCTATTAAATAATTTGTAATGAAGCATTTCATAACCATGCATTCACAAAATGCATCTTGTATGTACCCACAGATACTTTGGCATCAAAGTTCCAAGTGCTCCTTGAGTGAATCTTCTTTCAGAAGTTTTGACATGAATATATATACATGAGGTACATCTCCTCATGGAACTACAAGCTCACATGCAACCTCCTAAACCTGTATATATATTACTCAACCCATATTATAGAACCTAACACCTCCTTGGGTGCTCCATGGCAGTTATGTTCCATATCCTAAGGCCGCTTTTCGGTGCTCACTAGCAGCTATAGCTTACCAAGGTCAGGTGATTCCTTTCCGGACACCATAATACCTAGGGTTTATTTACTTCATGGAGCCGCCACTCTCGTGACAGTCCCCTTATGTGGTGTGAATTTGTGCAAAAATAAGTCTAACCAGATGTCTTACACCTGGGCTTCCCTAGCGATGCATACTAGTGCCTATCTAGTCGGGGGGAAAGATATGTACCCCAAGTACATCCTTCTGGGAAGCTATGTACCCCAAGTACATCCTTCCTCGTCCAATTTATTCAACTTTATACGCAGAATTCCCTTCTCGTATCATTTCCCTTACCAGATATGGGTACCTGCAACTATCACAACCTTTGTATCATGGACTTGTATAGCATCAATATTTCCATTTATCCCATATATATATTGTTTCCAGAACTAGAAATTCTCATGCTTACATAGCATGCCCTTCATGTTATCAATTATCTACTATGGTCCACCATAAATGCAATGCATTTAATCGATGATAGCATCTTGCTAGTATTTTATGGTATAAGTTGAATCATATTGATTTTATATGTTACTTGATTGATTGGTCTCTTACCAAGAGTTACAAAACCCTAACAACAACCTATTTGTCATAGATTTTTTGTCCTAGCCTTTCTTCACCATGCTATTGGTCATTTGCATGGTATCAGCAACATATTCTACCATGCCCCTACTTCCCTTGGTCCTGCAATTATTGCCATTGACCATAATATCATAGACAACAATAATTATCAGTAGCTGTTCATTGCATATGTAAAACCTCATTATTTTTAATATTATGCAATTTTTCATGTATGCAAAACATCTTCATTTGCAGTATGCCATATCTATTAAGATGCCTACTAGTGCATATGCATTTGACCTATCTCCCAGCATTCCTATGCAAAATTTTATGTACATGGAATTCCTAAATACAAACATATTGGCAAGAGAAGAGTCAACTTATCTTTTAAACTGCATTGTCTGATTTCTATCCAATGCAACCTTCGTGTGGATTGATCAGAAGGAATCGATCTGTCATTCTCGCCCGAATTTATCGAGCTTGATTCCATGTTCCCCTGTAATAGTCTTGAAATGGACTGATTCACGATTTAGTCATGTTCTAATTAATCTTAACCTATAAATCTAATCAACTTGGACAATTGTCCCTCTAATGCTCAATGAAGAGTGGACTTCAAGTCTTCGATGAACTGGATTTCACGAGAATTCCATGTCTAGCCTCTATTCTTAACTCCCATGCTAGTTAATTAGCGAAATGAACTTTCAATCATTGATCTTTGTTTGCCCAAATCTTGAGCATTGAAATATGTAGGCCCTTCTAAACCATCACACTCCATAAAGTGACTTTCATACCTTCAATCTTTGAGCGCGATATCCAATGGTGAGGGAACATGTCATTTATGTACGTTTCCTATCACACACAACAAAATTTAATTTTTCCGCACTAGTTCTCCTAGCGAAATCATTGTCAACCTTTGATCCGTTTGGGGATCAACCTTATCCGTTGATCTTAATCCGCTTTGCAACAGTTACTTTCACATTCCGCAACTCAACACCTTTTATCCTCCTCTCTTTTTTATCCGACAAAATTATTTCAGGTCATTGATCTCTGCACCTTCATATCTCCACCACATGATGCTCAAACATATGAATGAGGAATAGCAGCTCATCTTATTCACAATTCTAACTTGTGAAATCTCTTCTCAGTTGTATATCTGGTTCTACCATGATCTTAACCTTCCACATATGCACATACTTAGGCTTTGTTTATCATCGACCCTTGCAGTGATCGATCGCTGATCCAAAACCTTACAATAAAGTATTAGATACATTCCAAGGTTTTCTTAGCAAGATACTTTTAACAGGGTCCCAAGGATACTCTCTTCTTTAAAAAGACCTCGGGATAGATTTCCTAATGTTGGTGATAGTTCATATTGACTGAGTCATGCTTAACCAGTTAGAAAATCAATACTTACTTTTCAACAATGATATAAAGAATACCAGAAAGTCATTACTAGTTCCCCTTCAATACTTCAACCGGATTCCTTTCTAGTGGAGATCACAAGGGAAGCTATCTTGAAAATTACTCACAACATGAAAAGATATGTTATATGAAAAAATTACCATTTAACTGGGAATCAAAGAGGCCATAACAACATATTACCTTTCATGTTATCACAAAGCATAATTATTCTCATAAAACATTCAAGAATCCATTATTCATCAACTAAAACCAGTCATACAACGACCCTCATGCATACCATATCATCAATTCATAATACCTTAACCTACTTCAATCCTATATCAATAATGTAATGTCTAACAATGAAAACCATACATGCATCAATTGCTATACAAGAATCCTTTGTAGTACATCATTCAATCATTAACCATCATACACCCATTAGAATACATTCATCAGAATCAATCACTTTAATACAAAACCAGGAATCATCAAGCAAAATATGGGTATCGTTTAGCAAAACGTAGTTATTACCTTCGTGCGCTCCTGTGGAATGAGATGTTCCCAAAAAGGAGACAGGATTGAAACCTGTGGCTCTGTTTTAAACATTCTGAATAAAACTTTTATGGTTAGAACGAATTTTCTCCCTAATGCGGCGAAACTAGATGTTCCCAAAAGGAAACAAGGTTGAAACATGTGGCTCTGATACCATATGTAAGAAAAATAAATAAAAAAAATTGAAATATATATATTTCACATGCATTTTGGCTATGACATAAAAAAACATTGAACCTTAAGCTTTAAAAAATAACCAAGATTAATTTCTATAAGAAAATTCAGCCTTCCTTATTTAAATGCACTTCTATGACTAGGAAGGTCATTTCCACACCACATCAGAGGAAATTTCAACTCAAAATGGGCCTCCTAAAAAGAATTAATAAAATAATAGTTAAAATAATAAAATAATATTTATTAATTTTGGAGGAAGAAAAGAAAAAAACTACTTTTTTATTTGTATTTTTGACATATCTCCCCGTGTTTTTACTCAAATTTCGATTGGGAGCGTCCATTGGATGCGGAATTAAATTTCGCATCCAACGAGTACCCACTCGACATACTTTTGACAGGCCCCTCTACCCCAAAAATAAGAAATACCTGGAAAAACGTGATGATGATGTCATCATCACGTTTTTTCAGGTATTTCTTGTTTTGGGGTAGAGGGGCCAGTCAAAAGTATGCCGATTGGGTACTCGTTGGATCCAACAGGCACTCCCAATAATTTTTTTTTGTAAAAACACGAGGAGATATGTCGAAAATACAAACAAAAAATTAGTTTTTTTATGATACCTATCCCCAAATTTATATTAAAAAAGTGTTTAAGACCTATACGGTATTTCAAATTTCAATCAATTTCATTGGCTAACACATGATGACATGGAATTTGAATCAAAGTTAAAAGGGCCATTTTGAGTTGAAATTTCCTCTAATGAAACTAACTTTTATGGCTTTCACTTTCTGCACTCCACCCTTCCGCCTTCTGCTATGAAATTTGAGAATCGGAAGCCTAACATCTGATAGAGTCTTTTATCCACCTTTTCGTCTTCTTCATTCTGTCCTTCTTCCATTCATTCCCAACTATGGAAATAAAAAACGTAACATGCGATGAAAACACATATCCTAATTTCCGCCTTCCACATTCCTCCTTTTCACCTTCTGCTGTGAGCTGCGGAAATCCGAAAACTTAACACGTGAAGAAAACATTCATCCATACTTTTTCCTTCCACCTTCTTCCTTTCTTCCTTTCACTGCGGACTGTGAAACTTGAAAACTTAACATGCAACAGAGTCATTCATCCACACTTCCACATTCTGCCTTCCTCCTTTCGCTACGGACTTTGGAAATGAGAAAACTTAACACTTACCTTAGGATTTTCATCTCTTTGAGCTTTCCAACTTGCGACTTCCAAATTCAGGTAACAGAAGTCCTGAACTATAATACATTTACCCATTTGTTTTCCACACTGTTGATTCTTCTGGGGTCAATCTCTATCGTCAATATTGTGGCTAAAATCTCCATCGTTCATTCTCAGTGGGCGTACCATATTTCATAGATCTCAAACCTTGGATGATCTTCACCGTTTATCTTTCTTGGGCCTACTGGATTTCACAGATCCATAAGGTTTATTTATTCTCGGTTGTTGAAATCACGAAATGAACCTCCTCCATTGATCTTTCGCATCATCAATCTCAACCATCGAAACATGTGGAACATACCTAATTTCTCCAATCCAAAAAATTAATTTATTTGTGCATGTCTACTCAGTGAAATCTATGTCCGTCATTGATGTCGTTCCCCAATCCATCTGTCGAGAGATACTGTCTGGAAGCTAACCCTTCTTCCTTTATCAAATAAAAACACAAGTATGAGCATCTTTCCTTGGAGGAAATTTTTCTATAGTTTTTGATCTCCCCTCTCCCCCCTTTTTCCATCTCGACTCTCCTTTACTAAGTCTTTCCTTCATGGGCATGAACTATTATAGGGAAGGGTGTAGATGCAAGTGTATCAACTCTCACTCTAAAACAATAAGTATTATCCATGAAATTCATTAAGCTTGGGAGGGTCAACCCAGAACCAAGCTCAATCCTTTGCAGGAAACCAATACCCTGGGTTCTTAAACTAGAAAACACACAGTACACAAGTAACTCTTTGCAGAGTGTTAAGGCATAATTAGGAAACCCAAAAATCATCAGACACAAGTCACATTCATTTAGACATAGTAGGATTATCCTTTCCAAGAACTAAGTTAGCCTAAGAGTTCCATGGGAGGGAAAACAATATAGGTGCATATCCTAGCATTAATAATATATATAACCAATGCAATCTTAATCATATTAGCACATCCTTTTCATCATCACTACTTTCCATCAATAAAACTAAGGGCATTCTATTATCATATCAGCAACATAGAAGCATATAGTCATACATCTATAGACCTTCCCTAAGCTCATCTATCAAAGGAAATTATGTAGTATATACGTGATTCTTTACAAAGTATTATTACCCATTTTAATTTTTCCATTTACCCCAATACAAGGTATCATCATCTAGCAACGAAGTATGAAAACAATCACTCATAAGAATTATTCCAAGAGTGAAACTGAAGCTACTAATTATCATTTCCTTGACAACAAAACATATATTTGAACATAAACCACATAATCCTAATTCAATAGAATGGAATGAAAAAACCCGGTATTTAAACCTGATTGCTAAGCGATCCACAATGAACAAGGAACAAGAACGTTCCACCCAACCATAGATTAGGCATAGATTTCTCCATCCTCAATCACCCCTGAGATAAACTATGCATGCTGAGAGTAGTGACAGTCAAAGACAGTCCATTTCTACATTCAAAAATGACTTTCCTAACAAAAAGTGCTCACCTAACAAGTATTCCCTGTTCTAGCATACTCATCCCTCCACGCCTCCTAGCATATGCTTCCTTATTTATAGTTTCTCCTAGGTCTTTTGCAGCTAACGACCAATGAATCAACAAATTTCCATTGTTGTTACTTCCTTGATTTCCGTAGGATGGGTCTAGCGCCATACTGGCATTCCCATGCCTGGTGTAACCTCCCTGATATTGACTCTTCACGTCCCCACTCTTGCATGCCTAATTTCATCATTCAACATGGTTGTCCCTATCATTCATATTTTTATTACAAGCATAATGTTTCAGTTACATTTTTCCTCCAAGGACCGATTGGCATATTCCAGGTTCAACAATCACAAAAATAAAATATTATTTTCAAACATTACAAATAAAACTTATCATTTGGGGGATATTACACTTTGCACATGTAATTTTTATGTTAATGTTTTTCGAGAGTACTAATATAATGGTTTTATTAACCTTGTTTCAACTTGAATATGGCAATGTTATTAGCCTCGCATGATTACAGAATGAACATGAAATCCATTGAAGAATGTAACCATGGGATATTAAATGGATAAACTGAAAAGATGAACATTCTAATCGGTACAATCATGTCATACCTGAAATTGGCATCATGCTAAAATAACATATGTCAATCAATTGAATGCCATATATCAATTGACATGTTGCATTATGAAATCCATTTTATTCACTTATATCAACTTAGTGTCACGTCTCATTATGGCATATGACATGATTGAATGAAAGTTGTCGTACATGACGACATTTTGTAATGTTCACTATGTTGCACTCATATTCATTCTAATCACATTATACTTAATACATGTTTTACTTATGTTCACTTAATACATTAATATATGGTTATGTAACATTCTAGATTAATGTTTTGTTATGTCACATTCTTTCTAACTTCCTCAATGAATTTGTCATGTTATGATGTTCAAATTTAAGTGTCAGTTCTACATCTTGAATTGTAGATTATACACAAAGATAAAAGTATTGTTCAAAGTTATAAAAAAATTTATAGTTTAAAGATAAATATAATGTTGTCAATGATTCAAATATATATAAAAAAAGAACAACTTCACTATGCATTATGTAATTTGAAGTTACTTTATGGGTAGAAAAAAATATTAGTTCATAAATTTCTTTATATAAGTAACTTGAATTAAATTTTTTCAGAAGAAAAAAATTTACATGAATATTTTTTATTTTGTATTAAGCATGGTTTACCAAAGTTAGCCATGGTTCTAGTATATGCCAACGTGACCAAATATGTGACACATTAATAATGTGGCATTTGACGTTCATTAGGGGTTATGTCACATTGTGATGTTTATAAGGGTTATGTCGCATTATGACATTGGTCAAGGGTTATGCCACATTGGTTAAGGGTTATGCCACATTGCAAAAATTCCCAAGATCTGACACATTAATAATGTGTCATTCAATATTTAGGAAACTTCATTTTCATTGTGTACTATGGCCACGTTGTTGACTGAAATCAACCACGATTAAATATGATCAAGCTAAACTAAAGCATGGTTAACCAAATTCAACTACAGTTAACTAAAGTTAACTAAAGTAAATCCTTACTTTCTAAACTCATCCATGGTTAACTTTGGCCAAACTTGTAATATCCCAAATTTTGGACCTAACACTTATAGGCATGAGCCCACTTCATATGAACATGATGATTTGTTTTATATATTGGGTGTAAGCCAATTTTTGATGATATATATATGGTTGTTTGTGTTGGGTGTGGAACCTGAAGCACATGATTGATGCGATGTTTTGTGTTGAGCGAGGAGCTCTGGAGCACATGAGTAATTTCTGTTGTGTTGAGCGAGAATCTCTGGAGCATATGAGTATTTATAATTTTGTTGAGCGTGAAGCTATGGAACACATGAAAACATAATTTGGAAGTGTTGGGAATAAGCCCTTGAGCCTTCTATGTTGATGTTTAGCATAAGCTATGGAACATCAGATCCTTGGCCATTGTATCCCTAGGTGTATCGTACAAGTACATCGTAGCATTAGTGTTGAGAAAAGAGATTTGGAATTGCACTAAGTTTGTAACTCCCTATTTTTAGAGTTGATTATATTCTCTGGTAAGCTCAAGGAGTTAATGAAAAGAATAAATCATTCCTGAGTGAAAAACGACTCGAGAAAAATATTGATCTCATCTAACTTATTTAAAAGTGATTAAATGAAATTTTGAATTTCTATATTCTCATCAATTACTGAATAACTACCATGTTATACAAGGGAATCCAACACGCAAGGATGTTTAAATTTTCCTACCCTAGTAGACCTAACCATCTACCTGATGACCCTAATGAAGAAAGTGTCATAAGTCTAGGGATCATAGTATATGATGCCCAAAGACAAATGTTAACAAATGTTATATTATTATGTATTTTATACATGGTATGTATAAAGAATAAATATAGTAGTACTATTATTAATGTAAGAAAGAAGGAAAAGATCCATCCATTATTATTTATTACTAAAAGATAATAAATAGTATAATATCTACAAAATTCTAATTAGGAACTAGATAAAAGTTCCTAAGTTAAAGTATTAAAAATTACCTTATGTTAGGTTTGAACATACCCACAACGTCGAACATGATGCTCAAAAGCAAGTAGTGCTTAACATGGACAAGGAAATACTTGCAGTCGCACTATCAACACAAACTACGCGGAACGCAGGTAAGGAGTGAGAGATCCACAAACTATAAATCATATGCAGAATCGGTCTCTCATAGATTTCTGATCAGCACGTAGAAGGTGGAGTATCGGTGTATTAAAACACCATACTAAAAGGGTTCTAGGTAGGAAATATGTCTATTGAAAAACGTATATAATATTAATACCTCTGAGACTGTGATCCCAAAATTAATTTTCCTTTTACTTCCTGGCTGTAAAGCCTAACTACTGAGCATAGCGTAGTGTATGAAAACATCATAGGTCTACAAATCCTTTCAAGTTATCACAATAAATCATACATCAATCAACAGATGCATAGTCAAATCCTTATCTCCCTTAATTCGATGGCACCAGGATAGATGAAAACGATCGCTCGGTTGCAGCGGTGATACATGATGGTTGGAACATGGCCTGTCCACAGTCGAGATCGAGGAGGTCAGAGCCTCAATTCACCTTATCAAGCTGCAACCACCAGCCATGAGCTCCTTTTGATTAACCTCGATGCCAGAACTTGGCTCAACTTTTCTTTGAATAATGCAGAGATCAAATAATCCTTGGAAAATCACAGAGGGTCCCTACCTCTCTGGAAAACGCACAAGTAGACACTCTGGAAAGTGCATAGATTGTTTTCTCAAAATAGAGATCTCCTTAACCTCCCTCTCACATGCCCCCCCGACTCGTTTCCCATCTCCCATATAAATACTTATTACTCATTTAATGAGTAAGACCATGTTTTTCCACTTGCCCTGGCCATATTTCTAAACATAGCCTATCTGTTGCAACTGTCGAGGAGCATTTTACGCTAACAATTACCATGATTCATGGTGACCATTTATGTGCTAAAACAATGGTCATGGCTATCACGGTGCAGTGATAATTTATTTCTTTCCTCCAATCGAACCCCTCATGCTGTCAAGCCAAGATTAAAGCACTAATGGAAAAGAGAGTCTAACCCATTTTTAATAATTAGTTAAGAATTCATGCTTTAAAATGAAGTAATTAATTCTTCATTTTCCTTTTCATACAATAACCTATAAAATATAATAGGTTAAAGTGATGTCTTAAATTCATCATTTTTCCTCTAGTAGAATTATATAGTAATAATCCATTCATGTCTTTTTATAGAAGATTTAATCCATCATTGTTTTCCTTCTTCTTATGATAAAATTTTATATAATAGTAATTCATGTAATTTTATAAAAGACTTAATCCATCATTTTCCTTCATTATGATAGGATTTATAATAATAATGATTCAGGTCTAAAAGGACTAAATCCATTGTTTTTTCTAACCAGATCTCATTTTGTTCGCAACTTATTTCCTCTCAGAATGACACTTAAGGCTTAGGTTGTCAAAGGAAATCATCATATTTTGTTTTCTTTGTTTTTTCGAGGTGCTTGATGCCCCTTCTGATGGAACCACCCATTGTTTTCCTTTAAACCTCATCTTCTTCAATGGTTTAACTACAACCCTTTGTTCTCTTATATATATATATATATATGAGTCTAGGTAGATGGTATTTATCGAAAGAGGTATGTTGATGGTGTTATCCTTCCTATTATTTTTTTAAGGAGACTATGACCTATAGTTCCTTGACAATTAGCTCCATAGGTTGCTTTTCTTCTCATTTTAACTCTTTCTCTTTTGTGTTGCTAAAAAGGATTGCACTCCCTCTATCCAGGCTTAATCGTAATAAGATTAAGTAACTAAGATACGGTATCTTAGTTGGGACAATTTCAACGAAGTAGGAATCCCTTATAGGAAGATTGCTTATCTCTAACACGGCCATAATCCAGTCGATATGTAAGACCGCGTCATCGAGTTATGACTCCCTAACCATTCATTTTTAGTCGTAGTGGGTTTATTTTCCCGTTGTTAAGTTCTGTCGAAGTCTTAGGTCTCCTAAGTTTATTACTTAGGTAAATAACTCATATAGATTTCACAGTCTTGTTCTTGGTGGGGCCTTGGCCTTGAGCTCCTCACCAATACAAATACAATAAAACATTTTACAATACAACGTATTTATGGGTATGTAAGGAGGCCATTACAAAATAACATCTGCATTCTGCCACACCTCCATGTCTAGCAAGTAGTGCATCATACCCAAGTCCTTCATTTTGAACTCGGTAGCAAGCTTCTTCTTTGTATCAACAATCAACCCATACTCACCTATTACAGATAGATCATTTACATACAGTAGTAAAGGTTGGAATCTGCTTTACTCTTGGTAAATCCCAAACTATATAGGAAGCTATCAATTCTTCCGTACCATGTCCTAGGTGCCTGCTTCAAACCATACATTGCTACTCCACATGATTCCCTCTATCATCTATCTCAAAACCGAGTGGCTACTCCACATACACTTCCTCTTCTACTACACCATTCAAAAAAGTTTCCTTGAAATCCATCTGGTGTGCTTTCCACTTCATTACTGTAGCTAAAGCAAGTACTGATATGATGGAAGTATATCTTGCTACAGGAGCAAAAGTATCTTCATAATCTATTCCTTATTTCTAGGAGAAACCACAAGCCACAAATCTTGCTTTATATTTCTGTATGCTACCATCTGCAGCATGCTTAATCTTATAGATCCATTTGGAAGTCACAATAGACTTCCCCTCTAGTCTTGGGAGAACATCCAAAACATCATTATTCATGATCGATTGATACACTTCTATCATAGAATCCTTCCATTCTTTCTTTTCTATAGTTTCATCATAGTTGGAAGGTTCTTTATCAATGAAGTCACGTAATAGGGCTCCATAACCAGAGCAAGACCTGGTTCTTTTCCTCGCTCTGTGTATGTCTTCTGGAGCCACATATCTTTCTGCACCTTGGATAGCTTCTCATACCCAAGCATGTTTCCTCTTGTGAGGATTCTTCTTTTGAGGTGGATCTATAGGTTCTTGAGTTTCTTATATTTCTCGATCTTCTTCTAGAGTTGCATCATTCATGGCTGTGTCATGAATTTTGGGTACTTTTGTTTCTTCAGGCTCTTCAGTAGGTCTCTTTCTGGATTTGTTGTAAGCTGAGGATTCATCAAATGTTACATCCCTACTGATTTCAATCTTCTTTAATCCTGGGAAGTATATTCCATAAGCCTTCTAGATTTCAGAGTATCCCACAAACATACACTTCCTTCTTAAAGGATCTAACATTGTCCTCTTTTATTTCAGAATGTGTATGTACATTGGACAACCAAATATTCTGAGATGTATGAATTTTAGTTTCTTGTCGAAAAAACTTCTTCAAGTGTCTTGTTCTCAAGTACTCTATGTGAAGTATGGTTCTGTACATACATAGTTGTTCTAGCCGCTTCTGCCCATAGATGCATGGGAAGATCTTGATCATGAAGCATTTCCCTTGCAGCTTCTATGATCATTCTATTCCTCCTTTCTGCAACCCCATTCTATTGTGGATTATATGGAGTGGTCAAATCTCTCTTAATCCCTAAATATCTGCATAATTCCTTGAATTCATTATATGTGAATTCTCCACCATTGTCTAATCAGAAAATCTTGATCTTGTTGTCTATGTAGTTTTCGATCAAGGCTTTGAATTCCTTGAACTTATTGAATACTTCGTCTTTGTTATTCATGAAGTATATCCATGTCTTCCTAGAAAATTCATCAATGAAAGAAACATAGTATACATACCCGCTTAATGAACTGGATGACATTGGACCGCATCCATCAGAGTGAATGATTTCCAAGATTCCTTTAGCTTTGCTTTCACTACTTGGAAATGTCTTCTTTGTGTTCTTTCCTTTTGCATCCCTTGCATACTCCTTCATGTTTTGCTTGTATTTCTGGAAGACCTTCAACAAATTTTCTTGCAAGTGGTACTGCCCTATAGTGCACATGTGCAAGCCTTCTATGCAAAGCTCATTTGGTTCTATTGAGTCATGAACCAAAGCTTGTTCTAGTTGGCCCTTTAATCTGTATAGTCCAACTTCTTATTCTCCAATTACTACTGCATCATCAATAGTCTTTTCTTTTGGCCACATGAGAACTTTTCCATCTATAAATTCAACTATCATGCATTTTTCATCTAATGTAAAGATGAAGAGAATGTTTTTCTTTAGTCCTGGTACAAATAGGTCATCCTTCATTTTCATAGACTTTCCAGAGTCTAATTTGTAGGAGGATTCTCCATTACCTTTTATTGGATACTGGTAGTCATCCCCAAGATTCACCTTGTGGGGTGATTCATGTTCTAATAATTTCACAAATGATTCTTTGAATCTCATCATGTGTTTGGAATCCCCATTGTCTATAAGCCAATAATTGCTTCCATGTGTGTTGTTTCCCGTGAGAGCAGAAATCAACACATATTCATCATCACTGTCTTGTTTGATTCTCTTCTTGGATGGCTCATCATCTTCTGTAGCATGAGCATGATTTCTTTTCTTGTTTCCTTTCCTCTTTTAAGATCTATCTTTGTTACTAGGAAAATATCTTGCAAGTTTTCCTCTTTCATCACATGTATAGCAAATGAAATTAGACAAATATTTGTTATATTTTCTAGTGTTATTCTTCTGGTGAGAGTGCTTACCTCTCTAATGGTATGTTCTGCTTTCCTTGGATTCTACTATGAGAGCTTTATCTTCACTTCCCATCTTTTCTTCTTGAGATAATATTATATCTTCTTCATGTGAGCATTCCTCCCACAGTCTGCTAAAATTGACTAGCCTCTTTCTAGCACAGATCCCTTGAATGAAAGAGTCCCATGCCCTAGGAAGACCATTTAGGGTGGCCATCACAATTTCTGCATTCTCTACTTCTTCATATACCACTTCAAGTTGTTCCTTGATCTAAGATACCCTTGTAAAGTAAGACAGGATGGTCTCCGCATTCTGGATTGTTAGATTCTTCAATTAGTTTCTTAGATTCATCTTCCAGTTTATGTTCTTCCCTTCAAATAACTTGGTTAGGGAATCAAACATCTCTTTAGGTGTCTTTAGAGAGGACACTTGAGGTATGAGATGATCCTTGACTTAATCAGCAATAATCCTCTCATCCATGACCAATTTATTCTTGTGTAAGGCCTTAGCCTCATCTCCTTCTGGAACTGGAACCTCTTCATTGATGTAAGAGTCCAACTCATTTTCTTTCAGGACCAGGGAGATCCTATACTTCCAAGCTCAGAAGTTATCATCTCCCTCAAGATTTTCATTGAGATTGGTATGATGAGACATATTAATAGAGAACCTCAAATGGAAATAAAAAATATTTAGATCTTACCAGGTTAAGATGTCTGAACTGGATCTGGAGTTAAATTTCTGCAGAGCCAGTTTTCTGGTTTAGGAGCAGATCTAGGGTTTGACTTTTCTAGAGTTCTACTCAACCAAAAAATTTCATCTTGATCTCTGAAATTTCATTTTGGGGAGGAGATCAATATAGGGGTGGGCTCACTAAAAAAATCCACTTCTGTGGAAAGCCCTAAATTCTCACAGCAATGTCGGGTCAAAAACTGAAAATGCTCAGAATCAGATTATGCTTTGATAGAAAGATGCACCCTAGAGAGGAGAGTCATCCCAACCTCCTTTTTCTGAAAATATATGGAGAGAGATCCAAAAATTAGGAATCCCTAGTTTCAACAGCTGCATAGTGTCTTCTTCTCAAATTAGCTCTGATACCATGTTAGATTTTTGGCATTTAAGCTTTATGATCTTAGGATCTTATTTGAGAGAATAACAAGCACAAAAATCAATCACAAGAGACAATGAACACAAAGATTTTCCTTGGGGAAACCATAAAGGAGAAAACACTGTAACTTCCTTAGAGATAGAATCAGCACCAAAAGTAAAACCCAAAGATAGTAAGATGATCTCCCGACAGCACTAGTCTCTCTCTCTCTCTTGTCCCAGCTTCTTCTCTCTCTCTCTCAGTTATGTGCTACAACTGAGTGTGAGTGAATGTGTATGAATGTGTGTTAAATAGAGAGGCTCCCTCTCTATTTATACTAATTCCTTACTTGACAATAAATCACTAGGGCCGACTTCTCTAGGAGAGTCTAATAACCTTAGGGCCCCACAACTACAGGGAGTTTAACCCTAAATCAATAAGGAGGGTTACACTCTATGACTTTACATCACTTGTTTACATTATTTAATCTCCCAATAGGAACATCGGGGCATGACATGACTCAATTAAATTACAAATAATTCCTAGAATAAATATCGGGGTACAATACATAAGATATATAAGTGAATACATTCTGAAGTTACAAATACATCAACACTTTCATCATTAATATTATAAATATATTTGATTATTTATACATACCATGTATAAAGTACATAATAATATAACACGTGTTAACATTTTCCTTTGGGCATCATATACCATTATCCCTAGACTTAATGACACTTCTTCATTAAGGTCAAGTAGGTTGATGGTTTAGGTCTACTAGGATTGGAAACTCTAAACATCCTTGCATGTTGTATTTCCCTCGTATAACATGGTAGCTCTTCAGTACTTGAAGAAAATAAATAAATTCAAATTTTCATTTAATCACTTATAAATAAGTATGATGAGATCAATATTTTTCTCGAGTTGTTTTCACTCGGAAGTTATTAAATTATTTTCAGTAACCCCTAGCACTTACCATATCCCATACTCAACTATTTAACCAAGAGTTACAATTCAATGCAATTCCAGAGCTTTTCGGTCAACAACAATGCTAGGATGTACTTGTACAATACACCTAGGGATACAATGGCAAATGAACCGATGCTCCAGAGTGCATGCTCAACATTAACATGGAAGGATCCAGGGCTTATTCATAACACTTCCAATTATATTTTCATGTGTTCCAGAGCTTATCGCTCAACACAAATCATCTATCACTTAAGTGCTCCAGAGCTTCCCTCNATATATATATATATATATATATATATATATATATATACAATAATTGGCTTATGCCCAATATATAAAACAAATCATCATGTTCAAATGCACTAGGGTCTTCGACCCAATATTAAAATAAAATATCAAGATAATCATCACAACCAATATGCACATGCCTATAAGTGTTAGGTATGAAATTCAGGATATTACATCCCTCCCCACTTATAACAACACCGTCCCTAGTGTTCTAGGGACTTGGAATGACATCATGAAACAAGGATGGGTAAGCCTTTCTCATAGTGGATTCATTCTCCCAAGTAGCCTCATCAGCCTCAAAGTACTTCCATTGCACTTTCAACTAGATTACAGTGCTCTTCTAAAGTTGCACCTCTCTCTTGTCGAGTATATGAGTAGGCTCAGGGGAAAACTCCCCTTCAGGTTCCACCTGTAACAGGGACCAATCATCAACATGTTTAGTATCATAAACATATTTCTTTAACAAATATTAATGGAAAACATTATGGACTCTGACATGCATGGGAAATACTAGTTCATATGCCACTGGCCCTTTCTTGGCTAGTATTTCAAAAGGTCTACACAATTCTAGGTGCTAACTTAACTCATTTACCCAAGATCAATGAGCTTCATATGGCTTTTACTTTCAAGTAAACATGATCACCTATTTGAAAGTCCTTATCTTTTCTTTTCTGATCTGCATAACTTTTCTAGCTATCTTGTTCTTCTTTAAGATTCACCTAGACCTTCGTAACCAGTTGTTCCAAGTTCATTAACAAATCAGGCCCTAACATGAGCCGATCCACCAGGCTATTCCACGTAACCGGTGTTCTACTATTCCATCCAAAGAGTACCTCAAACGGGATCATCTTGGTGGAAGTCTGATAACCATTGTTATACGCAAACTCTGCGAGGTGAAGATAATCCTCTGACTTCATGGGGTTGTTCATGACATACATTTAAAGCATGTCCTCAAAAATTTGGTTTACTCTTTCTCTATGCCCGTCTATCTGTGACTAATATCCAATGCTAAGGTTCAACTGCGTCTCCAATCCGGAGAATAAATATATCCAAAAGTTTCCTGTAAACTTAACATCTCGATCAGAGATAATTTCCTTGGGTATCCCATGCAATCTAAATATCTCTTTCAAGAAGATATCAGCAATGTTCACGGCTTTGTAGGCCGAATTCATAGGAATGGAGTGTGTTTCTTTCGACAACTTGTCAATGAACACAAAAATAGAATCATTTTTCTTCTTACTTTTTGGTAAACTAGTGATGGAGTCCATAATAATAACCTCCCACTTCCATTCCGAAGTAGGAAACGACTGCAACAATCCCACAAGATGCTAATGCTCACCTTTGACTAGATGACATTCCTAACATTTTGCAATCAACATTGCAATGTTGGCCTTGAACTTAGGCAAAAAAAAGTGTCTCTTGACAGTGGATATGATATTTTGATATCATGGGTGCCCTGAGTAGGGTGCCCGATGAAATTTCATGAGGATGCTACACCGAAGGTCCCCTACACTGAAGGTCCCCTCCTTCTAGGACATACAAGTGATCCTCGGACCATATCAGTCTGGATTCATCTACCTTGTACTCTTTTTGTTATTGAAACAACCTGTCCTTCTCGTATTTTTTGAGGATTTCCACATAGAAGCGGTCAAATCTGTTGGCCTCTCTAATCCTCTCATACAAATCTACATCGGTTTGAATCAAGGTTACCTCCTAAATAATATGAGTTCATCAGCTCAAAGAATCAACAACCTTATTCTCTTTTTACTTAATGTGATTTAGCTCAAAATGGTACTCGCCGAGGAAAGCCAACCATCTGGCTTGCCTCGCATTTAGATCAAGTTGTTCAAATAAATACTTCAGATTCATATTGTATGTCTTTAGAAGGAACTTCCTTCCCATGAGGTAGTGCCTCCACATCCTCAAAGCATGGATGATGGAAGCCAAATCAAGATCATGCATAGGGTAATTTTTCTCATGCTCTTTTAACTTCAGTGATTCATAACATATCACGTGATCATTTTGCAAGAGGAATCCTTCAAGTCCTTCCTTTCTTGCATCCATGCAAACAATGAAATTCCCATCGGAATCCACAATTCCCAACATCGGTGCGGTCATCAAAATCTGCTTAATGTTTTGAAAAATTTCTTCACACTTAAGAGTCCATAAGAACTTGCTTGCTTTCTTCTGTAAAGTGGTCATGGGGCAAGAGATTCTCAAGAAGTTCTCAATGAACTTTCAATAATATCCGTTTAATCCCAAAAAAGAACTAATGTGAGTGACACTAGTAGGGGTAGGGCAATGCTTTATGGATTTAATCTTTTTTGGGTCCATAGCTATCCTTGTCTCGGAGATAATGTGACCTAATTACTGTATATGTGGTTTGTAAAAATCACATTTACTAAACTTACCGTAAATATGGTGCTCTCTTAACACTTGTACTACTATGCGAAGATTTTCTTCATGTTCTTATTTATTCTTTGAATAAACCAGTATGTCATCTATAAATACCAAGATGAACTTATCGAGATACCTACTGAATATGTTTTTCATCATACACATAAAGTGCGTGCGTGCATTGGTCAACACGAACGACATCACTACAAACTCGTAGTGCCCATACCTTGTACAAAAGGCAGTTTTTTGAATATCCTCGTCATGAATCCATACCTGATGGTACCCGTATTGCAAGTAAATATTTGAAAAGATTATTCCTCCTCCCACCTGATCGAACAAGTCATCGATCATAGGCAGTGGGTAATGGTTCTTGATAGTCATTTTTTTCAACTGACGGTAATCAATGCATATCCGCATCGTACCATCCTTCTTCTTTACGAACAATATTGGTGCTCCCCAAGGAGACACACTGGGTCAGATATACCCTTTCTATATCAATTCTTGAAGCTGCGAATTGAGCTCCACCAACTCAGGCGCACTCATGTGGTAAGGGGCTTTGGAAGTTGGAACTGATCTAGGGGTCAGTTCAATGGAAAAGTTTAGGTCTCATTTCAGATGTAATCCAAGGATTTCCTCAGGAAACACATCCTTGAATTCTTCAATAATGGGGAAGTATTCTATACGTTTCTCTCTATCAGACTCTATGTCTCGGATGTTCACTGCAAAAAACTTGCAGCCTCTCCTAACGCATTTCTTCGCTTGTAAGGAAGATATTTGTCTTACAAAAACTTTCTTTGGAATTCCCTGAACCTTCACTTGGTTCCCTTGGATATCAGTACACAAGATAGACTTGTGCAAGCAATCCTGCGTGACATAGTATTTTTCCAACCAATCCATGACGATATGAATATCGTATGATCCTAAAGGTAGGATTTTCAGGTTTACTTTCGTAGGAAAACCATTCAAGTATACCTCACATTCTTTAACAATTTCTGAAACTTTCTGTTTTGTACCTGTGGCTAGCTGAACCAGCTAAGGTTTATCTTGTTTTACTTTGCCTTTTTTGCATACATCAACAATTTTAGATGAAACATAGGTCCAGAAAGCACTGAGATTAATAAGTATTGAAATAGAAGTGTTCAAGATCTTACCTTCTATCTCAACCATTGTAGCTTGATGGTTTGTGTGTCAGCCATCCAATGATTCATAGATCTACGTTGTTCCCGCTATGTCCTCAACGGTAGGTTCTTCCTATAAGTTTTGCAAGACCCCTTCGGTCTTGTTATTACAATCTATGGCATAATGAGTCCCACTGCATTTCTTGGTTTGTAGCGAGGTAGCATTGGCTCCACTTGCTACTGGCTTGTTAAAATTAGAAGCTGGTACATAAGTATTCATACCAGATTTATTAAAGTTCTTATTCGCTTGAAAGTTGTTATTTTGCTTTATGTATGGCTGTGGGTTGGACCCAGGTTTGCTATTATCATAGAAGTTCTTAGACTTGTCTCAGTTTCGGTTCTTGTTCTCCTTCCTTAGATATCCATGCTCATAATAGAGCCTAGATTTATGCAGTGTGGTATCTGAGGTCTTACGTTTGTCGAATTCAATCCTGTCTCGAAAACTGGGAGGAAGACATCCTACGAACTGCTGGATCTTTACCTTTTCTTCTTTGATGTATGGCACATAATGCAATAGATCTAGAAATATGTTAATAAACGCATCCATAGTCATGGATCCCTTGTGTATCTCATGAACTATTTCACTTTTCTGTCGAAGAACCTTTTCGACATATATTTCTCTTGGAATTTTTTTTGAAAAGTATCCCAGCGTATTTCTCTTAGCTCATATTTCTTGGTGTGTTTGAAATCTCTCCACCATCTAGCTTCCTTTCCATTCAAGTTATAGATGGAAAGACGAGCCTTCATCTCACTTGAGTAGTTATGAACCTGAAAGTATTTGTTCATGCCCAACAACCACTCTTCATCCTTCTCCCCAGTGTTTACTTCACCTTCATAGGTCTGGGCTCTTATTTTTCTAAACTCCTCATGAAGATTGTCATTGCTTCTTTTTTTCTTTCTTCGAGGATAAAGAGAATCATCATCGATAGGACTGTGATGATAACCTTTCGGTGCTTCAGGGGTACATTCCTCTTTTTCTCCTTCTCTTGGGCTGTTGGCCCGTTTATGGTAAGGTTCTTTTTTGGAGCTATTTGTGGACTAGGTAAGTTTACCCTAGGGGCTTCTTCCCGTCATATTTCTTAGTAATGTTTCATTTATAGCTTGTTATTCTTTTCTTTCGTTTAGAATGTCTTCTTTGAGACTTTCCAATTCTGCTTGAAGACTGTGTATAGTCTTCAAAATACGAGAATTGGGCTCCAGCACCAGTTCTCCTTCTGGGGTTGGGGTTTCATTCTTCCTTGTCGGTTATTATCTTCCTTAGTGTTCATAAACTAAACTGTTAGTAAAAATTTCCTGAAATTTCAAAAAAAATTAAATAATAGAAAAAATTTATGTTAGTAACAACTTTAATATCATACTTTATTTTCCTGGCAGTAAATGCTTTGTGCGTCCATAGGTCTCTTAGTATTGAAACTAGGATCTGATACCACTTGTAATGTCACCAAAAATAAAAATAAAAAAATTATTACGCTAGTAAATACTACCTATACGGAACATTATTTGACTTGTGGAAATATAACCTACACTACATATACCACTATCTACTCATAAGCTATTCTTATGTTATGGCCTTCTTACTTTCAATCATTATTAATAATGTATTTTAATCACGATGTCGTACGATTTTCTACTGCTTAGTTCTTATGGTTATATATGCCGCATAGGTGTCATTACTTGATTTAAATGTTTCATCCTTCCTGCATAGTCCTATTTGTTATTTATAAAGTCCTACATTAACTTTGTTTGTGGAAACAACGTGGGTGGAGTGGTGGGGCTTGTTCTCCGATGACAGTCTGAGAGGTAAAGGTGTTTACTTGTTTGCAGGCTTACTTAGTTCTATGAACTAAGGCACCTATATTATTTGATATGCAGTTCATACTTTGCGATGAGGTCTTGTTTAAAGAGTACTGATTGTCTTGATCCTAAAGGACCTTTTGCTAGTTGTTATGGTTCCTTACCGACTCAAATTTATAACACGGTAAGTGCTATCTTTGTCAATTTAACTATGATAGCTCAGTTTCCTATGTACTAATTATACTTCATTATTGTTTATGTTTCATCATTGTATATATTACTATATTTATGTTCTATGTTTATTTTATTAAAAATTGATAACATTTCCTATGTTTTCTTAGGTGTCGTTACTTGATTTAAATGTTTTGTCCTTCCTACATAGTCCTATTTGTATTTATAAATTCCTACATTAACTTTTTTTGTGGAAACAAAGTGGGTGGAGTGGTGGGGTGTGTTCTCCCATGACGGTCTAAGAGGTGAAGGTGTTTACTTGTTTGCAGGCTTACTTAGTTCTCTGAACTAAGGCACCTATATTATTTCATATGCAGTTCATACTTTGCGATGAGGTCTTGTTTAAAGAGTACTGATTGTCTTGATCCTAAAGGACCTTCTTCTAGTTGTTACGGTTCCTTACCGACTCATATTTATAACACGGTAAGTGCTATCTTTGTCAATTTAGCTATCATAGTTCAGTTTCCTATGTACTATTTATACTTCATTATTGTTTATGTTTCATCGTTGTATATCTTACTATATTTATGTTCTATGTTTATTTTATTAAAAACAGATAACATTTCCTATGTTTTCTTATTTGCAGGTTTGATCTTGGCTTAAAACAAGACCTTTGATTTTTATAAGGGTTAAATATTAACATGGCATATTTCATATGCCATGTTAACTAAGCATTAAGCTTAGGTAAATCACATTGTATTAGGTTAAGGTTTTAAGCCTATGGTTTATATGTTATCTGTATGTTGTATGCCGTATGGCTTACACCTTGGACTAGCGCATACTATACCTAGACTATGCACTAAACATAATCTTGTAATATATTAACCTTGTGATACGATTTCATTATGTTTAATACTTTAAACGATTCCTTTGTATTCTTTTATCTTGTGTTTTAGTTCATTATATGGAATGAGATGTATGTTATGTAATGTTTGTTATTATTTATTCATATACAAGAGGGTTGTTTATTGAGGCCTGTAACTTGGTTTGTGAACCCATAGGGTTGATATCATGCCCTATGTTTAAAAATTACATAGTTATTTGATTTGTTTTACTTGGTTAATTCATATGTCAATGTTTATGAGTGATATTAGATGGGACCCTTAAATGGTTTGTGCATGCAATTATAATGTTATTTATTTTAATCACTAGGAATGTGGATTTAGATGTGAATCTTGGACCAAAAGGATGGACATGATACTTCTTGTTCATTTATTTATGATGATGTATTTTTAAATGCAATGTTTTACTAGTTAGCATATCAGCAATGGTGCAGACCTTGAAAGGTCTTTAATGGTTTATTTAACTTATATTTAAATGTAGAATAATTTATAGATAGCCTTCAGATTTGTTTATGTTTGATTTCTATATATGTTTATTTATATTCATAATAGTTCAGTTTGTAGATAGTACCTTTGGTTATCTAGTTTGTAAGTTTATGTATTTAAATCTTGTTTCTAAGATTAATCTATTTTAATCGATTACATGTCTCTACTAACAAATGGAATATGTCAATAGAGTAAGAAAGGTTAAAAGTACAAATATATAGTAATATGAAACAAAACCTAGTTTTCATTAAACCTAGTTTAAGTAATGAAGATAAATACATAAACTAACTTAAATGAACAAACCCAGGTGAATACAACATGAGGTATAATTTGCATCCTAGGGTTATAATTTAAGAAATGTAACCCTAGAAGATATATACAGAACAATGATTTAGAAACATGATATAAACCTTTTCCTAAACAAGCCAACATCTATGCTAAAAATTATTTAGACATACTAATAATTCACACCTGTAATTTTCTGAAGCTCCTTTAACGATTGAGCCTGCACACTTTAAATAACCAGCATTAACAAATTAAGACAAGTCTGACCTCTGTTTTGATGAGCAAATCACTTGGGAACTAACATGTTCAACCCAACCATGGCCCAAAACCGTTCCTGGTTTTAATTTGGATCCCCCTAAGCTGGACTCCAACATGCAAGTAGCTTAGAGCTCCTAAGGTAGGGTTTCCTATCTAGTGTATCAGATCTAGATCAGTTCTCCTTTTCTTTTCCTTTTAGGAAAATATTCTCCCAGAATTAATTGAGAGAAAACAGGCAGATAAAATGACTCCTCTATTGATAGATCTGAACCCCAAGCCTTTCTTTGGCTTAAGTCTTTATAGACAGACTTTTCAGTCAAAGGGGCAGTTAAATCAAGAAACCTTGGTTTCTTGATTTAACCCTTTTCAATTACTATGTGTAATTACTAATATTTTAACTTAGGCACTTTCTACTAGTTCCTAATTAGAATTTTTAGGTTTTTAGACTATTTATTATATTTAGATAATAAATAGTAATGAATGGAGTTTTTCCTTTCTTTCTTTCATCATTAATATTATAAATATATTTGACTCTTTATACATACCAGGTATAAAGTACATAATAATATAACACTCGTTAACATTTGTCTTTGGGCATCGTTTACATGATCCCTAGACTTGATGACATGTCTTCGTTAAGGTTAAGTAGGTCAATGATTTAGGTCTACTAGGCTAGGCAACTCTAAACATACTTACATGTTGGGCTTCCCTCGTATAACGTGGTAGCTCTTCAATACTTGATGAGATTACAAAAAATTGAAATTTCCTTAAATCACCTGTAAATAAGTATGATGAGATCAATATTTTTCTCGAGTCGTTTTAACTCAAAATTTATTAAATTCTTTTCAGTAACCCCTAGTTCTTACTAGATCCCATACTCAATGCTTTAACCAGGAGTTACAATTCAATGCAATTCTAGATCTCTTCGCTCAACACTAATTCTAGGATGTACTTGGACGATACACCTAGGGATACAATGGCCAAGGATCTGATGCTCTAGATATTATGCTGAACATCAACATGGAAGGACTCAGGGCTTATGGCCAACACTTCCAATTATATTTTCATGTGTTCCACAGCTTCTCGCTCAACATAAAGGTAAGTACTCATGTGCTCCAAAGCTTCTCTCTCAACATAAATCATCAATCACTCAAGCGCTCCAGATCTTCCCTCTCAACACAAATCATCNTATATATCAACAATAATTTTCTTACGCTCAATATATAAAATAAATCATCATGTTTATATGCATTGGGGTCTTCGACCCAGTATAAAAATAAAATATCAAGATAATCATCATAATCAATAGGCACATTCCTATTAGTGTTAGGTCCAAAATTCGAGATATTACACCAAGTTAACTTTTTATCTGCACATGAAAGGACAGAGGGTCATTCTTTAGTCGTAATGACTAAGTAAGACCAGAACCTAGTCCTTGTACAAATCAAGTTTTGAAAACAAACAAATGACAACATCAAACTGTAGGACGACGGCAAGTCGAGTAAACACAATTTTTTTATGTCTTAAAATAATGTCATGTTGAAAAATCATGAAATAAGCAAGCTAATAATAACTTAGATACATGGAGGCAGTAATGCATGACGAAATGAATATGATTAATAACATCTCTCTAGATATTGTATAGTAAATCCTAATATTACATGTAGTAAACATTTTTTTATTTACGAAATTAGGGGATGTTACAGGTGGTATCAGAGCAAGATTCCAACACTAGGATTGATTGGGTCATTCGCATATAAAGTAAAATGATGTAAAAATTTTATTTTTTCATTTATTTATATTCTGAAATATAAAATCTATTTTGTAGGAAAGGGATAATGTTGAAGCCTCTGCTGAAAATGGTTCTCGACATAATAAACCTGACAAATTTTATTTAGAATTGAATAATCCAGAATTACTACAAACAGTCATAGAAATGAAGGATGAACTTCAAACTGTGAAACAAGATAATAAAATAATTTTAGAGTTGAATGAATATCTACTGGACAAAATACATAATCAGGAAAAAGATAAAAGAAATGGTATAGAAACTAATTCTGAAACAACTTCCTATAAACTTAAAGGAAAGAAAGTAAAATCTCCTGATAGTGAATCTTCCTCAAGGGTTAATACAAGGTCACGTAGTGAAAGGCCTATATATAGAAGTGATAGTAGTGAAAGTGACCAAAAAACTAGGAAAAAGAAGTATAAACCCTATGAAGATATTTCTCGAGAATTCAAGAAAATAAAGCCTCCCATGTTCAATGAGGAAGAAGAGGAAGGAGAGGAAGCAAAAGCTTGGCTACTAGGCATGGATAAATACTTTAAAATTTACAACTGTTCTGACAAATTAAAGGCCAGAATGGCCATTTACAATTTGACTGAAAAATACAACATATGGTAGCAATATCTAAAGAGGGTCAAAAATATGAAATAGAAGTTTAACCTAGAGAGTTTTTAAGAACTTCAAGAGAAATTTTCTGTCTTATCAATATTATGATGAAAGAGACAAGGAGTTCTATGATTTAAAACTAGGTTCCATGTCCATGAAAGCATTGAACAACAAGTTCTTAAGTTTGGTAACATATGTACCCTACATAATAGATGAAAATAAAAAAATGCAACGGTTTTTAAGTTGTTTACTTGCTAGCTTCAAAGATAGGATTGAGTTTGACAATCTAAAAACCTTGGAAGAAGATATCAGAAAGGATGAATTCTATTATGAACGGATCAAGAAAAGAGAAATACTACCTAATTGGAAGACTAAAAAGGCAATTCATTTTTATCAGAAGAGAAGAGCATTTAAGTCAAACAAGAGTTTTGGGACTAAGTCTATGAACTTCTCCAAGAACAACTATCAGAAAACTATTTTTAAGAATAAAATACCCTAGAATATTGCAGCGTCAAAGGGTAGAGATTTATCTAACAATTTTGTTAGAAATACTAAAAAAATGGAACCTGTCAAATGCTAGGAATTTCAAGGACTGCACTACACCAAGTACTTTATGAACCAAAAAGGGCAAATCATCAACTTACACACTGTCCAAGATGACGAAACAGTTGGAGATGTGGCCAACGAGATGCACAGTATAAATCCAGATCTGGAAAATCGAAAGGCAGATCACAAGACTTCCATGGTGGAAGTGCAAGATATGATCCAAAATTTCTCTGTTTCCATCTTTATTGATTCATGTGCTATTTTAAGTTATATATCTCCTAGCATAGTGGAAAAGTGTAATTTGTCCTTAAAAAGTTTTGAAAAATCATTGCTAGTTTAGTTAGCTAGGAACCAAAAGAAAGGTAGTAAACTATGTTGAAAGTTGTAATTTGATGATGAATGAGTTTGAAACTCGGGTAAAACTAAATGTGTTACCTTTAGGATATTACGGTGTTGTAATAGGAATGGATTGGCTTGAGAAACACGAAGTGATTTTAAATTGTTTTCAGAAAATTTTTACTTGTTTGAATAATGAAGGAAAAAGAATTACTGTCATGCAAATACCTAGGAAGATATTTGTTAGACAAATTAAATCCTTACACATGAAAAAGGATATAAGAAAAGGTTGTAAAGTCTTTGATGTACACATTATAAATAATGAACAAATCAATAAAGAATATAAACCATGATTTGAGGATATTCCGATCCTGCAATATTTCACGAATGTATTCCTAGAAGAAATTCTATGATTACCTCCTAAACGAGATCTGGAATTTACAATTGAATTGGTTCCCGAAGCGGTGCCTAATTTGAAAGCTCCCTATCGAATGAACATCTTGGAGCTAAATGAATTAAAATTAAAATTACAAGAATTAATAAACAAACATTACGTAAGACCAAGTGTATCCCCTTGGGGAGCATCGATCATTTTTGTTAAAAAGAAAGACGCTACTTTGCGTCTATGTATAGACTACTGTCAACTTAATAAAATGATGATTACGAATAGATATCCTCTTCCCTACATTGACAATATGTTTGGTCAAATACACAAAGTGACGACATTCTCAAAGATCAACTTAAGGTCTGGATATCACCAAGTTATAATTAAAGATGAAGACATCTTTAAAACTACTTTCTAGACAAGATACAGGGACTATGAATTTGTGTTTATGCCTTTCAGGCTGACAAATGCACCAGCAACCTTCATGTTCTTAATGAACAATATTCTAAGTAAGTACCTAGATAAATTTGTAGTCATCTTTATAGACGACATATTACTTTATTCTAAGACAAAAGAAGAGCATGATGCACACCTAAAGATAATTCTACAAGTTTTAAGAGAACATCAGTTATATGCTAAGTTCAACAAATATGATTTTTATAAAGATAAAATACAATATTTAGGGCATGTAATATCCGAAGAGGGGATATCATTGGAACCGAATAAAATAAAATCTATAATTGATTGGATTGTTCCTAAGGACGTAATTGATGTACGATCCTTTATGGGGATAACAGGTTATAACAGAAAATTTATTGAAGGATTTTCAAGGATTGCAAATTCTATAACTTCATTACAGAAAAAGGGTAAGAAATTTGTTTGGGATCAGAAATGAGAAGACAGTTTTAATAAAATAAAAGAATTATTAACTACTACACCCATCCTAAACCTAGCATACCCAGACAAAGACTTTGTTGTATGCATTGATGCATGCAACAAATGATTGGGAGGTGTACTAACATAGGAAGGTCATGCAATTGCATACGAATAAGGAAAATTAAAAACTCATGAAATTAACTATGCAAATTATGATTTAGAGTTGGCTGTAATAATCCACGCTTTAAAAATGTAGCATCATCACTTAATAGGTAAAATATTTATGCTAATGTCTAATAACATAAGTATAAAATATTTGTTTGATCAACAAAATCTAAACGCAGGGAAAGCTAGATGGCTAGGTTTCCTTAGAAAATATGATCTCTAAATCAAACATATTAAAGGGAAGGAAAATAAAGTGGTTGTTTCCCTAAGCATGAATGCAATAAGAAGTTTTGTAGCTTCCATTAGAAGTTATAAAACTGATTTGGAAGATAAATTGGAAGAATGAATAAACGAGGATCCAAAATACCATAAATTAAAAGAAAAGATAAATCATAATACATCTGAAAATGTAATTACAGATTATAGTTTTAATGAAAAATGTTTAATAATGTTTAAAAACAGACTGTATGTACCAAATATACCAGAAGTTAAGCTATTGATTTTGAATGGAATGCACAAAATACCTTATTCTCTACATTCGAGGTATCAAAATATTCTAACTATGTTAAGAAAAGAGTACTTTTGGTCTAATATGTAAAATTAGGTTGAAGAATTTCTAGCTAGGTGCATCGAATGTCACTATGCAAAATTTGAACATCAACACCCAACATGCCTTTTACAGCCATTAGCAATTCCAAATAGGAAATGGGAAGTCATCAGTCTTGACTTTGTAACTAGTCTTCCTAGAAAACAGAAAAAAATTGATTCAATAATGGTAGTTGTGGATAAATTAAGTAAAGGAGCACACATTATTCTTGTTAAAACAACTTATACAACTGCTAATATTGTTGACATTTTTATGAAATAAATCTTTCATTTGCATGGAACTCCAAAGGAAATAATTTCTGACAGAGATCTCAAATTTACTAGTAATTTTTGGAAAACTTTATTTAAAGGATTAAATACTAAATTGAATTTCAGTACTACTTAGCATCTGCAAACGGATGGATAAATAGAAATATCCAATCAAGTATTAGAATACATGTTACGAATATATGTTAGATACTATCCCAAGGAGTGGGAATACTATTTGCATTTGGTTGAATTTTCTTATAATAACCATTATCAAGCTTCAACAAAGGTTAGTTTTGAAATATTATATGGTAGAAAGTGTAAACACTCCTATTACATGGAGTAATCTAGTGGACATGTTGATGTTAGGACCTAGAATGTTAAAATAATTGGACCTAATAGTGAAACAGGTATAGGGAAACTTGAAAACTGCTCAAGACAGAAAAAACAGTCATTCTGACCTTAAAAGAACTCCAAAGGAATTCCAAGTATGTGAGCATGTGTTTGTTAAGGTGAAACCAAGAAAGAGATCCTTTAAACTAGGGAAATGTCATAAATTAGCACCTATATATTCTAGACGCTTCGATATATTGGCAAGAGTGGGTCTAGTGGCTTATCAACTAGCTTTTCCAACTAATCTTAAGATACATAATGTTTTTCACATTTCTATTTTGAAAAATTATATACATGATGATACTCATGTGATTGACTAGAATTTTATTTAGGTAGAACTAGAAAGATATTTTTCATTGGAACCAGATTGTATTCTCGACAGGAGGGAAATGTTTCTCTAGAATCCCACCATTGGACAGGTAAAGGTGCGGTGGAAACACCTAATTCTAGATGAAGCGACCTGGGAATTGGAGAGCGATATGCAGGTGGCATATCCAGATATATTCCAACAAGACTCGAAATAACTTAAGAAACATTGAGGACGATGTTGAGCTTAAAGGGGAATGTTTGTAACATACCCAAAAGTGAAAAATAAATATTTGTTCTTTATTTAAGAAAAAAAATATTATGTTAATTTTTATTGTAAATTTTATGACCAAGTGGGTCAAGGATGACTGTAGTTGAAGAATTTTTTATTTTAGTAATTAATAAAAGTAGACACTTATTTAGGGGATACTGTTAAATGAGTATTCACTACCCACTAAGAGGAAGGTGCAGCTAGAGAAGGATCGTTGACAAGTGGGAGCACTAGGATTCACTTTCTAGCTGTTGCAGGAGCATAATCCCTAAAAAAGTGGTCATGTTTCGTGAGAGGAGGAACTAAGTTGGTGGCTTATTAAATTCCAAAACTTGCCCAAAGACCTAAGAAATCTTATATGAACCATTCATTCTGATTTATGAGAGAATGAGCTTTGTGATTGCTGCAAACTGAAAAATTGATGCACACAAAGAATTTGATGAGGGAATAGCTAAAGTGTTTTGTTAAGTTAAGTCTTCGAATGAATGCTAAGTTACAGAATTCTACTATGTAGAAGATATCTCTATCCTAGTAGTGCAGTGAGCAAGATCGAGTGTCCTAAGAAAGTGATTTGGATGCTTCAAGAAAAGGTTTGGTGGAATAGTCTCCCTTGGGTGTTAGTCGCTTTTCTGCAACACAT
The DNA here is from genome assembly GCA_001517045.1 of Pseudotsuga menziesii. NCBI lineage: Eukaryota > Viridiplantae > Streptophyta > Pinopsida > Pinales > Pinaceae > Pseudotsuga > Pseudotsuga menziesii. The sequence continues at coordinate 166,883 of LPNX010279134.1, read as the reverse complement.
CATAACAAAATTTGAGCCAAAAATATCACAGATGCTATGTCTAAAATTCGGAAGACACCTATCTATTATTTGATAACTTCCTTTTTTTGTCGTCAATGAGAATTCGTCGAATATTCAATCCCTTGTCTTACACCTTCGAATATTCGACCGAGAATGAAGCTAATATTCTGAATAATTTCACCCACTATGTCATTGGATTTTTGACAAGAATTTTTTCAAATTTTAGAAGAAGGGTCATCGAATTTCAGATGACAAGGTTGTCGAATTTCAGAAAAATTGTCATCAAATTCCAAACAAATTGTCGTCAAATTTTAGACGACAAGGTTGTCGAATTTCAAATGACAAGTTTGTCAAATTTCAGACGACAAGGTTGCCAAATTTTAGACGAGAATGTTGTCGAAATTCAGATGAACTGTGGTCGAAAGTCCGACAACATCTCGTCGAATATTCCTTGTTGGATCCACGGCAGTGTCGTCAGATTGACACGAAATCCAAAAACAACTGCTAGTCATTGAATGCCATATAACCGACGAGGTACTATATATTAATAATAAAAATTGCAAATTCAAATGGTTTTCAGAATTGTATATTAATAAAAAATGCTCATTTTTTATGGTTTTCAGAATTGCAAATTCAATGATTTCCATATCAACGTGAGCTTATCTCTTGGGTTCTCCATGATCTGAGTAAGAGAAAATAAAACCCTTTTATTAAACCCTTGCTCATAAACCACATAAAAATATCATTATGTCAACCTGATGTTTTATGTTATTCCTGATAAAATTTGCTCTATGACACAAGTCAAATTCCATCGATGAAGAATTCAACACTTAGGGTTATAGAGTTTAGAACAATTACATTCAACTGAGTATAGGATCTATCCATACAATTCTACTAATTATATTAAATCATATTCAAGCATATGTAATATTGTTATAGGATTCAATGTGACTTGTATCTTGAAAATAAACCCACTTTTGAAATTGACCTCATAGAGAACAACAAAAGGTATAATGTTACAAGACTGCCTCAATTTTAGCACTAGCAACCTTAGCCTCAATTATGGACAAAGAGTGAAATCTTGTATAGATATTCATGAAAAGTGGAAACACTATCCTTTTGGACATCAGATCAATACAATTTTGCATAAAATAACAAAATACTATCACCATGGTTATGTCAATTCCACAAAATTATAATATTACAGTTAATATTATTCCAATAATCATGCCTCATATCTAAATAGCTTTTCCAACCCAAAAAAAGAGTAACCCCACAAAATCAATATACAAAGCGGAGTTAAGAGTAACAATTGCAATATTATCAAATTTTCAAAAAGCCAAATAAAATTGCAATATTTGTTGTGAGATATTTACAAAAATATTCAAGTCTCTAGTGGAAGAATGAAAGATGAAAAAGAAATTAACTGACACATAAATCCATAAAGTTTAAACTAATTATAAACATTCACATATATTTTAATAAATGAAAATGAAACATATGATAAGCCAAACTCATTGTTAAGTCAAGGGTACTACTTAATATTAATATTATAGCTATGATGTTATATATGACATAAATTGTACTCAAAAGATTCACCTTGTCCATTTCCACTACTAAAAGTTTAAAAGGAGCATTGCCCTGAATTTTGAAAACATGTAAATATAAAGAATTTGATAAATGAACTTGACATTAGCTATAAATGACAACTACTATAGAGGAAATCAACTTCTCCATCTTCCACAATGTCAACTTGCTTGAGTGAAAACTTTCCAAGATCTTTAGCCTTGATTTTTAAATCTCATTAACATGAATCACACATGAATTTGCATCAACCCATGTACCTATAACCACTACTTATAACAATCAGATCATCATGTGAAATCCAAATCTATATTGAAATTCGATTTAAAAACATAAGATGGATGGTTACACTAGCACAATATCTAAATCTAACTACAAAAGATGAATGGTAAAACTTAGATTGGTTTATTCCAAAATTCAGCCTTTGAAGCATTCACCAAACACACTAATGAATTGGTTCAATGTAACCCATGGGAACACCCATGATGTCTCAACTTTCAATGTACAAAAAGGGGAATATTGATGAAGATAGTAAAACTCAAGTTTCAACAACAATAACAACAATAGAGTTTCAAATATTTCATTATGTGAAAATTTTATTGTTTTGCGCATTTAAAGAATCTGTCACTTATTATATTTTTATGCAACATGCATTGATTGTTTGAATTTCATCTCAACGCCATGGTTGATTTAGGATTTGAAAAATTCTATCATTGCCTTTCGTTTAATACTTGAACTAATTATTTGGAAAAATTATGATTCAATATCTTGTGGTTGAATCACTCACAAGATACATGATGGGGATGTGTGACAATATTTGTGAAATTTTTGAGTAGTATTGTGGAAATGTTTTTCACTTGGAGGGTCATTATACTTGACATTGTTAATTGGCCATTGTCAATCATTTTCAAGGGCATGCCAAACTTGAATCCAAGTTATCTTTAATGATTTGTTCTCATTAAATATTGAATTTCACATCAATTAACTTCAAGGATTTTGGCTCATGTGTTTAAACAACTATATTTTCCATATTATATGAATTTTCAACGTCTCGATTTGACTTGCTCATGCTTGTAAAAAGTGTGTGAGGCCAGGTGCAAATCTTGTGTGAATTTATCAAAATAGATGCTTCCTACTCTTGGCCTCTTAGGTGAATGTTAACTTCCATAGCATGGCCAACTATTTCCCATTGAATATCTTATGTAGCCTAGTTATTTCTTGCATGTTGACCAAAAATGGAGTCAAAAAAAGATATGTTGAAAGAGGGATGTAAACAATATGTCAACAATTTTTTTTCCTGATCACTCTATTACTATCTCCTTTTAGGGAGAGAAGGTCAAGAGGGACATATAAACATTACTTAAAGGGGGTTTATGGTCAATGTGATACTTATAGTTTGTATGAGAGGAGAGGCTCACCTTTGATCCTAAAGACTATGCAAGGTAATCAACCATAATCTCCTCACAAGAACAAAAAGTGAGGATGTCACCTCCTTCTTGAGACCTAGTCATGGATAGATTGGAGTCTATGAATATAATAAATAAACCTAAATATGCTCTCAAGATGAGGCGGTTGGTAACAAAACTCAATATGGAAAATATTTTCAGGAACAATTTGTTTGCTACATATCAACCACTAGAGCATGATGATTTGTACTCTTGGGAAGCATAGAGAAGATGCAAAAAGGATAAATTAGGTTTATTAATTAATTATGTTTATTTATGAAAATAAGAAAGCTCCTCATTATATAAGAGGATTCTCCCTAATAAAAAATGTCTTCTTTGTTTTTGCTAAAACACATCTCTCTCTCTGTGTTTCCTTTTTTTCTTATTTGTCTTATTTTTAGGGTTTAGCGTGAAGCAGCCAAATCACCTCATTCATGGAAGCCTCTGGTCTTTCAATCCATCCGTAATCACCTCCTATACAGAGAGCTATCCTTCCCCATAGGCTCTCTCTCTCACTGAAGGTTTTCTTCTTCTTGCAGGAATCTGCTGAGCAAGTAGGAGCAGGCCGGACTGATGCTATGCTCTTGCTGAAATATTCCAACTTCATGGGCAAATAAGAATAGCTCCTCCTTCATCATGCTACACTGTCAGCACCCCCTCACATCCATGGCATGCATATCTACACCTTCGACGCACTCCCTTTCACCTCTGTGCATCTCCCAAGGCTGAGCATTGTCTTCAGCTAGAATAATGTCAGGTCATCCTATGCTTCATTGATTGCACCCTAGAAAAGAAGTGTGCGGAAGATTAAATGTTATCAGAGCCTTAAGATATTGACTATGGGCTCCAACAAAAAAAAATTGGGTATTTTTAATGAAACATTCTAGATTTCACGGGCCTCCAAGTTGATGAATGCAAGTGAATACACATATCTCATAGCCCCAAGGGCGCACAGATCTCAACTACAATAGAGAGGAGGTTCACATATCTAAAGAAATATAGATCTCTCCCTCTAGACCTACAACTCCTTTGCTCTATTTCAGGTTTTTCTTACCACCTATGTTGGTTGTGATCTTCAGTTGGCGTCGAAGAGACCCCTTGGTAGTAGAATCGAATTCCAATACTTCAAATCCAGTCCAAGATGTTGCTTCTATACTCAATGAGTTGTTGAGGATGCAACAATAGACCAATCCAGACCCATTCTGATTGGAAACTAGAATATGACTCCCTAAGTTTGTAGGGAAAACCAATGGAGAAGATTTTGATTCATGGATCTGTAGCCTCTCCACCTACTTTAACACATGCACAGGACTCACTGAAGAGAGAAAGATTCAAATTGCCTCCTTACAACTTGAAGGCCTTGCACAAACCTGGTGGGACACTGAGCAAGAAAATACCACATTCGTGGTGGAACTTGGAACTACGCCAAGAAATTCATCCTCCACACCCATTAGAACTTGGGGTCAAGTTTTTGATGCATTGAGAACTTGCTTCTACCCACTAGGGTATGTACAATCTCTATGGATGAGATGGAATCAAATCAGACAAATTTCTTCACAAAGCATTCAAGGTTACATCGACTTCTTTTGTAAACTATGCCTACAACTCCACATTCCGTACCCGGAAGAGGTACTCATTCTTAAATTTATCTCTAGTTTATTGATGCAGTTCCGTAGAGAGGTAGAGCTATTTGAAAATCCAACATTAGATAAAGTTTTTTAGAGAGCATTGACTATCGAAAGAAAGATTGCTCCTAGGGGTTGTACTCCTCAATACCGCCCCAACCTTAATGCCTCTCCTTCTCAAATAACCGTCTCCAACTCTTCAGCTCATTTTCCACCTACTCGACCTCAAAATATTGTTAGACATACAAATACAAGAACACCTTGGTGTTCATTCCATAAGGCTACCTCACACAACTCCTAAGATTTTCGAACCCTCCGAAATCCTAAAGACCAACAAAGCCTTACTCACATAGCTCATTAATACTCCACCAACAGAGGACACCGAAGAAGTTGCTCTAGACAATCCCACCGAAGTGGATCCCTCTTTGATCCTAGTGACCCAAGATGATTCAAACTCCTCAACCCAACCACTTTTCACTCATAATTGCCAAATAAAAAATTCTTTAGCCTTACTTATTATGGACAATGGAATCCAAAAGAATTTGGTATCTCAAGCCCTAGTCAACTACCTTAAACTTGTTACTACTCCACACCCACACCCCTATCAGCTCGGATGGGTTCAGAAGGATGGTCCCTGTCTCCTAGTATCTGAGCGATGCCTTGTCACCTTTGCTATAGGACAATTGAAAGACACTGTTCTCTGTGATGTTTCCCCCTTGGATTGTTCAGATTTACTATTAGGTTTACCCTACCAATGACAAAGAAATGCTATCTATCTAGCCAAAGCTTTCCAATATAAGCTTTCAAAAGATGGCCACACCTATATATTAACAGCAGCTACACCAAAAACCCCTTCTACTACCGAGAAAACCCCACATGTCCAACTTAATCAGTGTATATCTCTCTATTTGGTGTGCCCTGTACCACCAAACAATACCACTCATCCTGTTCCAGAAGCCATGACTCCCCTAGTCAAAGAACTTGTCGACGTGTTTCAACCTCCTATGGGCCTCCCCCCCTCCAGGAACATAGACCATTCAATCTATCTCATCCCTGGATCTTCCTTACCTAATGCCCCCACTTACCGGTTGGCCCCCACAGAAACTGAGGAAATGGAAAAACAATTGATAGAACTCATTAACTACGGTCATATCCAACCCTCTTCTTCTCCTTGCGCATCTCCAACATTTGTTATTCCCAAACGAGATACTCCAGACATGCGCCTTCTCACTGATTATCGGGCCCTCAATAAAGCTACTGTCAAAAACCGTTACCCACTACCCCGAATTAAGGAGTTACTCGACACCCTCCAAGGAGAAAAATGGTTCACCAAACTAGATCTGATAGTTGGTTACCATCAGGTTCGAATGAACCCAGATGATGTATGGAAGACAACATTTAAGACCAAATTTCGTCTTTATGAATGGAAAGTCATGCCCTTCGGCCTAAACAATGCTCCAGCAACATTTATGAGGCTCATCAATGACATTTTTAGACCACATTTGGGCTGCATGGTGGTCATCTACTTAGATGACATTCTCATCTTCGGCCATACATGGGATGCAGACATGTAGCATGTCCAACAAATTCTCCAAATCCTACGAGCCAACAAGTTGCGGGTAAAAGAAAAGAAGTCATATTTTGGTCAGAATAGAGTTCCATATATAGGATTTGTGGTCAATTCAGAAGGTATTCAACTAGATCCAACCCGTATCAAAGCATTGAAGCAATGGCCACTCCCTTCTTCGGTGAGTGAGCTCAAAATATTTCTGGGTGGTATAAATTTATATCATAAGTTCATTCTGCAATTTTCTCAGATTGCTCGTCCTTTACATCAGCTTTATAATAGTTATTCAACATTTAATTGGACTAATGAAGCCACTATTCATTTTACTCAGCTCAAGGAATCCCTATGCTCATCACTGGTTTTACATCTTTTGGATCCCTCTCAACGTTTTGAGATTGAGTTCGATGCCTCACAATATTCTATTGGGGTCGTGCTTAAACAGAGAGGCCACCCCATTGCTTATCACTCCGAAACTCTTTCCCAGGCTAAGATGAACTATAGCACATATGAAAAAGATTTTTATAGCCTAGTTCAAGCCCTCAAGAAATGGAGACATTATTTGCTCGATAAAGAAACCATCTTGCATACAGGCCACCATCCTTTGATTTTCATCAATTCTCAGTCAAAGATTCAGGAACAAAGGCACCTTAAATGGGCTTCCTACATTCAATGGTTTCACTTGGTCATCCGATATAAGAAAGGTGCTTTGAATAAGATGTCTAATTTTCTCAGTCGGCCACCTACTACAGTCCTCTCCATTCTAGAGGTGCATTGTACCAACTATGACACATCGAAGGACCAATATGCTACCTACCCATACTTTCAAAATATTTGGATAGCCTTGCATAGACCCACAGAGATCAATCTGACCCCCTTCCTAGACTACACTATCAGGGATGGTTGGCTTTATAAATTCAATTTGCTATGTGTTCCACACTCACAGGAACGCCTCTTGCTCATAAGGGAGGCGCATGCTTCAGCCTATGGTGGCCACTTCAGTACCACAAATACCATCCAAAATCTGCAATGCCATTTCCATTAGCCTTCCATGTAGCCCCAAGTTGAGAAATTTATATGATCTTGTGCATTATGCTCCCAATCCAATCCATCCAACCAAAAACATGGCTTATATCAGCCATTGCCTCTTCCTTCACGGCCTTGGGAGTCAATCTCCATGGACTTTCTTAGTGGACTCCCAACCACCCAAAATAAATATGATGCAATCTGGGTAGTGGTATGCCGCTTCATCAAAATGGAACTTTTTACTCCATGCACAAAAACTACAACAGCAGCACAAACAACAGAGTTATACTTCAGGCATGTTTGGCCACATTTTGGCCTACCAAGCACTATCATATTAGATAGAGATTCTCGCTTCCTAAGAACATTTTGGAATACAATCTGGGTGCTACTAGGGTGCAAACTCAAGTTTTCCACAACATTCCATCCTCAAACAAATGGCCAAACAGAGGTGGTGAACAAGGTCTTGGTTCATGCTCTTAGAACTCACTTTGGATGCAGCAAACAATGGGAAAATTATTTGCACATCCTCCAGCATAGCTACAACAAGGCCACACATTCCTCTACTAGGTTTCCTCCTTTTCAAGTCTGCTTGGGATTCCAACCAGCATCTCCAGTAGAGCTCCCACTCACTTTAGCTCCCCAATATACTATGCACCAACAAAAGGAACAAATCTCAGCCCAACGATTTCTACAACAAATTTCACAACGCCACATTGCAATCACAACAACACTCAAAGCAGCTCAAGATCGGGCCAAGCAATGCCATGACAAACAAAGGAAGTTCCTCACCTTTCAACCTGGAGATAAATTCTAGTTACACTTGGATAAAAAACGCTTCAAAGGCCAGCATCACAAGCTCCTTCCAATAAGATATGGCCCTTATAGTATCCTTGACAAAATTGGAGAAAATGCTTACCGATTGGATCTTCCACCACAACTGGGAATCCACAATGTCATCAATGCCAATCATCTGAAGTTGTTTGAGCCCCCCCTACTAGAGGAACCAGTCATCATTACTCATCGAGTCGACAACATTCCAGACTTCCAACTCCCCTTGGCCAAAGACACTCTCCTGGACATTGAGACCCATTCTACAAGGCATCGGGTATACACTTCTTATCTCATGCCTCTTCAAGGACAAACCCCATCTCAGGCAAAGTGGATCACAGCTGAAGTCTTGCACAGAATGTTTCCTCACCTTCTCATGGAAGCGGGGATGTTTCCAGATCTAAACAGCGAGGAATTGGGCAGCATGGAGAAGATGGAAAAAGGATAAATTAGGTTTATTAATTAATTATGTTTATTTATGCAAATAAGAAATATCCTCATTATATAAGAGGATGCTCCATAATAAAAAAATGTCTTCTTTGTTTTTGCTAAAAGATGTCTCTCTCTCTGCGTTTCCCTTTTTGCTTATTTGTCTTGTTTTTAGGGTTTAGTGTGAAGCAGCCAGAGAACCTTATTCATGGCATCCTCTAGTCTTTCAATCTATCCGTAATCGCCTCCCATACAGAGAGCAAGCCTTCCCCATAGGCTTTCTCTCTCACTGAAGGTTTTCTTCTTCTTACCAGAATCTGCTGAGCAAGTAGGAGTAGGCCAGACTAATGCTACGCTCTTGTTGAAATATTCCAACTTCATGGGAAAATGAGCATAGCTCCTCCTTCATCACGTTGCACTGTCATCACCCCCTCACATCTAGGGCACTCATAGCTACACCTTCTACGCATTCCCTTTCACCTCTGCGCATCTCCTAGAGCTAAGCATTGTCTTCAGCTAAAACAGTGCCGGTTTAACCTGTGCTTCATTGATCGCACCCTAGAAAACAAGTGTACGACAGATCAATTCTCCACATGTGCCTAGTCAATAGATCTCAGGCTTGACCCCAATATCCAAGCCATAGGGAATAGTCGGTTAAAAAGATGCATCTTCATGGGTATTCTTGAGCTGCATAACAATAATGATCCCACCCTATGTAAATTTAAAATGAGCTCCATGGGTCTCCATTATATGTTTTCTTTTAAATTTCAAGACCAGAGGGCCCAAATAACATACACTCCATAACCATTTTACGTCCAAATGGAAAAGATTAGTTCCATGATATACAAACAATCTAGCCTCACCACTTACTTGCATTAACCAAGACAATGAGATTATGTAGTATGACCCTTGTGAGCCAACACAACCTAAGGTTCCTAGCATTGCAATGCCTAAATAGCCCACATTGGATATCCTCTACAAGTTCATTAGCCATAAAGATCTATCCAATGATATACAAATAACCTTAAATTTATAGTGACTTATGTTTACTAAGTACTATTATATTACATTGTGTGATTTATTTGATACAGGTCCACACTAGCTTTTACACACACACACACACTTTTTTTTAATTTTGACTATTGGGTACCTTGTCAACCATTTAAGGTTGAAACTTATGCAACAGAAGCAATGCTTGTTGCTAGCTGTATTCCAAAAAATGGTACAGGAACACCATTGTTGTGGAATTTAGGATGCTTTGTTAGTGTCTTCTATCTGGAAGATTGCATATGCCATGGGTTTGTTTAGTTCTAAATCACCCATTAAAAAAACACCAATAACTCCCAGCTTACCAACCTCATAATCATCAAATGATATTGGTCATATGTAGCCTCTCCACAAAGTCATCTAGCCGATCCTTCTAATTGTAAGTTGCAACAGGGAAGATCCAATTGTGGCATCTTTCATGTTGGTATGTATATACTATATTGTGTTGTGTGAAGCTAAGTATTTTTGTTAGGATTGTAGATCTTGTGAAGATAATACACTAAACCCATTACATGTGGTTAAAGGGTAAATATTCCACTTCTTTTTGTAGTCTGATCTTCCTTGGAGAAGCAAGATGCCATCCCTTTGAGGAACAAGAGGTGACTAAGTCACAACATAAAGGAAACAAAAGGAGAAACTACTTGTTATAAGAGAAAGTTGTGATGCAATTTTAAGTGTTGAGTGTATACCATGAAGAAAGTAACCATGCAAACATAGGAATACATATTGATGGATTAGATCGGGAGGTAGTTCAGAATTACATGGAAGATGAATAGCCACATATGTTGCAAACATAAGTTTTCTCCTTTGGAAAGTGTGAATTTGTTATCCCTAGCAATTGTTAATTTCAAGCAGTGAAAGTATTGGTGTGTAATCTTTTGTGTGGGGTAATCATTCTTAGGAGACTTTGGATTGAAATTGGTGCACAATTGGTAAAATGGGAACACAGTGGGCTAACTAGACATAATAAACCAATGAGAGATTCGACCAAGAGAACATGCTAGTATGTCACTTGCACAAATAAGACTTGGGAAGAAACATGATATAATGTCCCCAAAAATCTAAAATAAAGAAAACATTTATTAGGCTAGTCAAAACTACCTATGCTGGACATTATTGGACTTGCAGAATGTTTCATACGCTATTTGTACTGTTGTTTTGTTGTAAGTTTTTCTTACGTCTTGCTTCCTTACTTTCAATTATCATTATTACTATTTTACTTCTGATGTAGAAATGTTTATTAATATGCTATTTTTACGGTTATGTACAGGGATGATTTTAAGGAATCATACTTATTTAAAAGTGTAAAAATGTTGGTGAATCTTACCAATTCTTAAAACACCAACTATAAAATGTTTGGCTATATTTTCAAAAAATATTTTAATTTCCAAGGATTTAATATCATTTATATAATAATTTGGCGATTTTTAGGGTGAAAAATTTTTCCCCCATCAAAATTGGGCGAAAGAGGGCTTCCAAAAATGGAAAATGGAGAATCTTTTTTGGGAGAAAACATGGAAAAATAGGCCATGGGATAAATATCACCCCTAAAATTATCCCTCATTCTGTATTGTTGTGTATGTTAGATACTTGTACTTTATTGATTATAGCATGTGCTTGTTGTTGTTTACAGGGTTCTAACTTAACTTTGTTCTTCAAAACAAAGAGGTGGAGTGGCGGGAATAGTTTCGCTTGTAAGCCCGGAGAGGTAACGGTTTCTACTTGACACCACAAGCTTACTTAGTTCTACTGAACTAAGGCATTCTTATCCAGTTTATGTGCAGGTAAACTTGGCAACATATAACTTATTTATAATGCTTAACGAAAGGTACTAATCATTGATTGCTAGTGCTCACATTCGCAACCCTATCCTATTACACTGTTAGTTATTATTACTCATTACACACTGTATTCTAGTGATGTGGTCACTATAGCCTTAATCATTTATGTGATGACGAGTTATTACTGATGTGATAATTATTTCCTATGTGTAAATAATTACAACTTGATTATTCCGAGTGTATACTCCCTATAAGTTTGATTTTAATTATTAGCAAAAGGATATAATATACATAAAAAAACCTTGGTGGTATTTCTCCATGGCGTATTGCATATGCCATGGACTTAGGGATTAAAGCCTCAGTTTAAACGTTGCATCGTGGGTTTATACCATCACATGGAATGGAAACATATGATATTTTAACGTGTACGAACTATAGAGATATGGGTTTGGAGAATGTTAATGGACAACAGGGTGGTGCCTTTAATGTGCATTGCACAGTGTGACAGCCCAACTTAGGGCTTGGATCAAACATGGGGTTGGTTTAATCGCAACTTGGCTACTTACCCTTTGCTCCTGCGTAGTATGGAGAATGCAATTTTCATGGAAATGACAGGTATGATATTGTTTGGTTTCTAAGAACTGTTTCTTATTGTAGCTTATTGAACGTTTCATACTTCTCATCATTATTATCATGCTATGGTTGCAGGTTGCAGGGATGACGAGGAGAGACATGGTTTGTAGCTCAAAATGCAAGCCATGGGCAAAGCCATACCTTTACAATAAGCCTGTTAAATAAGTCTTCACTTGTTACCTCTTGGCTTCATGGTTAAGAATGTGTTTCACTCATCACTCGTTGGGGTTTGCTTGTGGTCTGGTTCCAAAAGACACGTTTTGGTTTGGGTTCACCTGTGTCTAGAAAGAAATCTGCATTTTTCGCAGCGACAGCCTTGGGCTTTATTGTGGGGTTTCGATGGCCTTCACGCCTGAGCTTATAATGTTTTGAATTTGTAATTAATTTGGGGATTCTAGTAGAGAAGGGTGCCTTGGTACCTTCGACCAGATCTGTGTGTATTTTATAATTAGTTTTTTTATTATGGTTTGGCCATGGGCAACACCATTGCTTGCAATGGTACAAGACTGTAAGCAATGACTGTGTGTAACCTCTTTTATGGATGATGTTATGTTTAAATGTCTAGCAGCATTGCTTGCAATGGTGAAATGGATAATGGCATCTAATGTGTTTATAAGTTTATGTTGCATTGATTTTAATAAATATTGACTCTTGGTTATGTATGGGGCCAAGGCCATGGATTTCAACGTATATGAATTTTAAAGGTCTTATGACCTCTGTGTAAAGGATGTATTTAGTATATTTATAGCTTGCATATAACTGTGTATAACGTGGCTTTAAAGGACCCCACGGGATTTGATCTTGGGTCGTTGTCTGAGATGAGGGTTTATAAAATATATGGAAAGCGATTTGGCATTAGAGTGTCCACAGGATTCGATCCTGCGACCTGTGTCCAAATACCTTGGGTGTTTAAGTGATTATGGCATATGTATTATTATCATGGTTTTATTATGGCATGCAATTTGGGATTGGATGCTCATAGGGGTCGATACTGCGACCTCTCTCTATCTATATGCTTTTTAAGTCATTACTATAATGATTTTATGGTTGTGTTTTAATTGGTAGTTGTAGGTAATATTAAGTTGGACCTTTTAATTTAGGCCATACAATTCGTGTTATGTAGATTAGTTATGTGGATTTTAATATTAGATGGGCTGGATTATTATTTATGTAATGTCCTTATAATGTTGATAATAATATTATTGTTTATACTTGGTAGATATAGATAGTACAGAGGTTACGAATCGTGGAGCAATTATATGGTCTCGATACTTGGAATGTTAAATGATTTATGATAATTTTGGTTTTGAGAAGAATGCTAATGTTTATCTTGATTGTTTAGAATGAGTTTATTTATGGTTTTTGTTTTAGCTTGGTTACTTTACAATTTATGGTTAATCTTAGATAAAGAATACTGTTGTTTATAATATTGTTAAATTAGTATTTATAGTTTGCGTTTATACTTGATAATACATATGTAAAGTGGTTATTAGATCTCATTTATAACATATCAGTTTATTAAAATCTATAATTAGTTTTTTTTTAAAGCTAGAACTGAACCTAGTCTTATCTCTAAGCAAGTCTCTACTCGCAATATGAAATCTGCGAGTATGGTTTCTACACAATTAAAACATATAGGCCCAATTCTTAGAAATAAAACCTAAGTTTTAAAATAACAGAGTTTAAGCTATCAAAGAGAATGCAGAAGCAAAATGGAGAAACAAAATGCTTGATAAATCTTTAAACATAATGAAAGGACAAAAGTAAAACTGAAAGGAGAAAATCCTTTGATAATTATAACACATAATTTAAATTACAGCCTAGGGTTTATAATTAATATGCAACCATAAAAGAATTTGACACGGAAAAACAATAATACATAGGGTTAGAACATATAATATAAACCCTTGCATAATCTATCAAGCACTCATTCTAGGAATTGAAATAGGCTGTTCAGAAACTCATACCTGAAAAGTGAAGCTTCTTTAATGGATGAAACCTGATCATAGTCATTTTGGAGTCATCTATGGGTATCTCAGTGTGTAGGTTTCACTAGCAGGAATAATAATGACTCCAAAATGATATGATCAGATCCTCAAGCCTCTTGTTGGCTTGGGAGTTTATAGACACAATTTTCACTAGCAGGAATAATAATGACTCCAAAATGATATGATCAAATCCCCAAGCCTCTTGTTGGCTTGGGAGTTTGTCAAAGGGGTAGTTAAATCAAGAATTACTTCATTTCTTGATTTAACCCTTTTTTATTTAATTTAGTACTTTTAATATTTTAACTTAGGAACTTTCAACTAGTTTCTAATTGGACTTTTATGGGTATTATACTATTTAAGTTTAATATTAGTAATAATAATAATATATGGAACTTTGCCTTGTTTCTTACATTATTACTATTATTACTATGTGTAATTTTCATACATAGTCTCTATAAAATATATAATAATATATTATTTGTTAACATTCATCTTAGGGTATCACATATTGTGATCCCTAGACTTATGAAACTTTTTTCATTAAGGTCATCAGGTAGATGGTTAGGTCTACTAGGCTAGGAAACTCTAAATATCCTTGCATGTTGGATTCCCTCGTATAACATGGTAGTTCTTGAGTACTTGATGAGAATACAGAAATTCAAAATTTCATTTAATCACTTATAAATAAGTAACATGAGATCAATATTTTTCTTGATTCGTTTTCACTCAGGAGTCATTAATTATTTTTAGCGACTCCTAGTGCTTACCAGAGGCCATACTCAATGCTAAAACATGGAGTTACAAACTTAGTGCAATTAGAGAGCTCTTCACTCAACACTAATGCTAGGATGTACTTGTACAATACACCTAGGGATACAATGGCCAAGGATCTGATGTTCTAGAGCTTATGCTCAACATCAACATGGAAGTATTCAGGGCTTGTTCCCAACACTTCCAAATTATGTTTTCATGTGTTCCACAGCTTCATGCTCAACACAAATTTTTCAAGACTCACGTGCTCCAGAGCCTCTAGCTCAACACAAATATAAGTACTCATGTGCTCCAGGGATTTTTTATCAACGCAAAACATCAATTTACCCATGTGCTCCAGAGCTCCTAGATCAACACAAAACATCTCATCAATCATGTGCTTCAAGGTCCATTCCCAACACAAGCAAACATATATATTTATCATATGAAAATGGATTACATGCAATATATCAAATAAATCATCATGTTCATATGCAATGTGGTATTCGACCGAGTATATCATAATAAAACATCAAAGTAACATCATAATCAATGCGTCTCATACCCATAAGTGTTAGTTCCAAAATTCAGGATATTACACAGGAGGTACCAAGGTGGGATTTCAAGTGCCAAAACTCTAGCATGCTTGAAAAGAATTTTAGCAAATGATATTTATAGGTTGGTTGAAAATAGTAGATTTTTTTTTAGTCTTGGTTCCTTAGGTGTAGAAGAAAGGTGGCTTTATTTCATATTTGGTATACTTAGTGGACTTGGGCGAGTCATTTTAGCACCAAATTTTGACCTTTTGAGGTAAAAGGAGATGAGAAGAAGAACAATTGTCAAGTATAGGTGTAGAAAAATACTTGTGTCAAGATTGAGCCTCTAAGTGGGAGGCTGGTGTTGTTTCTGAAGTATTTTTCTTGCAAAAGAAAGTTATAGACAACCTTAGGGCTTAATTATATTCGAAACAATATTATTAACTAAACAGAGTTTAATTTTTTTCAACAGTAATGGAAATTTACCTATGATCTCATGATTAATACATTAACAAAGCTAAACATACAAAGTGAAATCCCTCTCACGATCTCACCAAACATTTATAAAAAAAGTATTTTAAAACAATAATAAATATTAACAGAGGCCTTACGATCCTATCCCCATCAACATGCGTTCATCATAAACTCTTCATAGTGGTTTCAAAAGTGGTTAAATAAAACATCAAAACCCTACAATCTTAACTAAAGATACAAAATCATACTAGTTAACAACTGACCGAGTGGCCCTTTTATTTCAATAAATCGAAATAGCATCAAGCCTAGGCATCACGACCAAATCCATGGTAACTAACAAATGAATAAAATTAGTTGTGTAAAAATAATTTTGACATCTAAAACCATATTTTACAAACACATCACGATATCAATAATAATTACTATAAACAATTTGACGCTATATTCTTAAATATAGCTCATTACAACATTACCTAAAAACCACACAGAGTCGATCAAAACCTTATGACATAATCCTTACGGCTCTCATCAAAACACAAAAGTAAAGATACAGAACCTTATCGTATTACATGAAAATGTAAATGGTGAAAGCAACAAAGAAACTAGTTTAGAGAAAGAAAATGCATAAATAGTCGCTATATTGAAAACAAGAAAACCATAATAAAACTTTGGTATTGCTCACAGATAGCCCCGACAGATCTTTACAACATTGTATTTGCTAAATTATCAATTTAATAACAAATCTGTTATTCGAGTGGCTTTCTAATCCAAAAAAACAAAATCAATGGAGTAAAGGCCCATGACCACGATATTGAGCACTGTAAATATACTAAACTAGCTAAAGGTTTGTAATATATAAATAAATTTTCAAGAATCAAAATAGAAGGAATTTTAAACACTATCTCTCAAAGGAAAGTGGGATAGTTGCAAGGCTCCACAGGGAATGATTCATATACATTCTGAAGTTATACACAGTCACTTAGTTGGTGAAATAAACATAGTTACAGTATCAAAAACCCTCACGGGTTCTTATAGTACCAAATAAGTTTTAAAACCAAAAAGAATATACAGAGTGGCATAGTTGTTTAAAAGACTCTACGGGTGATAAAAATACCCTTACAACAAATATACTAGCATTATACCAAAGAGATATATCACTTCCACATCGTCAACCCGACATAGAGTTGAAAAACCCAACGCTATAAAAACACACCACATGACCGAGATTAGTTCCACAGAACCACACAAGGAAAGACATGGGTCTTACCAGATAAAAAGGGGTCTTCTGAGTGAGAGTCCAAACCACACCCTCGTCGCAGAGAATCACACTACACATACAATACATAGGATGGAAGTTAAACCATAGTTTGTATCCTTGTGCAATGAAAGAAAACAAAGAAGGTGATTCCAGTTAATGGTTTACGTTCTCGGTGTTCAGAAATCTCCAGTCACGACAAAAATTCCAAACTTCATTGACGAACAATTTGAGCATAGACTGGTGCAGAAGGTGGCGAGGGTCGAGTTTGGTGGCTCCTCCATCTCTATTTGCAGACAGTGGAGTAGCAAGGTCAAGCAGTCGAAGGCCTTTTGAGAAAATGCGGAAAATGTTAACCTCATCCAAAACCCTATCGAAAAGACAAGCGTGGTGTTCAAGACACATTAAAACCTCTAGGGTTTTACACCACCCTTGTTGCTAAGAGGTGGAGTTTGGATCAAAATCACATGGTTTGAGAGGGAGCGATTTTATGTCTTGTACCCTACCTTTCGCCATCAAATTTAAGTCAACAAGTGTGTAAGTGCAAAGCTCAAGAACCATGTTTAAATCTCCATGAATGGTTATGTATCGTATATTAACATCCATTGTATATAGTTTCAATATAACAAACAAAGCATTGTCGTTGTTGATTTTTATAACCTTTGGTACATCAATTCTTGTTTTATATATATCTTAACATGCACACAATATTAAGTATCTAGAAGGTGCCTTTTGCTAGGAATTTTATTTGTTATATTAAAAGGATAAATATAGTTTATGAATATCGTCAAAAATAGGTTAGGATAGATATTTGTCCAAAAACCTTAGGATTACCTCTTACTTGTCCCTTGTCGAGTTATAGCATAGAGTTTTTTCTTTGGTTGTAATGTTGAGGTAAGCTCACCTTCCTCAACATTGGTAAAACAGAGGTTCATGCATTAGTCATAACGACTAACTAAGACCAAGACCATGAGAGGTAAGCTCACCTTCCTCAACATTGGTAAAATAGAGGTTCATGCATTAGTCATAACGACTAACTAAGACCATGACCTATCCCTTTGGAAACTCAAGCGTAGAATCAAACAGAAGGCAACGACAAACTGTTCTACAACAAGAAGGAAAATGATTGTTTTCACAAAGTAATGTGATGACGATAGTTCACAAAGTAAAGTAAGCTATTAATTAAATAGGTATATGACCCTTCACATAGTTAATAAAGGAAATAGCTTTACGATAGCAGAATTTATGATTTATATAAATAAGAATTTCTTAAGTTACCTCAACTAAATTATTTATTTATTTATTTATGAATTTTAGGGATGTTACAAATTATTTATTATATTGTTAATTAATTAAATAATAGATCATTTCATTGAGATTGTTTTATTAAATGATATCATTGTTTAATTAAATACCATATTAAATTTATTATTATTATATATTAATATTTTATTAACATAATAGTTAATTAGAAAATATAGCTTTGTTAACGGTATAAAGTGTTGTAATACTTCATCTTTTAATACATATATCTATAATCAACATGTATCAATGTTATGATAATAAATTTAATTCTTAAGATCTTTATGTACGATGATGATTAAAAATTCCATTACCATACTATATTCGTTCGCGAAGTGGTGACCATATTGGCTTTTCCTAGGTGCCATCATAGGTGACTGCAAGTGGGAAGTGCTTTTGGTACCCGGGACAGACGCATAATCTCCGCCTAAAGAGCCGCTGAAGAGGGTACCTGTCTCCATTGAGCTTACTTGCACCTTGGGTAATTGTTGCGTGAGGATTACTGTCACTGTTTCTCTACTCTTCTTCGTTGGCGGACGTGGTGCGCAGATCCCACCTTTCCTCCATCTGCTCAATGACAATTTGGCGACGTATCCTGTATCATCAAACTTCGGCGGGCCCCGGAGTTCTGTTCCAATACATCTCTAAAGCCCGCCCGATCAGCCTGTTCCCTAATTTGTTATTTCGGGCTCCATATTCAGGCATCCAGATTGGTATAACAATCTTAATTAACATATTATATTATTATATCTAAATAATAATGTTTTCAAGTAGGTCATGTATTTTTTTTAAGTTTTTTATATTATTTTATTCTAATATTATAATTTTAAAAATATTATTCAATACTTATTTTAATTATATAAGTTTATTTCATTATATTATTTAATTTAATTAAATTTTTTTTTTTCAATTTATCTATTTAAGTATAATAAATTAATAAGTAGAATATTATAATAAATATTATAATTAAATATTGTTATTCCAATTAAATTATTTTATTATTACTTTAATAATAAGAATTTAATTAAAAACTATATTTAATACTTTAACATTAATAATTTAATTAAATATTATATTTTAATAATAAAATAATATAATATAGTATTATTAAAAAAATATTATTATTATACTTAAATGATATTATTCTTTAATTACATTGAACTATTACTTTTATTATTATTTAAAATATAAAATATATTACAATAAATAAGAAAAACATTATTATTACTTGAAATGTATCATAATAATATATGATAATTTAGATTTATATCAAATATTAATAAATTAGTATACCTTATTAATTGAAATATAATAATTAATTATTTAAATAACTATAATTTATAAATGATATTATTTAATTAATTACACATGTATATTAAAATAATTAAATATAAAAATATTAAACAATATTTAACATATATAATAAATAATATTGAATATAGTTAATTTGATGATATATTTTTTATATATACTATAAAAAATATTAAGTTAATAATATTTTTCCTATAATATGTGCTTAAATTTAGGCTTATCTAAGTATTCAAACTCATTAAACAAAATTAATATGATTGTTGCTAGATGCAACTTTAACATTTAATAGTAAGGATTGTGTCCTTAATAACCACTCTCTATCTTATAATACTAAACTTAAACACCAAACACATAAAACCAAAACACAACACGTGAAAATTAAAGGTTCAGGGTTCAACTCTTATTACTTTGTCCTTAGATTTAAACACCAAACATAAAAACAAAAGACACCACACTACAGAAGTTTGAAGATATATTCTTAAGTCTCTATAACAAAGGTCAATGACCACGTCCACAAAATCATAATGGAGGGTAAGAGCTCATGTTTGCGAAGTAGACCGATATGAAGGTTGCGCCTTATATCCAATGAATAATAGAAATAAAAGACATCCCTTTTGGATCTCTCGATACAATTATACTCACTGAAATAACGAAAATGATCAGTGTAAATCGGTCGAACCCCCCTTAAAAATAGAATAAGAAATGAAAGAGTGTCTTTCTAATTTTCAAATAGTATTAAGATTTTATGTAAGCACTTAAGTTTCATTGAACTTGTTACATAGCACATTAGTTCATAGGATATTAATGAATATCCCTAATTTCACTAAATATTGAAAAATACTTCCTAAAATTGTATTGTTAAACCCTTCACAATATACATTTCCAATTAAGAAAACCTCTAGTTTCACCAAATATTGTAGGCGTCCATTTTTTAACCCATTTTTAACTTCCCCTTTATATCATATTGTAAAGGTTTAACAACAAGATTCCTAACATATCTTAGTATAAGCAAACACGATGATAAATAAAATATAGTATAATTCTAGTAATGATCCCACGAGGATTGTAAAGGCAGGTGATTCATTAGTAGTTTTGTATGGTGGAATACCCAAGGAAATAGTAATGGGAAGGGAAGGAAAACCCACTCAAGAGATAGTCCAATATTACTGAGTGCAATGCTTAGAAAAGATGAGAATCGTACATGTTTCAAACCAAAACTTGTTAATCTACCAATTTTATATCATGTAACTACAAGTATAGCCATTTAGATCTCATGTTTTCTATAAACTTAATAAATTAAACTCCTTGAAATTTTTTTAAGGGATTTTTAACACATGCATAGTAAAATATGGTAAAATAAAACTCTTATTGTTCTAATAAAGTATGTGTACATGTCTTCCTATGCTTAAAGTATTCCAAGTTTATTGAACACAGTTTCTTCCACAACAAATGAATTTCATTTCTATATCTATACAAGATAAAAATTAGTAGAAATTTAAAGTAGGTTCTCTTCATTTTTTATTTAAAATCTTAAAATAAATTTGGAGTATCTGTAATTTTATTTAATTGGGAAGAGGTTTTTGTATGAAACTAATACAAAAATCCTCAATTTCTTATGTATATGATCCAATGATATCATCAAATTCTTTGGTAATTTTTAAGATGGATTTAGATTTCAATTGGAATTAATATTTCAATCAATAATATTATAATATGTTGAAAGTATGATATGAATATTTTCATTTAAAAATTATTTAACAAAAAAAAATTATAAGCATAATCTGTGAAACCGGATTCGTCCTGGAGGCCCCCTGTGTCCTGTGGGGATCGAGTTGGACACGATTTGAATCGGACACGTTCCCGACTCATCTTTCAGACAAATCCAAAAACAGGACACGAAAAAAAACGTGTCGGACACAAAAATGCAACGTCTCTCGAAAACAGGACACGTAAATGGCGGAAAAAGATAGTCAGGTTTGTCTTAAGTCAATTTTTTGCCTTTCTTTTTGTCATTTGCAAGGAAGCAATTGGTTGAGAGTGAGTTTTATGTGCATGTGAAGGCGTTTTGAAGGAGATTTGAAGGCTATCCATTGTTTCCAAACGATTCTAAGTGCATTCCGGTGGATTTGTGGAAAGGATTGCAAGCTCAATCATCACACAAGAAAAGGAATGTCTCAATCAGCTAGGGCAAGAGGTAGGGGTCAAAGGAAAGGGATAAATGCACCATCTAGGGCCTCCCCTCCTATTCCACCAAGCACAACCAGTTCTCCTCCTCTGTCAAGTGCTCCATCAACTACTAGTGGAGCTCATGCTCCATTTAACCCTGTTTTAGCAAGACAACAAGCCCAAGAAAAAAAATACCCTTTGTGGAAGTATGTGACAAGGAAAGATGGGCCCGGGGCAAAGCTTGGTGGGGGAGGCAATGTGTCTTGGAGATGCATTTTTTGCAACCATGAGTTCATGAGCACATATTTCCGTGTTAAGGGCCATTTGTTGGCCCTTTCTTCTTGTGGGATTTCTTCATGCAAAGCAGTGACTGTTAACCAAAGGAGGGATATGGAAAGAAAGGATCATGTTGGCTTAGGGAAGGTGGTAGCAGCAAGCAAGAAAAAAGAGGATGATCCTCTTCCATTTTTGAGGAAGTCCTCTAGCACCAAGACTCCATTTCCACCTAGCATTCATGGGCATGGAGATACTTATCAAACAAGAAAGAGGCAATCTACAGGTGGTCCAATGGATAGGATTTTCCAACAAGAGGCGTGAGAAGAGGTAGACCTTACCATTGCATTTTTATTCTACCTCAACTTCATCTCATTCAATGTTGCATGGTCACCATTGTATTTTGAGATGATTCGAACTATCTTGGAATGAGCTCCAAGTGGTTATGTGCCTCCTGGTTCAGAGAAGCTTAGAACCACATTGTTGGTTAAACCAAAGAAAGAGGTAGATAAAATCCTTGAGCCAATTAGAACAACATGGCCCTCATGCCGTGTGAGTATTGTTTCTGACAGATGGACAGATCCTGCATGCCATCCATTCATCAATTTCATGGTATATTCCCAAAATGGACCGTTGTTCTTGAAAGCGGTGGATGCTCTTGGGAAATACAAAGATGCACAATTTATGGGTGATTTATTCATCAAAACCATTGAACAAGTAGCTGTTGATTCGTGTGTACAAATCATCACGGACAATGCACTTGTTTGCAAGGCTGCTGGCATGATTGTGGAAGCTAAATATCCATAGGTATGTTCATTTTGGACACCTTTCATTTCTAATTTGCTCATTGTTTTGAATTTGGTCATTGCAATGTTAGTGTTGTAGAGTCATTGATGCATGCTTTTATTGCTCTTACAGGTTTTTAGGACACCTTGCATTGTCCATTCCTTGAATTTAGCACTGAAAGCCATTGCTTTGGATGTGACATGGATTGACAACCTTATTGAGGATACACGCCATATCCGTAACTTTGTACAAAACCACAAAAATGCCCTCACCATCTACAAACAGTACACACAGCTTTCATTGCTGAAGATTGCAGATACTCGGTTTGCTTCCTCATTCATCATGCTGAAGAGGTTGAGGGAGGTCAAAACCGCTCTTGGGTCCATGGTGATTTCAGAGTTTTGGGATTTTTGGAGAAGGACGGATCAGGATGCTTCACAAAAGGTGAAGGACACGGTGTTAGATGATGGTTGGTGGGACACGGTAGATCTTAGCATTAAGATCATGGAGCCAATCATTTCTTTGTTGCAGTTTGCAGACACAGACCAGCGCATCCTAGTAGAGGTTTATGAGGGGTGGGATTCCATGATTGAGTCCATGAGGTCCATTGTCATGGTGAATGAGTGTCCCGAGTATGGGACATTGGCATAGAACTTATGGACCATTATTCAGGATATTCTTATCTCCAGGTGGGATAACAATTGCACACCTTTGCATTGCTTGGCCCAATCCTTGAACCCCAAGTTCTACACTTAGGAGTGGCTCACTAGTGGATTGGGGGCCTCACATGGATGCAGAGATTGCACATGGGAGGAAGATAGCACTTAGATGGCTATTTCAGGATAGCGACATGCTTGAGGAGGCGGAGGAGGGATTTGTAGATTTTTCCACTGGCACTGGGAGATTTGGAGGTTATGATGTGCTTAGAGATAGGGGGGTAAGAAACCCTATGCTTGGTGGGCAACTCATGGGGAAAAATCCCCTATTCTACGAAAGTTAGCCTTGAGGATCATCTCTCAAGTCACATCATCCTCTTATTGTGAGAGGAATTGGAGCACATATGGGAACTTGTACAATGTGAAGAAGAGCAGGCTTGAGTAGTCCAAGGCAGAGTCAATGGTGTATGTGCACTCCAACCTTTGTCTTATTTACAGGAAGAGGGAGGAGTGGGTGAAGGGAAATACAAAGATGTGGGATGTCTTTCCTGATGATATGGGTTTGGACAACAGTATTGAGTTGGTATTAGCCAACATGGATCTTAATGATCCACTACTAGAGCCGATCACTTTTGATGATAGTGATTATATGGAGGGGTCATCCTCCACAACAGCAGATGTATATCATCAGATGGGAAGAGAGGAGGAGGAGGGGGATGAGGATGAGGATCAGGGCAGGCGCAGGGGCAGTGATGAGTATGTTGATGTTGATTTAGGCACAGAGGAGGACTACTAACAGTCTGACATATGGAATTCTCCCATATTGATCCACCCCTTTTTGTATTTACTATTAGACTTTAATCTATTTGGCATTTGCCAATGCCCAATGGCATTCCGACATATATGTACATTGTATACATTTTGATTTTGATGACTTAATGAGAAATATGGTTCCGACATGCATCTATGTGTCTCATTGTGATTTGTGAATGACAAATGTGTTGTGAATCATGACTTATGAATGACAAATGTGTAATTACTAATCATTAATGTGTTTTTATTCTAATTTCTATTGAATATTTGTAAATGTTCCAGTTTCTAAATATTTTTGGATCTATATGTCTATATGTTTAAATTTTAATATATATTTTAAAATATATATATATATATATATAAAACGTATCCTAAGTGTTCTGATTCTGGGTCACCGTGTTCCTGTTGAACTCTCGTATTTTTGTGTCCTTCGTCTCCTGTCAGGGGACTTGATAATATTATAGAAAAAATATTTGGAATTAAATATTGTAATATAAAATGTTTTAATGTATAACTATCATATATATATATATGTGTCTATCCCATTCTTTGAATGTTATTAATGGGCCTACATAAATAAAATAAACCTCAATATTTATATCACTGTCAAATTAAAAAACCTCCTTCACCCATTAGGAGGAAATATATGTTTTTAGGCGTTTAAGAGTAAAACCCTAGACGTGATGCCACTAAACAGTGAATACTAAACCTAATTAAATGTGAAAGTTTACCTTATCAGTTAATACACTCATTATACCGACCAAGAATTTCAATGAGAAGTTCTTCTAGATAGTGGAGGTCATTTCTCCCATCAAGCGTGACTACTGCTCTAGCTTCACGAGGAATGGAAGGTCACGCTGGTTTCCATCCCCTTTCTTTCCAGAAGAAAAGAGATACCCTCCCTTACACCGCTTATGCATCTTTTGTAAACCTTACACCGCCTATGCATGAAGTAACTAAAGTCTCTCATGTATCCCCAAGAACAATGTATTTGTGAATTGTTCTCATATCGATCGAGAGAGTAGGGTAGTTAGGTGGGCGATTATTCCATTCCAAATATATAGACAACAAAGATCAAGAACTCTAACTGGTGTGTTGTTTATTAGAGAAATAAACAGTTTCACACATATATGTAAGAGTATGTTTCCGTTAAAATTTATGTATTTTTTTTCTATAACTATTTATAATTTTTTGTTACTCAAGAATAAGAATACCAAAGAGGATAGTTATATTTTTTTTGGTTACTGAAGAATAAAAATACCAAAGAGGATGTTAAGGTATTCATAGGTCTTCAGATGCTTATACAATAGCAGAATAGCCCATACAATAGCAGAATAGCAGTAGGGAAACATATGTAGCCCAGCTTATGGCCCAATTGTTGAAAGAAATTTGGTAGAAGGGCATTTTACTGTAAAATCAGACCAACATAGAAGAATCAGTTATCTACTTCGAAAACGACATGGAAATTTTTCAGTTTACACTTCAAGAATGCCAACATTTTTCATACTATGAAAAATATATGTTTCCTGTTTCCTGATTCAAATAGATTTAATAGATCTATGAGCATTTTTTTCAAGGTAGATGATTAAGTCTACAACGTAACCAAATACTCTAGCGTAGATCCATGTCTCTCATGAAAACTTCTGGTGGGGCGATTTCTTGTAACTAAAAAGCAATTAGTCTATTGCCGTCTCCATATCTCTTCCATATTGCCCATACAGCATGTGTTGCTGAACGTGGGGAAC
Organism: Pseudotsuga menziesii; assembly: GCA_001517045.1. Lineage (NCBI taxonomy): Eukaryota > Viridiplantae > Streptophyta > Pinopsida > Pinales > Pinaceae > Pseudotsuga > Pseudotsuga menziesii. The sequence goes on along the minus strand of LPNX010279134.1, from coordinate 140,866 downwards.
TGTCCGCCAATTCCGCAGATTATTCACTTCCAGGTTGAGCCTCCAGGTCGAGCAATCCGCATTGCTTTGAGTTGCTGCATATAATTCGGCAGCGGCTTCAAATTTCCACGAAATGCTGATATAAGTGAACAGTGATGCCCGAGACCACTACGGTGTAATAGTGCACCTCGTCTTGATATTGCATTTCCACGTACAACACTTGGTTTACCAGAATTCAATTATATGATTGGTTATGTTTTCTTGCTAACTCCTTTCGATCAGCAATCGTATTTTATACAGAATGTCACATCCGATGGACTCAAACCTAGCTTTTGAGCGATTGGAGAACAATTCGGCGAATGGTTTTTGCCAAATAAGGCTGTGCTAGTAGCTTTTGATAAACAATTAACCTAAAGAAACTGACCAACCAAAACAAAAGCAACCGACTAAGGAAAGTATTTAATAAAAAAAAGGCCATCGAATATCGAATTCGCATTGGATGGCCGGCTCACAAAGAATATATTCTTCCGCGCTGCTTTTGCCACCTCGAAGGGACAACTGTTGCAGTACAGATAAATTCCGCGCCAATGTGGCCCAACTCTTCCTCCATTTTCTTTCTTTATTTTATTATATTGCCTCTATTCATTTCATTTTATTACGTCACCTCTGTTAACTTTTCTTATTTTTTTTATAATTCTTTCCTATCCTTTCTAAGAGGGATCTATTTATTTGTCTAAAAGTTTTGGTTACAACTAGCATGCTCTGAGGAGACTTTACTCAAAATATGAACAATTAAGAGTATCAGAATAGCCAAAAGTAAAGTGATAAATGTAACTATTTAAATTTATTTGTATTAAGACTATTACAACATCCATAAGTAAAGTGATAAATGTAACTATTTATATTTATTTGTATCAAATTAAAACATGTTAAATAAAAAAAATATTTAAATATATAATTTTATATTATAAAATAATATTAATTTTATTTATTTATTATTTATATTAGATTTTTATAGTTATACATATAACTTATAAACATTAAATTAATTAATATAAACATAAAACAAACTTAAAAAAAAGTTAATATAAATATAAAACAAACATCATATAATACATATAAAAATTGATAAAAAAAAAAAAAAAAATATTATTTCTTTAATTAAAAATTAGTATTTCTTTAACCAATATTTAACTTAACTTATTTAAATATTAATCAAGATCTATTTAATCATAAATGAATCCTACATTTCCTAACATTGTAGAATGCCCATCTTCCTAGCTAAGATATTCCAGAGTCTGGCATTGGTCTATATTGCTCAGCTATTCGAACAGTTAGACTAGATTGATATAGATCTCCTAGCTGCTCTACAGCCGCAATTTTTTGTTTTAACTTTTCTTGAGTGTATTGGTTCAAGCTTTGCATATATTCAAATTCCATAATATCAGAACAGCTCAACACCACGAATGCGAGCAAAGAATCGGTAACAAGAAAGCCGTTTTATTTCTGCACGAAGCAATATCATGTTCATTACTATGTCCTCATTAGTGCAACGGCGTTGCTGATTTAGACCCACGACATACTAAACGCTGGGGC
>LPNX010279134.1:0-139279 GCA_001517045.1 Pseudotsuga menziesii | reverse complement strand
ATATTCAGTTTATATGAATATATTCAGTTTATATACATATATATTCAGTTTATATGAATACATTCAGTTTATATACATATATATTCAGTTTGTATATATATATATTCAGTTTATATATATATTCTAAATTTGGTATATAAGATAATTAGTGTTCTATTACTTCATAAGATTTTAAGTCTATCTCAATTTTTTATTTAGAATATCAAATACAATCATCTTGAACAGTTTTAAAGAACTATAAACTTAAATGTGGTTAATTTTATTAATAATAATTTATCTTTAATTTTATAATAAGCTTAAAAATAAAAATTTGAAAAAATTATACTGGAACATAATTAGTATACAGCTCTTCTATTATTAAGTTTACAGCTTTTCCATGTTGGCTTATAAAATACTGGTTCAATCTGTGTAAATAATTTATAAACGATTAGAAATGAAGAAATCTTGTATGTATCCTTTATAATATCGTGAAAAGCACTAAAATAAAATGCACATCTTAATGCTATAATATATCAATTAGATATTGAAATCGATGTAAACCTTCCCAACCACGATGCATGAATTTATATTATATGGTGATAGTGGAATGGGGATATCTCAAAAGCTAGCTAGCATTAAGGCAGCATGTTTCAATTTATTGTTAAAATAGATAAATAAAATGATGATCAATGGCATAGATTGTGCCTTTGTGTGAACCTTTTTGTTTCGTTCCCTCCTGCTTTGGTTAAAAGGAAAGAACGTTCATTTGTCATGACAAAATAAAATGGAGAAGCCTCAAACGAAAGAATGCTCATTTGTCATGACAAAATAAAATGGAGAAGCCTCAAACATGCAATGATATACAGGGACACTCGGTTATTTGGTGTTAGAGTACATGATTATTTGAGGCATCTACATTGTGCCACCTATTTTAAGTTCACGATCAGCCATTTCACACAAATAATTGTGCCCCTTGATTTATTTGTTATTCCAATTTTCAAATGACCACACTTTAATAAAGTTTTGATGTCTAGAAGACGTCGAATATGGTTGGAATTTAAAAAGATGATCGGATTTGGTTGGTCAAGCAAAAAAATACCAAGACAAAGGCTAAAAGAACGACATAAAGCCTTGATCGTAGGATTTGTTCAGGGCCTGGATTGGATTGAGTGCTGGGATTTTCATTATGCTGAGAGAAGGTTAGAATATAGTTTTATGCTACTCAGTAATGTCAAATTAGTTGTCATTCCCTATCACAGTTGTATTCCATGAATCGTCATAGTCCCAAAGTCAAATGTACGCTTGTTAATTAAAGCGAATCTGTTAGTGAGTGTGTAGGCTCTATATAAGTCTATCGAGCTTCTCCAATTTCATTGTATCGAACGAAGCTTGGTGTTGGACGCCTCGCCGAGGTTATCACAGAACAAGATGATAACGACTTGGAGTCTCTCTCAAGAAGAAGCAATTATGCGCCTTTTCTACTATCAGATAACCTCATCTTCTCACGTACTAGTTTGTTAGATTTTGTTTTTGCTTGTTCATTGCCTTGGAATATTATAGCATAATTCTCTCGTTTGGGTTCTGTGATGCTATATATGTTTTTCGCTCAACCTTTTGTAACGTCAAAACTAACTCTGTTGGTAATTGGTTCTTTATTGCTTTGTCTTTGGTCGCGATAGTTAGTTCTCGTCTTTGTCCTGGTTGCTATAGTTTCTTCTCCTCTTTCTTGTAAGGATTCATTAGCGTTTCTGGTTTCTTTTTATACATACAAGGGGGCAACGGGGAGCTCGCTTCAGTCCAACGGAGGACTGTGTGGGCATGATTCAACTGCTGGTTCATGGACTCTTTTATCTTGTAATGTTCGTGGAGTTGTTTTCGACGCAAGATAATGGTGTGCATGACACGGGAGTTGTGTTGTAACTACGCCGTTTTCACTTGGATTGAAGAGAGCTCCCAGAAGGTCTCCTTACCATTTACTAGTGATGGAATTTTAGTTCGTTAATTGATTTTTCGAAGGTAGTTTTTTTTTTAAATGACGGATTCAATCCTGTCATTTCTGCTCTGCAAAATTATAAAACTTTATGCTGGAAAGCCACAAATAACACAATAAGAGAATTGTATCTATCTTTTCCGATGCCTTTTATGATTTTTGTTTATTAATTAGACTTATTGAGAACTCATTAACTTAAACTAACGATTGTGTAGGTGAAGATAGCAAGTTCATGCTTGTCGCTCAAGAAGTAAAGTGGTTCCTGGAAATTGTTGTACTATTAAACCGAGCCTATAGTATTGTTTTCCTTGGCAGGTAAATAGGAGCCTTGCGCACCCTTCGACGACCGCAGAATGTACGTGATTGCAAATGGCGAGTCATCAACGCCGAGTATAATATGGCAAATCAAGGATATATTGCTTTCTTTTGATTGGACAAATTAAGAAATCCATCATGAACCCACTGCTGTACAGAAAAATGGGCTATCATATGTAGTATATCCTGTTATAGTGTCAGTGTTGATGGTCTATGTCCCAGGATAAATCACAATACTTGAAAATTCGTTTTCCACGCTGGAAGAATATGTTTCTTTTATTACTTTCGATATTTTCATTTTATGTTAAATCAAACGGTGATATAATTTCAGCAAACTTTCCATAAATTTATGGATTCCTTACAAATTCGTGTCTCCACTCTAAAACGATCTATATCCTGAAACTTTATATTTCTATTTTATGTTCAATCAAGTGATTCGATTAATTTAGTGAACTTTCCAAACAATCCGTTGTGCTAATTAAGTGTACTTTCCAAACACTGTGTTTTGCTATGTGTAAGAGGTTTGATTCTTCTTTCAAGAACCAAAAAGAATGTTATAAAAAATAAAAATAATTTACAAATTCCGAAATAAACAAACCCGTAGTAGTGAATGTCTGAATGTTTGATTGAGATCTCTACTACATCATTATTTCACAGTTTGGAAGGATGGTAATCTCTTTAGAAATCAATCTTAGGTTATCACACTTGCTACTAAAATCTAAATAGCTTAGATTTTTAAACTTTACTATTTGAGAGGGAGACTATTTGAACTTCATGCAATCACTCAGTTTTAAGAACTGAACGGAATGCATTCATCCACATTTTCAATTTCAGTCCAACTCAAATTTATAAATTTGAGTTGTGCTGGTCCCCATAATGATAATGGCAAAGACTTTATTGGTGCACCACCTCGATCCAACGGCCGCATAAAAGTGCTTCTGGAATTTCTTTCAGTCAAGTTTTCGTAAGAATACGGTCACCAAGTTTTGACATTTCAATTCCATTTCTGGGAGAAACCTAATATTATTACCCAGAATAATCTTTTGCACTCGTGAATCCCCCTCTTAGAAAATTGTTGAAACATTTGGCCTGCCCTCAACAAGTATTTCTCCACATACGTCTATCCTATGTATATTAACATGTCACGCAGAATATGTGAACTGCATATTAATGATATAATTTTGGTTGGTGTAAACATTAAGGAAGTGGTTGCAAAGACAAGTGGTTTAACAAAATATGATGCATAATGTTTTGTGTATTGTTGATTTGTAATGTTTTATAAAATAGGAAATACAACCCAAAAAGATCAGTTCATAACAAAGTAGTTAGTATGATGAGAGTGTTTCGCACCAACATGTCGTGGTGTTAATATTTAGAAGATAGTGTAGAAAACACGTAGAAAAGGAGGATGGGGATGTCATGTTTTAATAGTATGATTCATGGAAGCAATCTTTCGAGCAATATAGAATAACCACTTTTAAGTTATTGCAAAAAGGCTAGAACACTTTTCAAATTGTGCATTTTCATAATTTAAATGGCAGCTCATTTGAACAAGCTTGGTATCATGATTTTCATCTCATGTAAAAGTATCAAGTATGTAATTTGATTTAGAAACTTGACTCTATTGAGTCTGTCAATAAAAATAATAAAATAAATTTGATAAAATTTAAACTTTTTGTTTTTTTGGGTTTCTTTAAATTCAACTGTGCATGTTGCTACATACAGCGGACTTACATGAAGCAATTTGGTATACTATTAATTGGACTTGAAGTTAATAACTATTTTGTTATTGGAAATGTATAGAACGTGACGAAAATCAAGGACATAAAGACAAAGATGATCAATCAATCACTCTCCACCATTATTCTCATAGTTGGAAGTTCTCTTCTGGCCTGTCAGCTTCTGCACTTATGTTAAAATCGGCTGCTTAATCGCGAGCGCTAAATTCATGCATATATCTATCTTCCTTCAGTAAAGCATCATCACGATGAAAAGTTTCAGTAGGCTATCTTCTTCTTCCAGAATCAGAACGTCCGTCGAGTTTATCATTATCACCGCGAGTATTATTAGGGGGCCCCCCTTCATAATGTCTTTCATCAGAAGAACGATGTTCAACATCTGTTTGAATGGGAGAAGCATCACCATTTTCATGTCTTTCGCTCAATGATTCTTTGGGAGGATTGTATATTTATTTATATATCATGTATTTGTATAAAAGAAATTGTTCGAAACATAAATTTAGTTTAAACCCAGAAAAAAAATCCAATGCTTATAGTTACCTGGCATCCCTGGGATTATCATTGGTTTGAGAGTACTTCTGTGGCAAACGACGATCCTTGTATCCATATGATTAAAGAGTAATAAACAATTTAGTCTATTGTACATGTTATATTTTTGAGTTTTAAGTTGCAATTCTCTATGAAGAAATCCCTACAATATCTGTGTCAGCTTTTAGTTTTCACAATTGAAATGGATATTTCAGCATACCTACGAGGAACGTAAGGACTGCACGACCTACCGCAGGACCTACCGCGTCTGCGCCTGTTATCATTTGCAGGACTACGTCGGTCATTTCTATAACCAAAACTCTCAAAAGACTACAGGTGTAAAACTCCCAAAAATTCAAAAAAAAAAAAAAATTTCTGCGACATCTAATGTTTAAAAAATCACCGCTTAAGTGAGTGACCTGACTGCTAACAGTTAACACCACACCTCGGAATGTTTTGATCCGGATACTATAACAATTTCAACTATTTTTATATCATTATATTTGTTACTAACTCCCTTCAACATTAAGTAATGAAAGATCCATCTAGAATTGTAAATGATCGGGAGCAGTAAGAACTGAAAACAAGTGTTTAATTTGCTTATGAGTGCAAGGTATTGAAGTTTGTTTCTTATTTAATGAAAGAACTTCTCCTTATATCAGAGGCTTACTTAGCTCTTTGAAGCTAATGAAGTGGAATGGATGATTCTTATTACATGTTCTTTTACAGGTAACTTTTTTATTTCCAATTTTAGGTTCTAGATGAAAATATTCGAGCTGTAAAAGTAAAATGCTAGCCTACTTGTTTAAATTAAGGCTTTGATTATTTCAGGTATTGCAAAACCTGTTCTTTTCCTCAATTTTAAAATTTAAATTTTTAATAGTTGTTTTTAGAACTATTTTTGTAACAAAAACAATCTGGACTTAACCATGTAATAATTGCTTAATTTTAAACTTAATAACATAAATAGTTATAAATACAAACCAATTATAAAGCAAACTACCATTTTAAATGTTAAATTAACCCAAGCTGTAACTATAATCTCTAAATGTTAAATTAACCCTATCATTGCAATACAATAGCATATTAGTTCTATATATAGCATATTAGTTCTATATGCATCGTTATAACATGTTGATAGTTAAGCTTTACTACTGAAATAACTCTTTAAATTATTATCTTAAGCATAGTATACACCTATATCAAAATATTATTATATGCTTATGCCAAAGTAATGAAATATGCAAGTTATCCAATTAATATATGCCAATGGTATATGCATATGCAAAATATATTTAAAATATGCAAAGTATTAACCTATGCAACATATACCAAGGTTTTATGCACATACAAAATATTTAAAAATGTGCAATGTATTAATCTATGCAATGCTTTAACATAGCCAAAATACTAACACTAGTTTAGTAATGCATGTTCACAATTATAATGTAAACCCACCATATTATGGGGAAAGTGGATTCCACCTCCATGGATAGGGTTTAAATAGTGTTAACCCTAACTACAAGTCAAACAAAACCCTAAAACCTGGCTTGTTCTCCATTTTTCTTACTGTTAAAAGGGCAGAACCGACAGGCTCGTGGTCTCATGGCCTCATGGCCTGTGTTGCCGACTTCGAACCTAGAGAGTGGTAAGAATCCTTTTAGCTATCGAGCTGAAACCTTCACGTTGTTTATGGGGTGGTTAAAGGTCGAAGTCTGTCACTCGTTGTCTTCCAAATCGTAAATCGGTGGTAAGAAAGAAACTGTCTGGTGGCGTTGGCAACTTTGTTTTCCACTACTAGCCTGGTCTCTACTTGGGAGCTTCTCCTCCTTCAGGGGTTCGAGTCTATGTTTCTTTTCGTTTGCTAGGGTTTGAGTAGTTGTGCCAAGAAAAACGCAAGGTAAAAAAAAATCTTCTTCTCGTTCAGTCAGTCATTTCTTATTACAGGTTTTTCTTTTAAAAGAAAGATTATAGCGATGTTCGCTTTGGTTACTGCAGGTAGAGCTACCACTGAAACTCATCATTCCGGAACTGAAATGAAGTAGGGTTTAGCTAGCGATGGTGGCCGCCACGTGTTTGTTTTAATAAAATACTTGGAAAGTCTGTTTCGCTGTAACTTTGTTATGTTATGTTGTAATTATACATGGAAACTCATCATTGTGGAACTGAAATGAAGGGGGGTTTGCTTCAGAAGCTATCACTTTTGAGCTGATGAACACTAATCAAGTTTACTTGGTAAGCCTTGGTCTTACCACCTCGGGTTTCTTGCTTCTGCGTCGAGTCGAGTAGGGTTTAGCTAGCCATGGTGGCCGCCACGTGTTTGTTTTAATAAAATACTTGGAAAGTTGGTTTGGCAGTAATTTTGTTATGTTATGTTATAAGTATACATGTTAGGTTTGCAGGATTAAGTGTTTTCGTTAATATTTAAAAAATGATACTTTATTGTGTAAAAAGAAATCGGGTTATGTTGAAAGAAGTCATAGAAAGACTTGGACTCTGAAAATCTGATATGATACAGTCTGGAGATTTGAAGTCTTTTTGTTGTTTTACCCGGTTAAAGGTTTTTGTGAAGGAAAATAAAGGATAATTCATGAATTTGATTTTTATTTTTAACTTTGAAGGAAAAAGAAAAATAGAAGTAATTTGGCTTTAGAGATCCTTTAATTTAGGGTTTTTACCGGAATACATAATATTTAGTTAAAAAAAACATTACTGAATGATTTTACAATTTATTATTTACATGCAATTAATATATTTGTTATTTATAATACCTAAATTATTACTGTTAGTTCATTATATTATTTATATAGTCTAAAGTTGTTCATTTTGCATTACTTCAGTGTTCTTAATTAGTTAATATTTATATGTTTATATATTAGGTTAAGCTTTAGAAAACAATTATTTTTACTATGTTAAAAGAAACACAGTTAATTTTTTTAAGGTAGTTTTAATTTTATAAAATTAATCAAAAGTGTTAATAAACATACCTTCTAGAGTTATATGTTAAACATTTCTAGACAAATTATCAATGGAAAGTAAATGATCAGATTCCCAAAATCTTGATTTGATTTAATCATCAAACTTAAATTCACCTACTATACTACCTTAGCAAAGTAATTTCTTTCATTCTTTAACAAAAATAATTAAAACCGTAATTCATTCTAATATAGATTTAACCAGAATTTATCTATCTTTGAACAATAAAATATTTTAATTAGCTAATTTTAAAAACAAATAAATTAGTCATAAAAGTTCATTAACTCCTAAATTTAACATTCTAGTTCCTATGCTTCCATAGAGAAAAGTAATAGCATTTAGAACCTTGAAAAATAGCAGAGTAGACAACAGCCTAAGGAGTCGGATCCACCCAACCAAATTGTGGGAGATAGCTTAGCAGCTAGGCTTAGGACCTCGATCCTGTCTACTCGTCCACCTGGTTGAAAGAACTAGGTGAGAGAATGGATTAAGAAACCCCTCCAACTCCACAAAGTAATTAGTAGTAATACTTCTACCTATAGGACTAAGAACTCAGCCAAAAGAGTTGCACTAGTTCAGTAATTCAACACTTCAACACTCAAACACTTCTGCCTGTCCCCTCCATCGATCCTCTTGTGCACAAATTTCACTCAGAAATTTCACAAGTAAACAATGAACATCCTCACTTGAATTCAATGGGTAGTTTATAAGTTTTCCTAGTTCTTTTGGGTGAGATATTCACTTAATGAGCCACCTTCTCTTGTTTCACTTTCTTGGGTAACATGACCACAAAAATAGGGAAGTTTCCTCCTGCAACAACTAGAAGTAGTTTGAGGATGCTACCAAGTGTCAATATGCTCTCAACCAAATCTATTCCACCATGTGGCCACAGACAGTCATTTAAGAGCCCCCTTAAGTTGTTGTCTAATCTTTTATTTATTAATTTATAAAATATTCAGCAATTAAATACACACTTGACCCCACTTTGTCAATAATTACAAACTTTACAAAAAAATAAAAATATAATATATTCTCAAACATAAAGTGTTTTTGTAATCTAACTTGGGCTTTGGCTTCGGCTTCTGCTTCAAATTCTTTCATATTCTCCCTTGGAGATCGAGACCTCCAGAATTCATATGCATACCCAAAATTGAGAAGACAATACCAAGAAACAATTGATGGATAATTGTATATTATATAGATGCCTAACTACGAGATGCATAAGTTTATTAGGAGCCGAGAGGAGTTTATCAAGAGTTCCAACTAGTTAGACTCTTACATGACTGCACGTTAGCTAGACTCCTAGATGACAAATGCACTTGGACTAAGCATTAAGTGATTAGACTTGAAGTTAAGCTAATAGTTATCTAATATAAGTGTGAGCTAATAGTTAATATAAGTGTGATTACAGTTGAAGTTAATCTAATAGTTATAGAATCATTGGAGTTAAGTTAATAGTTGTATCTAATAATAATTGGAGTTAAGCTTGTAGTTGTATCTAATAATGGAATAGTTGAAGATTAATTTTAATTTTTAGAATTTCCATTAAACGTACACTTATCACATGTTAGCTAAGATACTTTTTATTTTTTTGAAATTATTAATTAATGAATTTTGGACAACGCTCATATAATTAATCTCGACAATACACTTGTCTCATTCTAGTTTAATCTAGGACAATGCCCATAGAATCAATCTTGTGAGTACACTTGTCTCATTCTCGTCGGTAGATGAAAAAGAATAGATGGCAGTCCACCCCAAAATTCTAACATATAGACATAAATATGTAATAAATGTTAGATATTTTAAATTTTAAATTTATATTAATTAAAATAGTTTAAGTAACTTTCACTTCTCATCTTAAGCAATTTGAAATATAAAATTTAAAAAATTCGCTTTTAAATATATTATTTTTATTGTTTATTAAGTAACTTTTATAAATTTAAGATTAATTTACTTTCAAACAGAGTTATACATTTGTTTGAAATGGTTACTATGTTTTGTGTGGATATTTTTTATTTTGTTTGGATATATAAATAGTTGACCCCCTATTAATTTGCTTTTAGAGTTTATAATGTTTTTTCAATCTATATTTTTTTTTTGTAGTTTGTGTATAGTTCAAAAGACGTTATTTATATGAATTTTTTAACTAATGCAAATTTGTTAAGTTTTGATTTGGATGAGTTGATGATGTTTATCTCGGAAATTCCTTCCCACATTGACGTCATCCATTATTAATGTTGGTTCATGCATGTTTTAGGAACGATTTAGGTAACCCATGATCCTTTATGCTTCACACCTACTCACAACATTGGAATTCTATATCATTTGAGAGAAAAACCAGATTACATTAATAGCATCATTCATGGCATTGCATGAGCTCATTAATTAATACAACTTTCAAGTGTCCAACAAGTCAATACATATCATGCGAGGGTATGGTGTAATATCCCAAATTTTGGACCTAACACTTATAGGAATGAGCCTATTGATTATGATGTTATCTTGATGTTCTATTTTGATATATTGGGTCGAAGACCCCACTGCATATGAACCTGATGATTTGTTTTATATATTGGGCGTAAGCCAATTGATGATGATATATATATGCTTGTTTGTGTTGGGCGGGGACCCTGAAGCACATGATTGATGAGATGTTTTGTGTTGAGCGAGGAGCGAGGAGTGCATGAGTAACTAATATTGTGTTGAAAGAGAATCTCTCGAGCACATGAGTATTTATATTTGTGTTGAGTGTGAAGCTCTTGAACATATGAAAAGATAAGTTAGAAGTGTTGGGAATATAAGCCCTAGAGCCTTGCTTGTTTATGTTGAGCATAAGCTTTGGAACATCAGACCCTTGGCCATTGTATCCCTAGGTGTATCGTACAAGTACATTCTAGCATTAGTGTTGAGTGAAGAGCTCTAGAAATTGCACTAAGTTTGTAAGTTTTTTCTTTTAGCATTCAGTATGGGCTCTCGTAAGCGCTAGCAATTACTGAAAATAATTAATGACTCCCGAGTGAAAACGACTCTAGAAAATATTGATCTCATCGGACTTATTTATAAGTGATTAAATGAAATTTTGAATTTCTTTGTTCTCATCAAGTACTAAAGAACTACCATGTTATATGAGGGAATACAACATGCAAGGATGTTTAGATTTCCCTAGCCTAGTAAACCTAACCATCTACCCAATGACCTTATGTAATGTCCCTAAAAATTGAAAAAAAAAATTATAGGCTAGTAAAAACTACCTAAACGGAACATTATTAAACTTGTAGAATATAGCGTACACTAGTTGTACCACTATTTTGTTGTAAGCTATTTTTATGTTTTGTCATCGTTCTTCCAATTATACTTATTGTTTTCTTTTAATTAAGATGTCGTAATGCTGATTACTACTTCGATTCTTATATTTATACATTGTCGTATATGTGTCGTTACTTGATTTTATGCTTTGTTCATTCTACATAGTCTTACTTATTATTTACATGGTTCTAACGTAACTCTGTTTGTGGAAACAAAGTGCGTGGAGTGGCGGGACTCGTTCTCTTATAATGGTATGAGAGGTAAAGGGTTTACTTAACTAGCAGGCTTACTTAGTTCTTCAAACTAAGGCACCTCTTTTATTACATATGTAGATCATACTTCATGACAGAGACTTGCTTCCGAGTGCTGACTATGTTGATCATTAATGCACCTGCTGTTCGTTAGTAAGATTCATTACGGACTCAGATTGCTAGCAAGGTAATTACCACCTTCATTACATATTTAACCTAGATGGATTATCTATGTGCTACTTATAATTCATTAGGTATTTATGTTCCATCTTTTATATCTTAATATATTTACATTCTATGTTTATTTTATTAAAAATATTAAGATAACCTTTGTTGAATTCTTGGCAGGTTATGAACTTGGGCAAAAAAATTATACCTTCATTTTATATATGATTATTATTTTACCATGGCATATTTCATATGCCATGGTTCTTAAGCTTGAAGCTTAGAGGAAGGAAGAGTATAGTTTAAGGTTTAAGCCTATGGTTATGCAATACCCATTATATAAAATACTTGGTGTTTAAACTTTGGGTCAGCATGTATATTGTATTGACTATACATTACCCAAAACCTTGATATATATTATACCTTGTAATATGCTTTGGGGTGGCATGTTAACATATGGTTGAACCATATTAGATTGGGGTTTGAGTCTTGCATGGGGAGGGGGACCAACGTTAATGCAGTGTATGCAAACTATGAGAAGTAGGTTTTATGTTGATAGTGGACACGAGACTGACACCATTAATGCTCCTTGGACATCATGGAAGACCCAACATAGGGTTTGGACTCCATGATAGCTTGTCATTTAGTTTTGTTTGTTTAGGGTTTGGTCTTGGCTTTGCGCAGGGGGGAAATGGAGGTGACTGTTGGTTAATGGAAGGTAAGCTCTGTTGGTTTCATGACCACATTTGATATTTATCTTGTTTCTTGTAACCAATCCATAATTCTCATTAGAGGAAATTTCAACTCAAAATGAGCCTTTTAACTTTTATTCAAATTCCATGTCATCATGTGTTAGCCAATGAAATTGCTTTAAATTTAAAGTACCGTATAGGTCTTAAACACTTTTTTAATATAAATTTGGGGATAGTTATCATAAAAAAAACTACTTTTTTTTTGTTTGTATTTTTGACATATCTCCTCACGTTTTTACTCAAATTTCGATCGGGAGAGCTCGTTGGATGCGGAATTAAATTCCGCATTCACCGAGTACCCACTCAGCATACTTTTGACAGACCCCGCTACCCCAAAAACAAGAAATACCTAAAAAAATGGAATGATGATGTCATCATTCCATTTTTTAGGTATTTCTTGTTTTTGGGGTAGCGGGGTCTGTCAAAAGTATGACATCATCATTCCATTTTTTTAGGTATTTCTTGTTTTTTGGGTAGCGGGGTCTATCAAAAGTATGCCGAGTGGGTACTCGTTGGATGCGGAATTTAATTCCGCATCCAACGAGCTCTCCCGATCGAAATTTGAGTAAAAACATGAGGAGATATGTCAAAAATACAAACAAAAAAGTATTTTTTTCTTTTCTTCCTCCAAAATTAATAAATATTATTTTATTATTTTAACTATTATTTGATTAATTCATTTTAAGAGGCCCATTTTGAGTTGAAATTTCCTCTAATGCATCCTTGTGTTGTTTGCTCGTTTGCAAGTGCTCGGGTTGGCGAAGAGCAGCGTGGCTCAAAGCTTCATCGCTGGTTCGTAGGTGGTGCCAAGTTGTAAGGTAAACCTGCCACACAATCCTACGCTTATCATCTCTCGACCTGACTTTGTTTCTTCTTCGTCATTTGGTTTGGGGCTTCTCTATGGCATTTTGATGCGCCTTCGGCCAAGCCTTTGTTAATAGACTTGGGTTTTTATATTATGGGAGGCCTTTTGGCCGTGAAGCGAATTTTAGTGCCCTTACAAGCTCTGTGTATATATTATGTTATTGTAATTCATATTTTGGAATTTGGGGCTTTTATGCCTGGGAAGCACCATTGCTTTCAATGGTGCCATAGTCCTAGGTACGAATGGATAGTACTTGACTTGCGTTATTGGAATTCATGTACATAATATATACTGTGTTTATGAAATGGCAAAGGTTATCACATTTACTGTGTATGTGTTGAATTTATGTCGTGCTTGTTTGATTATTGTTGTGGGTTAAATGAGGCATTCTCCTTCGTTGATGGACTATGTATAAAATGATTTTACTTAAAACCTAGTTGTATTATTTGATAGCGTTTGGGTAGAGGCCATGCCGTGTATAGCATGAGCCTTTCCCAAGGTTGCTACGATAGCTCTAGATGGTTTCCTTAGTGTTATTATTCCCTTGATTAGTATATAATGTGGATTGTGAAAGATCCATGGGTGCAACCAACGATGGTCGTCTTCATTGTAGACTTACTTTTAAGGGACTCTTTGTTTTAAATGATTTTTCCCTCACCATGATTACTGCGTAGGGGAAAATATTAAGTCTTAGAACTAAGTTGCAGCATAATTGTTTGTTATTAAAAGTATTGAGGTTAATAATAATGTAGCCCGCATATGCTGTAGGCATAGCGTGGCCATCATTTATTGTAAACAAATGCCCACAGGGTTCAAATCCTGTTTGTGGTTGATGTAATGAGTTTCATTTTTATATGAATGTGACTTGGGGCTTGGATTACCACATGATTTGATTCTTGTTCACCCCTGTAATTACTTTGGATTGTGTGTAGATTTCGATATGGTTTATAAATGAAAAGGATTCATGTGTATAAAATTATATTGCGGTTTTTAATATGATGGTTTCGTGGTTATGTAGCAATTATGAATGATAGTCTACAAGTTTCGTTCATGTGACCTTATGTAATTACTGAGTACATTAATTGATGATTATGGTATTATTTTGATTAATTGTTTTACTATGGCTGTGAGCGATGTTTAAATGAGACTATTTGATTTTTATGGAATAAGTTTTGATTATGTGGATTTATGTTATAATATTGTGTATTTTAAATAATGAAAAGAGTATTGATATTTGGATCAAATAATAGTCACGATACTCACTCTATTCGTTGTTTATGATGATATTAAATTTAATGGAATGTCTTAGCAATTATCTTGCATTTAAATATGTAGACCTTGGAAGGTCTTTTCTAGTGTATTTATCTTAGGAATAACTATAGTTTGTACTTAATTGGTTAGATTCATAAATCCATTTTGTAACTATTAATTTATACTTATAGATAGTATTCTGGTCTATTTACTTTTGATGACTATATACATTTATATATATAGTAGTTCAGTTTGTAGATAATATGTTAGGTTATCTAGCCTGCAAGTTTATACTTATAGGTATATATATAACTTACCTCTGAACAAGTTTATATAAATCTAAAACATGCCTCTTGTGACAAATGGAATATGTCAGTATAGTAAAAAGAACAACGGAGAAGATAAGTAATAGATCTGGAATAAAACATAGTTTGTACTCAGCCTAGTTTCATCAGTAAAACTAATACATGAATTAAAACTAGGGCGCAGAACCCTCGATGAACATTTGTAACTAAATTAAACTTACAGGAGTAAACTAATAAATAAACCCTCGATAAACATGATATAGAAAATCACTTATAGCCTAGGGTTAATATTTTAAAATGCAAACCCTAGCATATTTTAAATAGAGAAACATATACATTGGGTTACGAAATGAAATGTAATCATTTCCCGAACATATATAGCATTTATTTTAGGAAAATAGAATAGACACTCAAGGGCTTCATACCTGAACTTGAAGCTATGTTAATGGTTGAACTTGCACACTCAAATAACTAACATTAACAATTCAAGGCAGATCTGACCTCTGTTTTTGATGGCCAAATCACTTGAGACCTACCATGTTCCACCCAACCATGACCATTCCTGGTTTTAATATGGATCCCCTCAAGCTGGACTCCAACATGCAAGTGGCTTAGAGCTCCTAAGGTAGGGTTTCCTATCTTGTATATGAGGTCTGGATTAGTTCTCCTTTTTCCTTTCAGGAAAATGTTCTCGAAGAATTCTCTTGAGATCAAAACAAGCAAAAAATAACTCCTCCAATTGATAGATTAGAACCCAAAGACTTTCCTTGCCTTGAGTCTTTATAGATAGCCTTTTCAGTCAAAGGGACAGTTAAATCAAGAAACCTTGGTTTCTTCATTTAACCCTTTTCAATTAGTTTGGGTAATATTAACATTTTAACTTATGAACTTTCAACTAGTTCCTAATTAGACTTTGTAGGTTTTGGATTATTTATTATCTTTACATAATAAATAATAATGGATGGATATTTTCTTTCTTTCTTTCATTAATAATATTATAAATGTATTTAATTCTTTATACATACCATGTATAAGGTACATAATAATATAACACTTATTAAAATTGGTCTTTGGGCATCATATACCATGACCCATAGACTTAATGACACTTCTTCATTAAGGTAAAGTAGGTAGATAGTTTAGGTCTACTAGGCAAGGCAAGTCTAAAAATCCTTGCATGTTGGATTTCCCTCGTATAACACATTGATGTATTTGTAACTTCAGAATGTATTCACTTGTATATCTTATGTATTGTACCCCAATGTTTATTCCAGGAATTAACTGTAATGTAATTGAGTCATGTCATGCCCCGATGTTCCTATCGGGAGATTCAATAATGTAAACAAGTCATGTAAAGTCATTGAGGTTAACCCTCCATTGTAAGTCGGGGAAGCAGTCCCCAAGGTTAACCCTTCTTGTTAATGGGAGGGAAAAGTCCCCAAAGTTGTGGGGCACTAGGGTTATTAGACTCTCCTAGAGATGTCAGCCCTAGTAAGTAATTGTCAAGTGAAGTTGACATGTTGGAGTGGAAATTAAGTGAACGAAACAATATAAATAGAGAGTGATCCTCTCTGTTTATCACACACACACACACACTCACTAGGGCGCATGAGTGAGAGAGAGAACAAGCTGTTGGGGATCATCTTTATGTTTTCGGGTTTTACTATTGCCATTGGTGCTCATTTTATCTCTAAGGAAGTTGTGGGGTTTTCTCCTTTATGGTTTCCCCAAGGAAAATTATTTGTGTCTCTTGTCTCTTGTGTTTGTTGTTATGCATGTTATTCTCTTAGATAAGATCCTAGATCATATTGCTTAAATGATAAAAATCTAACATGGTATCAGAGCTAACCTGAGAAAAAGACACTGTGCAGCTACAGAAGTTAGGGCTTCTTAATTTTTGGGTCTCTCTAGACAATCCATCAACAAAAGGATGATAGGATGGCTCTCCATTGAAGGGTGCATCTTTCTGTCGAAGCAGAATTTGATTTCGGGCATTTTTAGGTTTTGGTGCGGGAAATTAGGGATTTTTACAGAAGAAGAATTTTTGAGTGAGCCTAGCATAGGATTTCTCTCCTCATCAAAATAGAAGTTTAGAGACTTGGGTCTATATTTTTGGTTGGGTGAAACTCTGGGAAAGTCAAACCCTAGTTTTACCCCACGGCTAAAAAATCCTAAAATATGGAAAATGATAGTTTTGGTAGATTCACTATATCTCAATATTGGAGAAGGATCAAGTGTCGAAACTTTCACATGTTGAAGAGAAATTCCTTATGTACACTTTGTCGAAGGTTTAGACTTAGATCTTATATATTCTAGGAGATATTATTCCTCCAATTTAGGGTTCCAGCCTCTCCTAGGATTCATCTCTAAACAGAATAGTTGGGCATAATTGCTATATCTTGGGCTATGAAGGTCCAAATGAAATTTATCAAGATGTTACAAAAAGGGCATGAAATCTAATTTCTGTGGTAAAAGTTTCAGACCTGGAAGATGAAACAATGACACGCGGAAGTCCGTACAACTTCACTATCCTAAAAAGTCCCCAAACAGGTCACCTTGGAAAAGCTCCCATAAGTCCCAATGGGTGAAACCAATTCTGATTAAACCTGTGGTTTTAGAACATATATAGATGAGGCTACCCCAGTACAAAATCTTAGAGACAAAGGAATAGTAATTTCAAAGCTTCCGCAGAAACAGTATGAGGCATTTCTACAGAGGAAATTGGTAAACTAGTGATTCCTGTTTCAAGAGCTTCCCACCACTGTTTTCAGAAAAGGAGTACATTAGACAGATCACCTTGAAGAGGTATATCTTTATATCCAATATGATTTGAAAGATTACACGTTTTGAAAATTAGGTTTTCTCTGACAAACCCTAGATCAGCGAGCTCCAGAACTAGGACGGACACCTCAAATCGGTAAGATATAATATTTTGCTATTTACATTTGAGGTTCTCATTTCTAAATGACTAGTCACACCATATTGATGACAAGTTTGGTGAAACTTATAAATACCAAACATGGAAGTATTGGATCTCATTGGCTCTTGAAGAAAATCAATTCGACACCTACATAAGTGGAGAGGTTTCAGTTCGAGAGGGAGATGAGTCTAAAAGAATTACACAAGAAGAACTTGGTCAAGGACAAGAAGATCATTGCTAATTCAATCACGGATCACCTTATACCGCAAGTGTCATCCCTAAAGACACCGAAAGAGAGGTTTGATTCCTTGAACAAGCTATTTTGAGGAAGGAACATAAATTAGAAGATGATTTTGAGAAAACAGTTGAAGAATGTGAAGATCCATAATGCAGAGACCATACAGTCATACTTTTCAAGGGTCTCTCAAATTAAAGAACAACTTGAAGTGGTAGAAGAAGTGGGGAATGCAAGAAGTTGTGATAACCACCTTGAAATGCCTCCCAATATCATGGGATTCGTTCTGTTATCTCCTAAATAAATTTACTCTTCAATAGGTCAGACTCATTAAATTGATTTTTACATAGTGATGAAGATTTCAGGGCATATTATGAAATATGTTTGGGTGATTAACAAAATTGGAAAGCCTTGTGTTGTGGTTTTTCAAAAAATTTAAAAGTTTAGCTTTCAGTGGCTTAGGATAACTTTTCAACATTTCATTAGTCACTAAAAAGACCAGCTTTCAACAGTTAACAATTTGGACTCAAGACTACGTTAACCACCGAAAGCCTGTTGACTTCGTTTTTAATAAAATTTTGGAAAAGGAGCTTTTGGTGGCTTAGGAAAACTTTTCAACAGTTCATTGGCCACTAAAAAGCCCTTATTTTGGCAGCTAAAAACCCGGATCCAAGACTTCCTAAACCACTGAAATCCCCAAAAAGGAAAATGGTTAGTGCCACTGTCAATACCATCCTCCATCAGCATGAAGAGCGCCTATGACAAGCTCTTAGCCACCAAAAGATTGGGAATGCGAAAAAATAATGACCTGGTAAAGGAAAAGGTTGTTATGAAACTGAAGTGATGGATAAGAGACCCAAACCCTAGCTACCCTCCACCAGTCCTGTGACTGCAGCCGAACCACCACAAAACGTTAAGTCCCAGTTAAAAAGATCAATGCGCTGGCCATCTCATGATTCTCATCGGAACTGAATTCCCCACTACTCAAGTACCAATTACTAATCAGCCCCACAAAATCAGTACCCTCTCCTCAATTCATTCCACATTTCCTACATGCATTCTCACTGAGCCATGCCCTCTCCGGATCCAGCATTGTAGTATCCTTTTCTAGGGTTTGAACTTCCATTTTCTAGGCGTAGAAGAACATTCAAGAAGATGAAGAGAGGAGGAGGACCCGCTCAAAAAATTCAAAAATAGGTTTTTGTGGCTAAGCATTGTTTCAAAACGGTCTCTAAGCCACCAAAAGTGGACTTTCGATAGCTAAGACCAAAATTTTAGGGGGCTCCAAGCCACCGAAATTGGTGTTTTACTATGATAATGAATCATTTTAAAACGGTGATTATGATCAACTGAAGAATTTGTTTTCAAAACAGTCAATTTTCTTTGTTTCTATCATGTCAGAGAACAATAACCTCTCTCATTTTTCCTATAGGTGTTGGATATTGGGAGAATCGAATCCATCTCTGGGCCCTAATTTTCAGATCTCAGAATTTACCTGTTTGACAGATGTTTTTGAAATATAGATATAGGGAAAATTATAATCAATTCCAAACAAATGAGAGAGGTTTTTTCTCGAAAAAAATAATTCTTGAAAAACCTCTTTCGGTTTATACACAGGTGTCACATATTGGGAGAACCAAATCCATCTCTGAGCCCCCGTTTTCAGCAGTTTGGCCATGTTTTTGGGGCAAAAGATGACTTGTCAGTCCTCTAGGTGGCATTTTTGACCTCATCTGTCAGTCCATGAACATTTTATATAGATGTAGAATATGTTTTAGCACTAGACATAAACATACTCAACCTACCTCACTCAGACTCTGAAGAAGAAGAAGGGTAGGAAGTTGACCTAACAGAGCAGGTTGTAGCAGAACATGAGGATTTTCCCTCACCAACACCAAGGGAAGGTCAAGATGAACCAATGGCAGAGAATTTCTCATGCAAACCTAGGTCTCAGAGAATCAACCAACTATTAGGGAAGATTCATGAACTAGAGGTCTTAGATAGAGAGATAAAAAAAATAATGCAAGATTAACCAAGAAAAATACTGAATTGCATAATTCTATTCTAGAAATGAGAAGGATGTTCATCCTGCAGCAAAAAAAGAATCTGAGATTAATGAGGGACAACTCTAGGCTCTACAGGATGATCGAAATGTTGAGGTTGCAGAAGAAGGATCCAAACCCTAAAACACACCTTACGCTATAAACCTTAGCAAAGGAAACAATAAGCCTTCAGGACCTAGAGGTAGCCCATGATGTTGCTGATATTCCAAATCTTTTGCAGGTTGAAGAAGTACTAGAAGTTCAAGAGTAAATTTGTAAAACGTTTATTAAAGACTAATTAAATTTTGTAGAAAATAGAGCTTCCAGTGGCTTAGGTGAACGCAACAGTTGTTCATTAGTAGCTGAAAGCAGAGCTTTTGACAGCTTACATGCCCAGAATTCTACTTCCTTAACCACTGAAAGCTCAAAAGGGTGCATAAATACATGCTTCCACAAAGAACCAATTTTGATGCGTACAAACACCTCACGGGTTAATTATGAATATGAATTTAATTGACTAAAGGCACCAGTGGATGGGGTCTATTCTAGTTTTGAGGGTGCCATCAAGGTGAAATGGGTCACAAACCCTACCTGCTTTTGACAAACCGTGACTTATCTGTCAGATAACAGGTCATAGCTCTACTTTAGTGATCACTATAGTTATCAAAGAGTTCAAGGAGTAAACAAGTGTTAGATTTAGATAGGTTAGCACTTAAATTAGGGTTTTTGACCTAATTTTGTAAAAACAATTATTTTATTTATTTTTTTAGTAAATCAGATCCAACTTTGAGGATCTGAAATAAATTTTGTAAAGGCTATAAATACTAATCTGACTTATGTTGAAGCAAAGGTTCAACTTCAGAGACTTGTGAGACACTTATTATATTGAAGCTTCTCATGTTATTCATCATTTTATATAAGCTCTTTTGCTATTATATGTTCAGGTTCCATCTCTTTTATGTTATGTACTTGTGCTTGAATGTCTGATTCAAGTTTATTATTTTTATATAATGCCAGATAGCTATGATCCTATCTATGTTTTGATGAGCTGAATTACAAGTATTTTTCCTTGTTATGATTAGCCATTCATATGTGATTGCTTTCTATATGAATCTTCCAGCATAGTAAGTTCTCCATTTATTCATCTTGGTGGTTAGAAGCCTTATCTTTTGATCGAGTTTTATGCATGTATTGAGTGTGTGAGGTCCTTTAGGTTATCTAATTTGATCCACTGAGAAAAACCATTGAAAAGATTTAATTTACTAGGCATCCTTGAGCTGCAGCCTAGAGGAGTTTCTTGGAGTGCTAAAACATTCATTCAAGCAATGTGTTCTAAAAGGAAGTGATTACTTTCATCAAAATCTAGGAAGAGCACACACAAGAAGAAGCTCGACTCATAATAAGAGAAAAGAAGATGGGAGCAACTGAAGATCAAGATTTCACGATTCAAAGAAGATACCTCAAGGGATGAGGAATATGAAGAACTCGAATCTTGAAGAGCCTCTTATCCATCTTGAGCATTCGGATAAGAAATGATGTTGTTATGAATGAAGAAGATGATGAAGCTAAAGGCTCAAGAAAGAGTCTACCCACAAAAAAAATAAAGATAAGTATTCAATTGTCATTTGATGATATTGTTTTGTTACACACTTTTTTATATTTAGTTGATGTGTTATGCATGATTGAATTTTTGCAATAATGATAGTATACTACTAATATGCATGTGATGGGTAAGTAGCACATGGTGCTCTAAAACTCTCCATTGCTACTTATCTAGAATGAAATCTCTTTGCTGACATATTGGATTAGTGCACAATCTCAATGTTGTCCTCGTAGAGATGGAAGGCATCTAGAAAGTTTCCATGAGATATGGATGAATGTTGTATTGGCTAAAATAGTTGCATGGTCATATATTTATGCATACGAATTTTCCATTATGAATATTCCTTATGAAATGTTTCTAACCATACAACTGATGCATTTGACTTGTAGAAAATATCGCATACAATCACCTATAAGAAAATAAGGACGAGATTTGTTCCGAAGAAAAAGTGACAACAGATAAAGAAAAATATGATTATACTTTCAAAGAATTCAAGAGGCCTCAGACACAGTGCAGTTATGTGACACTGTTGAGCGAAATAATTGATGCAAATCCTTCCAACTATGAAGAAGTAGGCAAGAAAAAAGGGAAGGAGAGTACTAGTTCAAGAAGAATGATGTCTAGGATGCAACATCAAGACCTGAAGGGAATTCCATAGTATCATCCATATGGATCTACAAAGATCCAACATGTAGTAGATCATAACATCATGGGATATAAGGAAATATTTGTAGCACAAGGATTCGTACAGAAAGAAGGCATAGACTACAAAGATACATTTGCATCGAGTGGGAGTTGAGGCACATGAGAGGCAGACTCATGTGTGAAAATTAAAGAAGGCCTTGTACGAGCTCAGAAGACACCCATGGGATAACACATACATGAGGAGATTTAAGATCACCTAGAGTGATGAATATTTCAACCTTTTCTACAAGGTTGAAGATGAAATCCTATAGAGGATGAGAAGCTCATAGATGGGTGCAAGAATAACTTTTGAAAAGGTTCAAGATAGAGGATCTTAGTATCGAGTGATCCTAGATGCATACATAGAATATTAGTAGCAGAGGAAGCTACTTGTCACTCCGGTACAAAATGTTTCAATGCATAGAGTACGGAAGGAAGAGGGAGAATGATGCTCCGCTTCAAAGGGAGTGACTACGCAAGATCCTAAGGTTCAACATGGTACGACATGATGGATAGATTATTGATGACTCTAGGATTTACTAAGAGTAAAGCGGATTCCAACCTTTCCTTCAAGGTTGAAGGTAGAATAACATTGATGCTCCTATTATATGTAGATGATTTTTTCTTAACAGAAAAGAGGAAATCATTAAACTTGCATGAAGGAGACTTAATACCGAGTTTGAGATGAAGGACTTGGATATGATGCATTATTTTCTAGGCATGGAGGTGTGGAAGAATGTGGATGGAATCTCCTTAGGACAAGGGAAGTATATGGTAGAGATCCTGAAGTGGTTCGGGATGATGGACTACAAGGCCATAACCACACCTATGGCATCAAACCTGAAGCTATTGAGTGATGCTTCATCAGAGATAATTCATGCCACGATGTATCATGAGATGATTTGTTCCTTGATGTACTTGACGAATACGAGACCAAATATTTTCTTTTTACTGTGAACACATTGAGACATGTTCACCTGATGGTTGCAAAGCATGTAGTGAGGTATCAGAAGCATATAGTTGAGTATGGGATCAAGTATGAAGCGAATCAAAAGGCTAACCTGGAGGGTTATGTGGATTCATATTGGGCAGTTCCATTAATAGGAAGAGAAATTTAGGGTGCTGCTTCAGTATGAGATCAGAGAGGAGCAATGAAGCTCTAGTATGTGATCTAGATCAATATCTCTTGAAAGAGGAAGTTCTAGCATAGCCAGTGAGATAGGTTGTCTGAGCATAAAATCCTGGTGAAGCTCATAGTTGGCTCAGACATAAATGGTCATGTAGGTTGTCCTCGGATATAATCGGTCCTGGTGAAGCTCGTAGGTTATCCTTGGATGTAATCAGCCCCGAAGTGATTCTATGCTAGAAATGTCCAGAGTGAAGTTCGAGTATTTCAGGGAGAAGATTGGTGTTCTCCAGATCGAGGTTCCCTTGAAGGGGAGCTGATAAGTCTAAGAGCCTTTATAAAATGGTAGGATTGGTTCCTTCTATGGTTAGATATAAGTGTTGAGCCATTCTGATGTGACTGTGGGATGTTTCCCCACATGATTAGATGTAAGACTTAAGTGCAAAGCCATTTTGATGTGACTATGGGATGTCTTCCCACATGGTCAGATACAAGTGCAGATCCATTCTGATGCAACTGTGGGATGTGTTTCCACATGGTCAAATGTAAGTGCAGAGCCATTCTGATGTGACTTTGGGATGTGTTCCCACATGATCAGATGTAAGTGCAGATCCATTCTGATGTGACTATGGGATGTGTTCCCACATGATCAGATGTAAGTGAAGAGCCCTTCTAACATGGATGCAGGATGTGTTCCCCACATGGTAAGATATAAGTGTTGATCCTTTCTAGCATGGATGTGGGATGTGTTTCACACATGGCTAGATATGAAAACTGAGCCTTTCTAGCATTGATGCAGGATGTGTTCCCCACATGGCTAGATATAACAACTGAGCCTTTTTGACATGGTTCTTGGATGTGTTCATCCTATGGTCATATATAAGTGCTGAGCGCTTCTGACATGGTTCTTGGATGTGTTCCTGCCATGGTCATATATAAGTGCTGAGCCTTTCTGACATGATTCTTGGATGTGTTCCTCCCATGGTAGGATATAAGTGCTGAGCCTTTTCGACATGGTTCTTGGATGTGTTATTCCCATGGTCGGATGTGAGTGTTGGGCCTTTGGGACATGGTTGTTGGATGTGTTCCTCTAATGGTGATATGTGAGTGTTGGGCGTGCCTTTCTGACATGGTTGTTGGATGTGTTCCTCCCATGGTCAAATGTAAGTGTTGGGAGGGTTGTTCTGACTAAGGGTCAGATATAAGCGTTGAAGAAGACCTACATGGAGGCTAGGCCTACAACCAGCATGAAAAAGGGTTGGCTCTGTAGAACTTACTGTGGTGAGAACAATGAAGAGATAGCATCATTTGATTGAGATAGTGGAAGCAGTGATGATGATGATGATGATCAGTGATGATCCAACTTTGATGATGCTCTAGATCAAGTGATCATCTAGTGACGATCCATTGTTGGGACGCGTACTCTAAGGATCATTAGTTTTGGTAACTCCGCGGTTGTTGAGAAAGTTTGTAAGTGGAGTTACGCGTCAAAATAGTCTTAGGGGTGTCGGGGTAAGTCAAAGCCCCTTTTTGTAATAAATCCATGGTTTAAATCCAGGGTTTAGGGTTTTTGGGTGCCCATGGTTTGAAGCCATGGTTTTGTAATAGCGCGATGTATAAATAGGCATTTTTGTAAATAAGAAAAGTTAGGCTTTTTGATGTAAAGAAAGAAAGGCGAAGCTAAGGCTGATTGTGTAAGGAAAGGTTAAGTCCCAGCTGTGTGCGTGGACGACCTCTGCAGCTGTGTGCGTAGAGGGTTTTTGTAAGAAGATTAAGGAAAGATCTGCAGCTGTGTGCACAGAGGTCTACTGCTGTGTGCGCGGCTTTTAAGGACTGAAGGGATCTGCAGCTGAGTGCGCAGATCAAACTGTGGTTTTGTAGCAAGTTGAATAAAACACAGTTTTGTGGACGTAGCCCCTACACTGGGGGTGAACCACGTTATATCTGGTGTTGTGGTTTCTTGTGTTGTTTCTCTTTCTGTTGTCTTTTATGCATTAATAAATATATACATTTGATAAATTACATCACTGCTAATAACAAGATTCGTTGTGAATTCCCTGTAGTGGGTTAAGCAAGTCACGGTTGTTTATCTATCTGCGAAGTTGTATATGAGTGAATGATAAAGTTGTGTAATTATT
Source organism: Pseudotsuga menziesii (assembly GCA_001517045.1). Taxonomy (NCBI): domain Eukaryota; kingdom Viridiplantae; phylum Streptophyta; class Pinopsida; order Pinales; family Pinaceae; genus Pseudotsuga; species Pseudotsuga menziesii. Next base: position 114,106 of record LPNX010279134.1, on the reverse strand, counting down.
GATTAATAAGATTATTAAAGGCTAAGGTACATTAATATCCCTCTCTGCTTGCAGAAACCTGATTCTGCGGCACCCCATAGCTGTTTCAGGTGAGACTGCAACCTGGGCGTAGGTTGTTGTCAAAAGGGCCAACACTGTGGGTCTTTTGTTGGTGCGACATAAAAGGATTAAACCCGGGTCTTCCCTATTGACCAAAAAACTGGTTCCATTGCCGGTTGAACTCAGTATTTCGTCAACAGGGGTTTACGTCGTACCTCGAGGGATATGTTCTGGAGGCCCTCTGTGACGGAAATCGGTGATTGGTTTGCTGAGACTTATTTGAAATTCGCGCAACAAGAGAAGACAAATCCGCATTGTAGCGCACGTGACTTCTTACAAAGGTATGTTTTTTGTGATGCTTATGAAATTTTCTTTGGTAGTATCCACATAGAGTTGCACCAGTGGTTTTCTAGGTTAACAGAGAGAAGGACGGACTTCCAAGCTCGATGGGTTCCCACGTGGACCCCCACAAGGATCAATATTGTGAAACACGTGAACAACGAGGTATCCCACGCTGTTGATTTCTGGACGACGCGAACATTGGAAGCCTTCATGACAGAGTTTGCAATTGACACAAGTACCTCCTTCAGCGAAGCTGAACGACAGTTCTTCAAAGGCCCCCGTGGTAAGTTTTTGAATTCATTAAGCTTGTGGATTAAAATACTATTGGCTAAAAAGGGTATATTGTTGTTTGAATCAGACTACTAGCTTAGTAGTACTAACATATGTTTGCAAGTGATAATACCTTCGACGAGCAAAGTGGTTTGCTGCGAATTGGAAAAAGGTACAAAAGAGATTTTGACTCCTATTCCTTAGGTCAGGCTACCACGTCTTCCCCTGTAAATCCTAAAGAGTCAGACTCTGAAGAAAACCTTTCGGTTGGAAACCCTCCGGTCACCCCGTAGTGAAGCTTTGTTACCTCTGAAATTCCGTCGCAGTCTGATAGTCAACCAAGTCCAAGTATTCCGGCCACAGGCCAGTCTGTCCCCGTAACTCCCTCCCCATCAACGTCCTGTTCCCCTCCCAGAACCGCCATGGCCCACCTAGTTGATGACATTAAGCTGCCCATCTTCAAAGGCACGGGATCAGAAGACCCCGAACAGTTCTGGTTTTTATGTGAAGCAGTATGGAACACGAAGAATATTACAGACCTAGATGTGAGAACCACGCAACTCATTACTTCTTTCCGGGACCGCGCTTTGACCTGGTTCATGAAATTCTCCAGTACTCAGAACCCTCCTTTAGATGAGATTAAGGCATCCATAACCAAAGAATTTAAGAAGCCTAAATCAGAATCGCAGAGCATCACTGAACTAAAAGAGATTCAACAGCAGCGGGGCGAATCCGTGTGGTACTTTGACCAGAGATTCAAAGTCCTCCTAGACCAAGTCAGTTTTACCATTAGTCCTGCGCAACACAAGGCATGGTTTATCGCAGCATTATTACCACATATCAAAACTCTGCTCATGCAATAGAAGGTTGCTGACCAGCAAGAGGCTCTGGAAATTGCAATGAAGCTAGAAACCAACCCCATCAGAGACGATTTCGGTATTGCTCAAATCCAAGCGCAGCTAGTAGCAATGGCCCTGGAGCTTCACGATATGAAGAAAGCTAAAACCAGTCGAGAGGAGGTCTGGTGTACACAATTTCCGACAGAAGGTCACGATAGGGACCAGTGCCCCGTGGTCAGAACTTACCTAAATATGGGTGTGCCAAACCCATTCAATCCCGGTGTTCTATATTGTGAGATTTTTCGAACCACTGGCCAACATCACCCTGAGAACTGCCATCTTCTTCAGAGGTATGTTCAAGTTCCCAAGAACCCCTACTGCAAGTTCTGTAAGTTAGTAGGGCATAATGAAGAGGAGTGTCGTAGCTAAGACCTCATGAGAGAGCGCATCTCTGATGCCTATCGAGTGCAAAATGAAGCCCAGAATCATGATGGCTATGGTTACTATGGTGGTGCCTCTGGCAGAGGTGCCTTTGGAGGTCGCGACCGTGGTGGTATGACCGGAAGAGGTAGAGGCCAGGTTCTGTGTTACAATTGTAACCAAGTTGGCCATTTTGCTCGCGACTGTCGGAACCCCACCACAACCTGTCGGTATTGCTACGCAGTAGACCACATGATTGAACAGTGCCCCCAGCTCAGAGAAAAGATTCAGGAAAACAACAGTGGTCCTACCCAGAATATTCAGTTGATTTTCGTTGAGCAGAGACCTGCCGCAGCCATCAATGTGGTCACCCGGAGTGGAGCTACGACACACATTCAGGATACGCAGAAAAAACCTGTCGAGGTGTGCACGCGTAAGGCCTCCGAGAACGTCCCAGCACTTGACACTGCGAAAGACCAAGCACCAGTCAAGGCGGGCCAGTGCGATATTGTTGACCCTCGCACAGCAGTAGTACCTGCGCAGCAACCTCAGCAGGCCTCGCAGCCGAAAGATGCTTCGAAGGATAAAGTAAGTACACTCTCCTCCTTTTTACAGAGTTGTATGAAACTCTTGAGGAATCAGAATGCTTTAAAAGAGCTGCAAAAAGTTCTTGCTGTCACAGACCCTCAGAGAGGAGTTGATCAGGAGAAAACTGTTACTCGTGTCCGAAGAACGGGGAGGGAAATGAGATTGAATGTTTAGATAGGGGAATATGATATGACTGATGTCATTTTGGATCTTGGATCAGAAGTTAATGTCCTACCCATGTAGACCTGGGGACAAATGGGAAAACCTTCCCTGGCTTGGTCACCTATACAATTGAGATTAGCTAACCAACAAAGGATTGTGCCCCTAGGGAGACTTCTTAGTGTTCCAATAGATATTGATGGGGTAAGCACTCTAGCATATTTTGAAGTTATTGAGATCATTGATGATAGCAACCCTTATCCAGCCCTGTTGGGAATCGAGTGGGCCATGGCAAATGCTGCAATCATCAACCTTAAGAGGAGACAGATGACCTTCGAGGGAAACGGTCTACGAGTTATCATACCCCTCGACCCATCCCAAGGAGAATGATATATAGAACCGATCAGAGACAAAGGGGAGCAGGACACTCTAGACCACATCTACAACATTACAGCCAAGGAAGAAGATTATGTCGAGCCTGATGCCGATGGCGTAATAGATTGGCAATGTGATAGCTCATGCATGTCTGATTCAGACGATGGTCTAGAGAATTGGCAGAATCGTTGTACGAGCTACATGGCCATAGGTGCGCGCAAATCACTAAGTCTCTTAGATGCCTTAGTGCGCAGCCCAGAGAGTTGCCTACAGATGTTGGGTTGACAGACCCTGGAGAATTTATTGTACATTTCTCAGAACAAGTACATCAGTCACAAAGAATGCAGACTCTGGAAACAGCATTAGGAGCTACAGTAGCATGGTGGCCCGATCACAAAAAGTCTACTCCTAGTTGGGGAGCCTGCCAGAAATTCCTGCGCCTCAGATTCATAACCCAATTCCAAGAGGTGCGAAGTAAGTTCAATGGGCATAATAGCCCTTAGGAACATTTGAGGCAATGTTATGCCGCATGGGAAAACATACCTCACGAGGAGTGGGTGCATAAGTTTGTGCACACCTTGGAACCTATAGAAAAAAACTGGTATATGGAGGCCAAGCTCCGACATGGCATTGAATACCAAACCAAGGGGTAGAACCAAGAAGCCAATCCATCAAACCTAATAGTCCTGTTGCCGACATTCCCAGGACGGGTCGAAGGGAAATATTGCACCGAGGGTGCTTGTTGTCACGAAGCTCAAACCATGATTTTGCTGAAGACCAAAAACACAGCGAGGCTTAAAATCCGACTGTTGGGAAGCAGCCAAATTGGCGGTGGTAGTGCCTTAATTGCCTTAAATTCCTGTACTAAGAAGATTATCGAAAATCGAGCACCACTTGGACAAGATTTTCATCAGATTTGGTGCCTTCAATGCACCGTCCTGCCCAATTTGATTGATGGAGTGTATAAGAAGATGCCTAAGTTAGGGGAAATTGTATTTTGCATTTCTTTCAGATCTATGAGTGAACCCATGACAACAAAATGAGAGCTTGATGATTTAGTAAGAGAATTCAAGCAAGAGGGTCTAATAAGTTGTTCTAATCGACTGCCTGCATCTGCTCCCTGTGAAGAAGCTCACCCAGCACCTCCACGGCCGATGCAGACATGGTCTGCCAGGAAAAAGTCCAAAACTAAAGTTTGCTCCAAGCGAAACCAAGACCGGCATAGGAAAATAGGGAAAATGCCAGCAGATCATCCTATGGATCCCCCCAGTTCAGCACAGGTCCCGACCGGGGATAGGGAGAACATTGCAACACCGCGGCCACCGTATCTACAACCTGTTTGACCAGGCACCGAGCTACCCCGTAGAACAAAGCAATTCACATTAACCACACCCTCGCTGCCACAAGGAGTTCAGCTGATCAAAAGCATGACAGGGAAGATCGATTGGCTTAAGTATAGCGATCACGACACAAATGACCATGGCAAGTTTCCACAGTTTGCGCCAGCAGAATACTTGCATCGCGTCAAATACCCAGATGATAATGTGACACTACTGGAAGTACAACCGTGGGCTGCGGGCCTGGACAAAGCTGGCCTACTCAAGATGCTTGATATTCCACATTTTGGTCGTGGCATACATGTGACTGTAGTGGCCAAACAGTTGCTAGCGTTAGTGCATGACGGCTATTTATGGATAGGGGACCAGCAAATTCCTATTGACGCCGCACTCATCCATAAGATCACAGGTTTACCAATGGCAGGACCTGATCCAGGAACTGAATTTTCGTCAAAGCATGAGGATACAAAGCTCGTGTAAACTATGAAAGAGCGGTTTGGCCTGACAAAGGGGAAATGGGGGTATCACACTTCTGCGATTCGGGAACAACACATTCGCTTTGCAGCTGAACTCTTAGCCTGCAAACTCATACGGAAATGCAAGCCAACTGAAGTACCTGCTTTGGTTATCCGGATTGCTATGAACTACGCTGAGGGGTATACTTACAACTGGGCCACATATCTTGCAAAGGAATTCCTGGAGGATTCCCGCGACGCACAAGAAAAAGGTAGACCTTTTCATTATTCCTGGCTATTAATACTTATTGCATTAGTTGGGTGGAAAGAACCCACCGAAGCTCAGTTTGTATAATTAAACCCAAGCATGCCGGGGGCAGCAAGGTACGCCTCCCTATGGATATCCTTAGATAAGGTATCTCAGCAGATGACGAACACTGTGTTCGTCTTTTATGCCATGAGTATCCACTATGAGATTGTGCGAACACCACGGCTTACCAATGAGTTGTTCTCTAAATATGAGGGCGCCGTGAACTTCAGTGCCGATATACATCATGTTTTCATTCAAGCCCGTGCAGATCCACGACATCAATGGTTTAAATTACCATATGTAGTTACCGAACGAGATATCAGGGGTATAGTTCAGCACTGGCCGGCTGACTGGTTAAAAGATATAGGAAAAAAACCCTCTATTCTAGTTCCCCTAGCTACCAATATTGGCGCAGGTACCAGTCATGCGCAGCAGCAAAACCCATTAGAAGATAACAAAGACCTAAGTGATTCGCAGCCGGATGGCGATGGCCAGGGCGAAGATAGCGGACACGACGAACAGGATGAGGAGTCGATCAAGACCATATCAAATCCTAACCCATCAACCAAGCGCAAGTCACCAGAAGTAGCAGAGGTAAACAAGCCGTAGTCCCGCAAAAAGTCAAAAGCGTCGAAGGACAAAAATATTGAAGAAGAAGCCACTATAATGCCGGATGAGCTGGAGAAAGCTCTAGAAAAGTCTACGGGAACGCTTACAAAAAAATGGTCTGAGTTTGCAGAACTACATCCTGCTGGGCTCACAGGTATAGCAAATAGGGTTTCAGAGCTAAAAGAGTTAGCAGTAAAGTCAGCGACCAGTACTGCGACAAATAGCACTACAGCAACCACGCAGCAGGATATTAGGCAATGGCCACCCAGAGATAACCGAGGCCAAGTATCGAGCGCAGCTCTGATACTAACCGATGTAGATTCCTGGTCCTAGATGAGTATGACCGTAGGGATCGATTATACAAAGATGTCCATGTCAGAATTGCATCTCTGCCAGCTCGCTATTACAAAGGAGATCCATGCACGAGACCAATTGTCCCAAATCCAATTGGAAGACACCATCAAACAAAACAAAATCTTCACAGCACGACTAGAAGAAGTAGCACAACAGAAGAACGATGCTGAAGATAAAACAACTACACTGATGCGAGCACTGGATGAGGCATGGCGAAGTCTTTCTGACTCCGACATACAAGGAGAAGAGGAACCAGAGCAGAGAATCGCTAAGCTGAGATACTATGCCCAATAGTCTCGCAGTGAGATTGAAAGGTTGAAGACAGAACACCAGGACTAGATCGCAGAACTTCAACTGCGCATCCCTCCCGAGACTCCACCAGAGGCCCAAGAACAGCGCCATAGGGACATCAAGGCTTCAGCAGCAAAGATATCAGATAATGTGGCCAGCGTCTCAAAACTGATGGAAGACAGCATCGAAGCATGGGAAAACCTACAGGACCATCCAGATGTAGGTAAGATCTAGGAAACCATCAAGTTCCGCCAGGCCGAATTAGATGCAGTCGAAATAGAAATCAAGACGCTGCCACCTATGCAGAAGATGGCTAAAGTGAAGCGCAGTAAGGAACTTCAGCAGGAAATTGAGTCCTACAGGATGAAGGTAACTCTGCTGGAGAACGCGTTACAACCACTGGTTGATGAAGCATTGGAATTGAGTAATACTGCAGAGAGCCAGCTCAAACTTTTGAAGACCTACGACACTTTTGCGCAGGAACGGGCTACCACAAAATCATCCTCAGTGTTACAAGAGATGGTGGAAAAGGAGAACGCAGCTGACGACATACTACACAACCTCACCAGTCACTTCCAGACCCTCGCGCAGAAGATTCTCCCACCTGAGACGTCGCCAAGTGTCCCGGGACGGGCCACTGGTGAGTCTTAGGGGCCTGTTGGGATGCGTACTCTAAGGATCATTAGTTTTGGTAACTCCGCGGTTGTTGAGAAAGTTTGTAAGTGGAGTTACAGGTCAAAATAGTCTTAGGGGTGTCGGGGTAATTCAAAGCCCCTTTTGTAATAAATCCATGGTTTAAATCCAGGGTTTAGGGTTTTTGGGTGCCCATGGTTTGAAGCCATGGTTTTGTAATAGCGCGATGTATAAATAGGCATTTTTGTAAATAAGAAAAGTTAGGCTTTTCGATGTAAAGAAAGAAAGGCGAAGCTAAGGCTGATTGTGTAAGGAAAGGTTAAGTCCCAGCTGTGTGCATGGACGACCTCTACAGCTGTGTGCGCAGAGGGTTTTTGTAAGAAGATTAAGGAAAGATCTGCAGCTATGTGCACAGAGGCCTGCTGCTGTGTGTGCGGCTTTTAAGGACTGAAGGGATTTGCAGCTGAGTGCACAGATCAAATTGTAGTTTTGTAGCAAGTTGAATAAAACACAGTTTTGTGGACGTAGCCCCTACACTGGGGGTGAACCACGTTATATCTGGTGTTGTGGTTTCTTGTGTTGTTTCTCTTTCTGTTGTCTTTTATGCATTAATAATTGTATACATTTGATAAATTAGATCACTGCTAATAACGAGATTCGCTGTGAATTCCCTGTAGTGGGTTAAGCAAGTCACGGTTGTTTATCTATCTGCGAAGTTGTATATGAGTGAATGATAAAGCTGTGTAATTATTGATTAATAAGATTATTAAAGGCTAAGGTACAGTAATGTCCCTCTCTGCTTGCAGAAACCTGATTCTGCGGCACCCCATAGCTGTTTCGGGTGAGACTGCAACCTGCGCGCAGGTTGTTGCCGAAAGGGCCAACACTGTGGGTCTTTTGTTGGTGCGACATAAAAGGATTAAACCCGGGTCTACCCTATTGACCAACATCCATATCTAGTGATGATCCACACTTGATGAAGATGGCTTAACAATGAAGATGACTTGACGATGAATATGTCTTGAAGATGAAGATGACCTGAAGATGAAGATGACTTGATGATGATCCAAATGATACAGAGAAGAATATTTGTGCTGATAAATTGTGTCGAGAGAATACCTTCCTAGTTAAGAGGGAGTGTTGATGTATTTGTAACTTCAAAATGAATTCACTTGTATATCTTATGTATTGTACCCCGATGTTTATTCCGGGAAGTATCTATAATATAATTGATTCATGTCATGCCCTGATGTTCCGATCGAGAGATTCAATAATGTAAACAAGTCATGTAAATTCATTGAGGTTAACCCTCCTTGTTGATCGGAGGGAAAACTCAACGTAGTTGTGGGGCACTAGGGTTATTAAACTCTCCTAGAGATGTTGGCCCTAGTAAGTAATTGCTAAGTGAGGCTGACACATTGGAGTGGACATTAAGTGAATGAAAGAATATAAATAAAGAGTGAGCCTCTCTATTTATCACACACACACTTACTCATTGGGGCGCATGAGTGAAAGAGGAGAAGCTCTCTTAAGTGAGAGAGAGAGAACAAGATGTTGGAGATCATCTTTATGTTTTTAGGTTTTACTACTGCCATTGGTGCTAATTCTATCTCCGAGGAAGTTGTGGAGTTTTCTCCTTTACGGTTTCCTCAAGGAAAATTATTTGTGTCTCTTGTCTCTTCTGTTTATTGCTATGTATGTTATTCTCTCAGATAAGATCCTAGATCATATTTCTTAAATGATAAAAATCTAACATAATGTGTTAGTTCTTCAGTCCTTGATGAGAATACATAAATTTGAAATTTCATTTAATCACTTATAAATAAGTATGATCAGATCAATATTTTTCTTGAGTCGTTTTCACTCAAAATTTTATTAAATTCTTTTCAGTAACCCCTACCACTTACCAGATCCCATACTCAACACTTTAACTGTTAGAATAATCAACCCATAGTTACCTACCTTAGACATTAATTAAATCATTTTTTTCTTATTACCTAGCCTCCTAGATTCCACTCTATGCTAGTTTCCTTCTACATGTCATAGAAGTCAAAAATCGCTAAAAATGATTCATGGAGCACTTGGGAAACCTCTTGGAAACCATATTTAGCATGTCTATATTATTCCAGATCCTCCAAAGCACATATCTGCTTTTGCTGAAAAGCTGTCTGTTTTATTGACAATTAAGGCAAAAGGAAAAGCTAGACTAGGTGTAGTTGACTTGTTTTTTCCCACATCATCCTCCATCATTTTCTCCTAATAAAACCATGTATGAGTTGTATTTTCATCCCTCATTATCTTTCCTACTTGAATTATCCAATTCGCGAGCATCTTAGTGGATTTGGAAACTACTTTATGCACCTATGGGGGATTTGACTAGATTTAGTAAGCCTACTTTTTGATTATTTTGAATGGAATCCTTATGCATTTGAATATATTATGTAATTATATATTTAAGCAGCCTATTACTTCACAAGTTTGGATATTGTACACTTATTCAATACAGATTAGTGTTATGCTCCAATTTTACTCTCCTTTGATGTTAATTTTGCATGTTTGATTAGAAATTTTGTGAGTGTAATTGTTTTATCTCTTGGGTTCAATTTCCACATGATACTAAAGCCTTTGTATATTGATTTATCTCCTTCCATATTACTATTGTAGGTTCGACATCTTGATTGGGAGTATATTCTACTGACTGAAGGGCATAGTTTCTGAGCTATGGACCAATCTCAAAAGATCATCTTGACACCATTTAATTTATTTGAATGGAAAGATGAGATGAAGATATTGTTGAGATTGAAAAGGCTCTACATGGTTACTATGGAAACTGAGGCATATACCAATGCATCTACAGAGAAAATCAAATGGCACAACATGAGGGATGAGGCCTATGGTATTTTGTGTTTAAGCATTTCAAGAGACCTTCTCTCCCATATTGATGGATTGACATCACCTAATGAAGTGTGGGATAATCCTGTACATATTTTTTGTAAGAAATATGACATGAGAGGACATCAAATCGAGAATGAGCTGATATCCTTGAGTCCTAGCAGCTTCAAATCCTTGCAACTCTAGTTTTCCAAGTTTAAATCCCTTGTTTTGCAGCTAAAACAGTGTGGGATTGACAATAAGGAAGAGAAACTAGTTTTTTCCATACTCTCGAATCTTGGCCCTGACTATTCAGTGTTTGTTTTGACCTACCATGCCACCAAGTTGATAGCTCGATCCTGGAAGATGCCTAAGCTTGCAGAGTTCATGGAATCCCTCACACAGGAACAAGATAAGTTGGTGATGATGGGGCCCATCAAACCTTCCAAAAACCAAGATTTGGTTGTTGGAGATTCAAGGGTGGATTCAAAAAGCAAGAAAAAAATATAAAAATCCACCTAAGAAAAAGACAGACAAGAACAAGTCTCAAGAGGAGCCCCAAGGCTCCAAGAAGAAATTCTAAAAGAAGAAAAACAAAGGAGAAATGAGCAAGTACACATACTGTAGTAAGGGATATCATCCTGAGCGCTCTTGTATGAAGAAGCAAATTGACATGTTGACCCAACTCCTGGATAAGAATAAAATCTCTCTTCCTGATTGCTCAAAGAAGAGGGAAGGAGGATCAAATTCAGAAGATAGAGAGAGAGTACATGATTTGGTTGTTGGCACATCAAGCTCACCTAGCTTCATCATAGAATCTGGAGCTTCTAGACATATGGTTTCGACAAAAGAGGCATTCTCCTCTCTTGACATGTCGAAAGGTCCACCAATAGTTTTGGGAGATGACTCTCTCACTGAAAGTTTGGGGAAAGGAAGGATTGATCTTGACCATGGTAAGTTCAATAATGTGTTGTACGTTCCAAGTCTTGCCTCTAATATTTTGTTAGTGTATTAGATTACTCACACTGGGTCTCCAAAGAATTTCATATTCTCCGCTGATGATGTTGAAATCACTGAGATTTCGAATGGTAAAGTCATAGCAAAAGGTGTTGTTGATCACACTTCGACGGTATACATGTTTTCCCATTTTCTACCCTACTCAAACCCCTCTTCTCTTCTGATTCATGGTAATGAGGAAATAAAGCTATGGCATGAAATATTTCACCATGTTAACTACAAGTATCTTTCTGATTTGAGTGAAAAATCTATGGTCATAGGGTTACCAAAGATCAAGTTTTCCAAGGGAGTCTTTCAAGGTTGTACCCTAGGAAAACACCCAGAGCACAAATTTGAGAGAGCTAGTAATAAGAGAACCTCTGCACCTCTTGAGTTGATCCACAGTGACATTTCTGGTCCATTTCCTCATATGTCCATGAGTCAAGCCAAATATGAATTGACCTTTATAGATGACTTTTCCAGGTATTGTTCGGTTTAATTCCTAAAGCATAAGTCTGAAGTTTTTGACCTCTTCAAAGTATTTAAAGCCTTGGTTGAAAACTAGTCTTGGAGGAAACTCAAGATCCTTAGATCTGACAATGGTGGTGAGTATGTCAAGTTTGAGTTCATTCAGTATTGTAAATATTTAGGTATTCAAATGCAACATTCGATCCCTTGCACACCATAGAAAAATGGTGTTGCTGAGAGAAAGAATAGGTCACTGAAGGAGATGGAAACCTGCATGATGGAGGCTAAGACTTTGCAGCCAAAGTTTTGGGCTGATGCTATAAAATGTGCATCCTACATTCATAATATGTTTCCTCATAAGTTTCTTGATGGTATGAATCCTTTCGAAGCTTGGAGTGGGCACAAGCCAGATGTGACCCATTTCAGGATTTGTGGCTCGAAGGCTTGGGCTAGAATTCCAACTGAAAAGAGAAAGGATTTGCAGCCCCAAATCCAAGAGTGCCTATTTGTTGGTTATTCTAAAGATTTAGAAGGGTACAAGCTGATAAAATTGAGCACCAACAAATATTTCATTGAAAGAATTTTTCAGTTCCAAGAAGAGCCTTTAGTAGCAGTTGAAGTTGGAGAGTCTTCTTCACCACCAGATCCATTGATTGTAAGTGGAGAGACTAATGAGTTTGCTGATTCTGATATGTCTGATAATGATGATTTGATTGTAGATCCTGATAGTCATACAAGACCAAAATGGGAAGAAAAGACCATTCATGCAACTGGGGAACTAGATGGAAATCCTAGTGACACCAGGAGGACTAGATCTCAGTTTGAGAGTGCCCTTTGTATGAAAGATCCTTTATTTCCAAAGAAATGCTATCTGATGGTTGAATCAGATCCACAGACATATGAATATGCATCACATGATCCAATATGGCAAACAACCATGAAATAAGAATCCAGCTTGCTCCAGAAGAACAACACTTGGGAACTGGTTGATCTTCCCCTAGGAAGGAAGCTAGTTCAATGTAAGTGGGGTTTCAAGACTAATTTTTCTGCTGATGGTTCATATTTGAAATATAAGGCAAGATTGGTAGCCAAGAGCTACTCACAAGTACATGCTATTTACCACAATGAAACCTTTGCACCAGTGGCAAAGATGGACTCCATAAGGCTAGATTTATCCATTGCAACTTCGAAGCAGTGGGAGGTACATCACATGGATGTGAAGTTTTATTTCTTAAACGGAGATCTCACTGAATAGATTTACATAAATCAACCTGAAGGTTTTGTTTCTAATCCATTTTTAGAGTGCAGGTTAAAGAAATCATTGTATGGGCTCAAGCAAGCCCCCAAGGGTTGGTGTGCCAAGATTGATGGCTTTCTACTGTCATTGAGTTTTGTTCAATGCAATTCTTATCCTAATGTTTGTTTGAATCTGATTCATGGTTCTTTGATGATTATTGTCTTGTATGTGGATGAACTTCTAATTACAGGAAGTTCAAAGAAAGAGATTTCCTCCTTGAAGGATGCAATGAAGCATGCATTTTCTATGACAGATTTGGGTTGTTGAGCCAATTCTTTGGTGTTGAAATTGCTCAATCCCAACATGGAATCAAATTACATCAGTCCAAATATTCCTTATATTTTTTGAACAATTTCAACATGAAATATTGCAAGTCAAGCAAGACTCCCTTCCTTTCAGGAGTTAAGCTTGAATAAGCAGGTTCTTCTCCTATGGTAAATAATACACTGTATAGGAAGTTGATTGGTTGTTTACTTTATCTTACACGTACTTGACCTGATCTATCTTATGCAGTTAGTGTGGCTTCACGATACATGGATCAGCCTCATGAGATCCACTGGAGGGCATCCAAAAGGATCCTTAACTTTGTTCAAGGAACAAGAACTCATGGGATCTTCTACAAAGCAAAATCTGATCTTGATTTGATTGGGCTTACTGACAGTGATTGGGAAGGTATCAATACATATCAAAATTCAACATCATGATATGTGTTCATGCTTGTAGAAGGACCAATCAGCTGGTCAATCAAGAAGCAGAGTGCCATAGCACTCTCATCTACAGAAGTAGAGTATACAGGAGTTGTAAATGCAACAACTAAATGTTTGTGGTTGCAGGGAATACTTGAAGAACATGGATTCGAATTAGAGCTTTCAACTATTATCTACTGTGATAATCATAGCACCATTTGAATTTGCAATGATCCAATTCAGAGATAGTGAACTAAACACATTGAGATCCATATGCACTACATCAGACAACTTGTGCATGATGGCTCCATTCATCTACTCTTCTGTGCATCTTCAGAACAAGTAGCATACATCTTCACCAAATTTTTTTGTGAGAAGACATTCAACAATCTCAAATAAATTCTAAGGATTGTTGATCATGCTGTGCAGCATAATTGATGACAAGATTTTCAAATTTTGTTTTACTGTCCATGTTTAAGGGAGGATTTTTCCACTGGGTTTTTGCCTCTTTCCTTGGTTGAATGGATAAGTAGTATGTAAAGGGTGACTAAGCCTTGTTGCTAGGCCCTATATTTTTCTAATATTTACTCATAAATTTAGGCTTAAGGGGGGGTGTTAGAATAATCAACCCATAGTTACCTACCTTAGAAATTAATTAAATCATTTTTGTCTTAATACCTAGTCTCCTAGATTCCACTCTATGCTAGTTTCCTTCTACAAATCATAGAAGTCAACACTTACTAAAATTGAGTCATGGAGCACTTGGGAAACCTCCTAGAAACCATATTTACCATGTCTTATTTATTCGAGATCCTCCAAAGTGCATATCTGCTTTTTTTGAAACGATGTCTGTTTTATTGAGAATTAACACAAAAGGAAAAGCTAGACTAGGTATAGTTGACTTGTTTTTTTACCACATCATCCTCCATCCTTTTATCCTAATGAAAGCATGTATGAGTTTTCTTTCCATCCCTCATTAGCTTTCCTACTTTACTTATCCAATTCATCAGCATCTTAGTGGATTTGTAAACTGCTTTATGCACCTATGGGCGATTTGACTAGATTTAGAAAGCCTACTTTTTGACTATTTCGAATGGAAACCTTATGCATTTGAATATCTTATTTAATTATATATTTCAGCAGCCTATTACTGCACAAGGTGGGCTATTTTACACTTATTCAATACAAATTAGTGTTATGCTCCAATTTTAGTCTCCTTTGATGCTAATTTTGCATGTTTGATTAGCAATTTTGTGAGTGTAATTGTTCTATTTCTTGGGTTCAATTTCCACAAGCTATTCAAGATCATATTTATGTTTTTGGGTTTTACTGCTGCCATTGGTGCTCATTCTATCTCTGACGAAGTTGCGGGGTTTTCTCCTTTATGGTTTCCCCGAGGAAAATTCTTTGTGTCTCTTGTCTCTTGTGTTTATTGGTGTGTATGTTATTATCTCAGATAAGATCCTAGATCATATTGCTTAAATGATAAAAATCTAACCTAATGTGGTAGTTCTTAATTCCTTGATGAGAATACATAAATTCAAATTTTCATTTAATCACTTATAAATAAGTATGATGATGTAATGACCCCATGCAACCTAAACGCTTTTGAAAAAGAAAATCACATCAAAACTTAAACCTTCGACAAAACTACACAACCAATATTTGATTCTACTCCTACAAATTTCAATCTTACTATCAGGATATATATATATCTGTAGTATTATTAATTTATTTAGGAAACATACATTGTAAAAGGCCATAATTCTGTGGACAATAATTTTTACATTTTCATCTTTCTAAGAGTCTTTCTTGAGTACTGTCTTTAGATGAAGACCTTTTCTTCTAACTACCACATAATATTCCTACCAAAGCAATCATAGTAATAATCATCAACTTCATTAGTGAATACCATACATATGATGCAACCACCTTTGCGGCTAACATACTATATAAATCAATCCCTAGAGGGTGTCGGTCATTAAGAGGGGACTTGTTGTTACAACAAAAGTCCATCATCCATTGCATTCCTTCCCATGATCCATATTTTATAATCCTTAAAACATTAGGTAAAAGCCTCGATCAATAACTCAATCTTTTACCCTCAGTTAGGTTATTTATCATGCTATAAATATCAAATAAGCAATCTTGCTTAACATCTTAAAACATTCATTGGAATCATTCGACTGTTGCACCATCGTATCAATCAATATCATTAGTTAAAACATCTAGATCAGTTAATATCAAAGCACAATACATCAGGAACACATTAGATAAGATACATAAAACACCTAAGATAATTACATTGAGAACAAAAAATAATCCACATCAAAGCACATGAGGACAAGACAATGTATGTGGTTCACCCCAATCTTGGGGTTACGTCCACTAAAGAGTTAGCCAACCTCTTTATTTATAATTCCACCTAGAAGGGTGTACATCCTACATCATAATGATGTATCATACATTTTGCTTTCTCATAGCTATTCATATAATCATGGAGTTACCTTACATCATTGATCAGAGACCTGTATGATAAGAGGAGCATCCTTGGCTACCCTACAAGTAGGCATGGCCTCCAATTGAGAATTCGCTAAAACATCATTTGCTTTATACATCCACATGATTAAGTCCCAAATATTAGGTTCCTAGATGGTTTAAATGAATTCAACACTTCAATGGTTTTATCCATTAGCAATTTTAATTCTCATCACAATCCCACAATCATTAAAGTACAAGTCCAAGAGTCCTTGCCACTATTCTCAAATGCATTTTGAGTCTGTGATTTATACAGATTTTATGCTTTTAAATTATTCTATTTTAAAGTACTAGGTAAGCATTAGGACATCAGAACTCTTTTTCCTAGGTCTTTACCATAGCCCAAATGTCCATCCAATTGGTATTATCCCCCTTGTAGAATTTAATAATATTTTATACTATTGTTGTGGCTAACAACCAACAACAATGTGAAGATCCAAGGAAAGTATTGTCTCAACGATTTCTTATCCTTTCACACAATGCAAATGCCACTGAATATAATAGATCAATAAAATATTCACGGGTGTATCTCTTGCTACTTACTATCACAATCAGTCAATAATATGGATCCCTTGTATGTAATGAGAGAATCAAGGATGGATATCGAAGACGTATTATTCTTCCACTTCTCCACTGACTAGTCATGATTAAACATTGTTGAGAAGGTGACAATTTTGTAGTTTTGGTTTGCTGGGCATCAAAACCCAAGGTAAGTCGTGGCTAAGGTAAGAAGACTTTACAGATGGCAATAGTGTAGAATATGTGCACGACCAATCTCATATGAATATATAAAAAGTGGATGACAATTTCTAGATTAATACACATCTAGATCTTGGCTTCGATCGCAATGCATGCATGGGTAAATCAAACAAGACTAAAATGGTGCATATAGGAAATTGATAGCATAGCTAAGGCATGCAGTTGTGGGTCCTAAAACCATGGCAAATGGTTTTGGAATGCGTAGAGTTTAGGTCTATATACTATAAAATGACATGCACACCCTAGAAGAATTAAGAGAAACGAGGTCGACATGGTAGAAAACACACACATTGGTTACATGCAACGATCAATTCTAGATGATAGATCGTATACCCTGGAACGTAGCATCCACATGCAGACAATAGTTTATTGACAATTATCTAAGGGTCACGACTCTATTTTAACACGAGATCTTATTTGGAATGGCATACAAGGCCGTACCTCTCACTCAGTCGGGGTATGCACTATGTATCAAATATAAGGTAGAAATTTCAACATAGTCAAACGAAGCCATATTTTATTAACAAGCAAAGAAAATATGTCAAAATGCTAGAAGGATTTCCATTCACATAAATTGAAGCAACCCTCACAAACACTGGATCAAACCATACCTGATCTGATAAGAAGGTAGCGAATGGAACACCATTGACCGAATGCCCCCATTTTAACCATTCTTCCTTGCATCTCTTGAAAGGGAAAACACCCTGGATATGCAAACTATGATATCCCTAGCTAGTGGGTAGCATCGATTTCTTCAATCTTCAGATCGATTAGGATAGCCAGTCGGAGATCCTTCCCTCCCTCTCGATATCTTCCGCACATCCCACCACATTATTATAAATCCAGGTAATTTTTAACGTCTCTAAAATCAGTGATCATGAATTCCAGTAATGCCCCCATCACCGAACACTACGAGTCAGGGATTTTAATGCCTCCATAACCTATGTTCCTCAGCAGTTAAAACCAAAATTGTAATGCTTCCATGATCTATGCTTCAATAGTCAATGCCAAGATAATAACACTTCCTTAATCTATGCTTCCCAATATTTAATGCTAAAAAAGTGACGGTTCAACCTTAACTTAACGGGTAAGAATAATACTCCATCTCTATGGGTATGTGGTTCTATGGAGATTAGGTATATAAGTAATAATGTACTTATACACGTAACACATGAAGTTTCGTTGGCTATTCCAATATATATATATATATATATATATATATCATTTCCTTCTATATATAATTCCAATGTAATTTCCTTTTATATATATAATTCAAATGTAATATATGTATAATTCCAATACAAGTTCCTGTTACTATATAGTGTTCCATTTATATACTTTTATTTAGTGTTCCATATACATGAATGTTATGACATGTTCCACTTTTCCCACGATATAATTGCTTTCACTATTATATATGAAATCCCTTTATATATATATATATATATATATACTCTTATGTATAATATCTATGTCTTCTTCCTCCAATGCCTTTGGCTAATGCGAGGTGGAAGAAACCTTATTGTGGGTGAGGGTTTTCTATTCCCAATTTATGATCTATTTGTATAGGTTGTAGTTAGAAGTCTCTTTTATGCAATAATTCCCCATTGATCGAGCCCTAGGATCACATGCCCGCAAATAAGTAAATTACTAATTACGCATGTGAGAAATATTATAAGCGGCTTAAGTTCAAAGGCAAGGATACTGGCTGGTTCCCTCGTTGATATCGCAATGATACCTAGTTAGACCTCCATGTTTTCCTCTATTGTTTACCCTTCCCTAGTGGATTATTTTTGAGTCGTTTAACTTGTGCCAATGTACTTTGTTCTCCTAAATCCACAGATTTAGGGAATTAATCACCTACTTACTAAGGCTTTACTAGTGGGGCCTTCGCCTTGAGCTCCTCACCAAAAAAAAAGTACGATTTCATTAGACTATTACAAAAATACTTAGGGAATATAAGGGGGATATTACATCCTCCCTCCCTTAAAAATAACACCATCGTCGGTGTTCTTGTTTTCCAGCCCATCTATCTTCTTCTCATGAGGCATCCCTTTTTTCTTTTCCTTTTCCTTCCGATCTATGTTGATCATTCATGTTTCTCCTCAAGTTGTTGTCGCTCAAGACTTGCAATTTCCTACAGCAAGATCAGGTCTAGCCCAAGTAATTCATGTCAAAATCATATTTCAATTTTTAAAATAAGCCATGGGTTCATTTGCATTATAACAATCTGCAATTTATTGGTATCATACATCCAATTATTTTCATAATGCAAGTTATTCATCAATAAAACATAATTACTACCCTTTGGTTGTTGGTTTTATCTCCAACCTTTGGATAGTTATGTCGTCCTCGACTGAGGAAATCCTTTGTTCACATTACACATTAAGCATATAACAGTCTAATTACTTGGAAATTCATTTAACATGTTTTATGTTCGTTATGTTTCCCAAACTCCCTTGAATTCCTTTTCCATTCTCGTGTGGACTTACAACAATTTATGAGGTTACTCTTCCTTTTAACCACTAATTAAAAGTTTTCTCCTCAGTGACATCAAACAACATCCTGTCTTCCAGATGTCAAGCTTTTCCTAGGTCTTATTCTTGCCACACCATATGCCTAACACCAATGTGCTCACACAGCAATCGCTTCCCTAACACCATTGTGCTCATGCGACAATCACTTGCCTAACACCATTGTGCTCCCACAACATTCAATTTTTTCCTTGTTTGTATTTAGTATAAAATTTCAACTTTGACTATTCGTACGCACATTCCTTGGTGCTTAGCATGATGTTACTGTCATTGTCCCGATTCGTGAATTGGCTACAAGGTTAGTCAAAGCATCTATCGATGACCCAAAATTTCATTAATTAATTATCCTAATTTCATAAGTTGTAGCGATTTTAATCATCATTCATGAGTTATATAACTATGTAAATCATCTAGAAAAATTACTCCTTACTCATTTCTGAGCAATTAAGCACAAGTTATATACGCAGGAGGATCTATATATTGTAGTGCACGTCTATTGCAACAATGGTCATATCCTGATGAAGCCTGCAATGTCAGTATATAAACAACATCATCCACGGTTAATCCTTGGTTTATAAAACCTTGAAATTCGATAATTTATAGTAAGTAAGACATCGCCCATACTTAAACCTCATTATTTAAGGAAGTGAATTATTTTTACTAACAGTCAATTCCAACTGATAGTATTCCTATCATATCTTGCAATGTTAGCGTATAACAGTATACAACATTAATCAATTATTTTCAATATCTTCAGACATCCTTACTCACCTATATTTGGATAGTGGATAGTGAAGGGATATTCCAACTTTACACCACATTCATGAGTGGCAATGCTAGGGACATGGAAACTCCAATCACATCAGTAATTTGAAGCAAACTGCTTACCATAATTTCATATCTCAACTACTTATGTCATATCTTACAACTTTTCTAGTTCATAAAAATGAGAGCCTTTATATAGGTGTACAACACATCATGCTATTTACCTTAGCTATATTGTAGTCCAAGTGCATAAGCACTCTAGTTTTCCTTTTTCTCTTTCCTAAAGAATACTGTAAGGAATGTTGTCGTTCTTGTGAAAATATATAAGATGATCAATAATACCATTGAATATGTATAAATAGTTCAATGGGCATAACCCAAATTCTTGCACACTAATAATTATATTTAAAGGATACATTATAACAGTGGTATAATTGTAACTAGCTTGAATTCTCTTACCAACAACTCTAAAATTCAGGTCCTACATCCATTTAGCATGCTAATGACATTGAACATTCACAAGTTAACCAACAACTTCTGATCAAGAAGTTAACATTCATTTTCTGGGAATTTATTGTTACGCATAGGTTTAGAAACATAATAGCATTCACTTTTCTTATCATTCCCTTATTATGTGTAACAACTAACCATTTCCTAGGTTTTATTATTTCATGATAGCCATACTAAAATAACCAAACATAATTCTTCTTTATGACATGTGCATTTAGGAACCAAGTCGTATGATAGGTATGTACATACATATAGGTGAAAGGGTTTTTTGTTCAAAGCTAATGGACCCCAATTTTGAGAACCATTACCTCATCCTACCTTTGATCTCAATGCTCAATCAATAACTTTTCTTTGGCTTTTCTTAGTCATGCACCTCAACCAAATTATTCATTACCAACATTTATATGCAATTGTATCCGTTCGAATAACATGTACCGATGTATCCATATGATTTAGTGCAATTTGTTTGTTCTTGGTTTGCATTAAATTCCAAATATAAAGAGGTGTTTCATAATCTTAGTATTCATTTGATACCATTTCTATTTTGTAAAATCTTGACAATATAATATATGCCTTTAGCATAGCTACTATTTTAGCATTACTTGCCTTTCTGATTAAACCCTTTTACTATGTGATAGTTTGCGGAAAAACTTTTAGAGAGTTTACAAGGGTAGTACCGTTACTTCTAAATCGTCAATGTATCAAGTTCCCTTTTAATAGCTACCTTGCTATCCTCAAGGAAATTAGGTAAGTTATGTATGTATATTTATATCTACATATCTATAACCATAGTCTCTCCCATAATGATACCTCTAAGAATTTGGAGTATACTCTCATGAGCCACTTGCATTTACAAATAATGAACCCCAAATTAGGTCCAGAAGACTTATAATCAATATTCAATTCTCATTAGGTATTTAGGTAATTAGGGAACCTTTTAAATGCTACTCTTTAACAATTTTATTCACCGTGTTTTACAATGTAACCTATCACAAATTCACATACATCATGTCATTAACAACCAATTCAACTAAGAATGTAGGTTCTAGAGGTCACTACTTTCAGCAATTCAACTCCCACATTCCTATTATAATAGAAACTACTAAAGTACTTTCATCGACCATGAGTTTTTCTAAGAAGACTTCTATACTTCACTAAGAATTTATTTGTGCAATTCAAATAGAGATGAACAATCGTCTTAGCCATTCATAACCTCTTCAAAAGTAATCAAGGAAATAGCAAGATACCTATGTACTTATGTTGTCGGCCTGACGTGGAAGTGGCAAAAGTAATGGCCATATTCACTGTGATGTTGAGAAGACGTTCCACCTTCTCCTACATAGCTACAAGGTCAGTAAATATCTGCATTTGGTATATCTAAAGATACCTAGATTGCAGAACAGTGTAAACCTGTTGATTCCTGTTATCACAAGGAAAAACTCAATTATTATTTCCGAAACAAAATATGTAGGAGCATTTTGAGCCCAAGTAGGACCAAGTGTTTCAACTCTTGCTTTGATACCATCTGTAACGACCCCATGTGATCTAAACTCTTTTGAAAAAGAAACTCACATCAAACCTTAAATGTTCGACATAACCAAACAACCAATATTTGATTCTACTCCTATAGAGTTCAATCTTACTATCAAGATATATATATATCTGCAGTATTAATAATTTATTCAGGAAACATACATTGTCAAAAGCCATAATTCTGTGGACAATAATTTTCACATTTTCATCTTTCTAAGAGTCCTTCTTGAGTACCATCTTTTGATGAAGACCTTTCCTTCTAACTACCACATAATATTTCTACCAAAGAAATCATAGTAATAATCATCGACTTCATTAGAAAATACCATACATATGATGCAACCACCTTTGCGACTAACATACTATATAAATCAATCCCTAGAGGGTGTTGGTCATTAAGAGGGGACTTGATGTTACAACAAAATTCCATCGTCCATTGCATTCCTTCCCATGATCCATATTTTATAATCCTTAAAACATTAGGAAAGGGCCTCGATCAATAACTCGATCTTTCACCCTCGGTTAGGTTATCTATCATGTTATAAATATCAAATAAACAATCTTGCTTAACATCTTAAAACATTCATTGGAATCATTCGACCGTTGCACCATCGCATCAATCAATATCATTAGTTAAAAGATCTAGAGCAGTTAAGATCAAAGCACAATACATCAGGAACACATTAGATAAGATACATAAAAACACCTAAGATAATTACATCGAGAACACAAAATAATCCACATCGAAGCACATGAGGACAAGACAATGTACGTGGTTCACCCCAATCTTGGGGTTACATCCACCAAAGAGTTAGCCAACCTCTTTATTTATAATTCCACCTAGAAGGGTGTACATCCTACATCATGATGATGTATCATACATTTTGCTTTCTCATAGTTATTCATATAATCATGGAGTTACCTTACATCATCAACTAGAGACTTGTATGATAAGAAGAGCATCCTTGGCTACCCTACATGTAGGCATGGCCTCCAATTAATAATTCACTAAAACATAATTTGATTTATACATCCACATGATTAAGTCCCAAATATTACGTTCCTAGATGGTTTAAATCAGTTCAACACTTCAATGGTTTTATCCATTAGCAATTTTCATTCTCACCACAATCCCACAATCAATAAAGTACAAGTCCAAGAGCGGCCTTTATCTGTAACTCTAAACAAGGCCTTGGTAGTCCTTGCCACTGTTCTCTAATGCATTTTGACTCTGTGATTTATACAAATTTTACACTTTTAAATTATTCTATTTTAAAGTACTGGGTAAGCATTAGGACATCACAACTCTTTTTCCTAGGTCTTTACCATAGCCAAAATTTCCATCCAATTGGGATTAGCCCCCTTGTAGAAGTTAATAATATTTTATACTATCATTGCTTCTAAAAACCAACAACAACGCCAGGCTCCAGGGAAAGTATTGTCTTAGTGATTTCTTATCCTTTCACACAATGCAAATGCCATTGAACATAATAGATCAATAAAATATTCACGGGTGTATCTCTTGCTACTTACTATCACAGTCAGTCAATAATGTGGATCCCTTACTAGTATGTAATGAGAGAATAAAGGATGGATATCGAAGATGGATTATTCTTCCACTTCTCCATTGACTAGTCATGATCAAACATTGTTGAGAAGGCGACAATTTTGTAGTTTTGGTTTGCTGGGCATCACAACCCAAGGTAAGTCACGACTAAGGTAAGAAGACTTAACAGATGGCGCTAGTGTAGAATATGTGCACGACCAATCTCATACAAAGATATAAAAAGTGGATGATAATTTCTAGATTAATACACATTTAGATCTTGGCTCCATTCGCAACGCACGCAGGGGTAAATCAAACAAGACTAAAATGGTGCATATAGGAAATCGCCAGGATATCTAAGACATGCATTCATGGGTCTTAAAACCATGGAAAAGGGTTTTGGAATACGCAGAGTTTAGGTCTATATACTATAAAATTACACACATAGCCTAGAAGCATTAAGAGAAACCAGATTGACATGGTAGAAAACACACACATCGGTTACATACAATGATCAGTTCTAGATGATGGATCGTATACCCTGGAACGCAGCATCCACATGCAAACAATAGTTTCTTGACAGTTATTGGAGGGTCGTGAGTCTATTTTAACACTGGATCTTATTTGGAATGGCATACAAGGCTGTACCTTTCACTCAGTCGCGGTACGCGCTATGTATCAAATCTAAGGTAGACCTTTCAACACAATCAAAAGCAACCATATTTTATTAACAAGCAAAGAACCTATGTAAAAATGCTGGAAGGATTTCCATTCACAGAAATTGAATCAACCCTCACAGACACTGGATCAAACCATACATGATCTGATGAGAAGGTAGTGAATGGAATGCCCTTGACCAAATGCCCCCATTTGGACCATTCTTCCTCGCATCTCTTGGAAGGAAAAATGCCCTGAATATGCAAACCGTGATATCCCCGGCTAGTGGGTAGGATCACTTTCTTCAATCTTCGGATCAATTAGGATAGTCTGTCAGATATCCTTCCCTCCCTCTTGATATATTCTGCATATCCCACCACATTATTATAAATCCAAGTAATTTCTAACATCTCTAAAATCAGTGATCATGAATTCCGGTAATGCCTCCATCACCGGCCACTGTGAGTCAGGGATTTTAATGCCTCCATAACCTATGTTCCTCATCAGTTAAAACCGAAATTGTAATGCTTCTGTGATCTATGCTGCAATAGTCAATGCCAAGATAATAAATCTTCCTTAATCTATGCTTCCAAGTATTTAATACTAAAAAAGTGACAGTCCAACCTTGACTTAAAGGGTAAGAATAATACTCCATCGCTATGGGTATGTGGTTCTATGAAGATTAGGTATATAAGTAATAATGTACTTATACACGTAACACATGAAGTTTCGTTGGATATTCCAATATATATATATATATATATACATATACACACACACACTCTTATGTATAATATCTATGTCTTCTTCCTCCAATGCCTCTAGCTAATGCGAGGTGGAAGAAAGCTTATTGAGAGTGAGGGTTTTCTATTACACTTTATGATTTATTTGTATAGGTTGTAGTTAGAAGTCTCTTTTATGCGATAATTCCCCCATGATTGAGCCCTAGGCTCGCATGTCTGCAAATAATTAAATTACTATTACACGTGTGAGAAATCTTATAAGCAGCTTAAGTTCGAAGTTGAGGACAATGGCTACTTCCCTCGTTGATATCGCGATAATACCTAGTTACCTTTATTTGACCTCCATGTTTTCCTATAATTTTTACCCTTCCCTAGTGGATTAGTTTCGAGTCGTTCAACTTGCGCCAATGTACGTTTTTGTCCTAAATCCATATATTTAGGGAATTATTCACCTACCTACTAAGGTTTTACCAGTGGGGCCTTGGCCTTAAGCTCCTCACCAGAAAACAAGTACAATTTCATTAGACTATTACAAAAATACTTAGGGAATATAAGGGGGATATTACATATGAGATCAATATTTTTCTTGAGTCGTTTTCACTTGGAATTTTATTAAATTCTGTTTAGTAACCGCTACCGCTTACCCGATCCCATACTCAACGCTTTAACAAGGATTTACAACTTAGTGCAATTCTAAAGCTCTTCGCTCAACACTAATGCTAGAATTTACTTGTACGATACACCTAGGGATAGAATGGTCAAGGATCTCATGCTCTAGAGATTTTGCTCAACATCAACATAGAAGGCTCCATGGCTTATTCCCAACACTTCTAATTATCTTTTCATGTGTTCCAGATATTTTTTCTCAACACAAAGGTAAGTATGCATCCTCTCTAGAGATTCTCACTCGATGCAAATCATCAATCACTCCGATGCTCTAGAGCTTCCTGCTCAACATAAAACATCTCATCGATCATGTGCTCCAGGGTCCACACCCACCACAAACACGCATATATATATATATCATCAATAATTGTCTTACACCTAATATAAAAAAAAAATCATCAAGATAATCATCATAATCCATAGGCACATGCCTATAAGTGTTAGGACCAAAATTTGGGATATTACACCTTAATGAAGAAGTGTTATAGTTCTAGGGATCATAGTATATGATGCCCAATGACAAATGTTAACAAATGTTATAATATTATGTATTTAATACATGGTATGTATAAAGAACAAATATAGTAATAATATTAATAAAAAAAGAAAGAAGGAGAAGCTCCATTTATTATTATTATTACTAAGAGAAAAATTAAATATTATAATACCTATAAAAGTCCAATTAGGAACTAGTTAAAAGTTCCTAAGATAAAATATTAAAGTAATAAATTAAATAAAAAGGCTCAAATCAAGAAATGAAGCAATTCTTTATTTAACTACCCCTTTGACTTAACAGTTTGTTTATAAAGTCCCAAGCCAAAGAGAGGCTTGGGGATCTCATCATATCTATGTTTGGAGTCATAATTCTATAGGTGGGTTTCTCAAGGGAATTCTTGGAGAAAATTTTTCCTGAAAGGAAAAATGTAGAATTGATGTAGACGTGACATACCAGTTAGGGAAAACCTGACCTTAGGAGCTCTAAGCTACTTGCATATTGAAACTAGCTTGGGGGAATCTGGATTGAAACTAGGAATGAACGGGTAATGGTTGGGTGGGATGTGGTAGTTCCCAAGTGATTCAGTCATCTAATACAGAGGTCAAAAATTCCTATGATTTATTAATGCTGGTTATATAAGTGTGTAGGTTTCAGCCGTTAAAGGAGCTTCAATTTACATGTATGAGGATTTGGACTGCCAATTTCATTTTCTAGAATAAGTGTTGTCTATACTAGGAAAAGTTTTACATCATCTTTTCTAACCCTATGTGCTTTGGTTTGTGTCTAAATGATTTTAGGGTTTACATTTTAAAATATAAACTGTAGGCTGAAATTTATTTCCTATACTAGATTTATCCAGGGTTTGTTCATTTAGTTTACTGCTGTAATTTAATTTTTCAATGAATACCCATCAAGGGTTTTGCATCGTTCTTTTACTTTTGTATTATATATGCTGCTTAAACTTTGTTTTCCTACAAACTATGTATTATTCTCAAATTAATTTCATATCTATCCACTGGCCTATATACTCTACTAACACATTTCATATTGTCAGCAGAGGTATGTTATAATTAAAAAGACTAGTACATAATTAAGTTTCATATCTAGAATAATCTCATAACACAATTAACGAAATCTATTTAATAAAACCTAACAAACATATTATATTATATATATAAATTAACAATTACAAAACAATAATCTATTTCTAAATTAAACATTGCAAATATTGAGACCATACAATTGGTCCACGATCTATAACTACTATACTATCTATATCTACCAAATA
The DNA here is from genome assembly GCA_001517045.1 of Pseudotsuga menziesii. Lineage (NCBI taxonomy): Eukaryota > Viridiplantae > Streptophyta > Pinopsida > Pinales > Pinaceae > Pseudotsuga > Pseudotsuga menziesii. The sequence goes on along the minus strand of LPNX010279134.1, from coordinate 86,732 downwards.
TAAACAAGAATAACATTATTGACGATATAATTCTATCGCCTAATTAATAACTCAAACCATCTAAATATTAATATCCACATAAACAGAAATCGCATGTCATAATATTACCTACACCAACTATGTAATAATAACCACAGTATCGCTACAATGTTTAATTTAGAAGATTTATACTTAAACAAGAGATCCCAGGATCAAATCCAGTGGACATTTCAAATTCCAATTCAAATACCATAAAACACAATGTACATTATATTATAAAACCCAAGAGCATTAAAATACACCATAAATCATTTAATCAATCCAAAGTAATTACACACGGGTCGCAGGATCAAATTCCATGGACATTCAAATTCCCAAGTCACATGCGTAATAAAGCCACATAATTATACAATATATTGCAAGATCGAATCCTATGGGAACTTAACCCGATATCACAACGAATAGAAATAATAAATAAACCATCATCATGAACAAAAACCAGGATTCAGATCATGTAGAGTGTATTCACGTTTTTATAAATCCACGCTATACGCAGTTTCTATGCGGGCTGTAAATTATACTAAATCACCTACACAGAGGCCATAAGAACCTTATATATTATATATGTTGTATTCATTGCCTCGACCTTCTTATTCTAAAAAAATTAACACCTTTAAAGATAATATAAAACCCTGTTACAAATAACCAACAATCTCCATTTCCAACGCAGGGTTTACATCTAGAGTCCCTAATACATTTCCATTTACCCATTCTAAAAACAAAATGTAAAATCCAAATCCACTTTGTTATCACAACCTCAATGGTGAGTTCCAATGCCATTCACGGTGAGCACCCAAGCCATAACGTTGTCACTTAAATCAGCTATAAAAATCAACCCATACCACGAATGCAAAATAAACACAGTTAAGGAGTAATAAGCATAAAAAACCAAATGCAACATATATTTTATGAATGCAGTCTTTATATAAATCCATCACCAAGTTTACACAGTCGCTACCATCAAACATCGCACCATTGCAAGCAATGGTGCTGCCATTATTTACAACTTAACCAAACATTAAATAAATACATAGAGCCTATCAAAAGTACCAAGGCTCCCATCGCTACTAACAACACCATAATATTACAAACCCAAATCTTTATAAACTTAGGCCCGAAGGCCATCGAAACTCAACAACAAACCCCAAGTATGTCGTTGGCCAAAAACAAAATCCATAGTTCTTCTAGATAGAGCCATCCCCAAACTAAAATGCATCCATTGGAACCAGACCCAAGCAAACCCCAGCCAGCAACACGTTAAAACTCAGTCTCAACCATAAATCCAAGAGGTGACAAGTGAAAACTTGTATACATGCTTACCATAAGGTACGGCTTTACCCACTGCTTGTCTTCAAACAAAGAACCATGCCCCTACTCGCCATCCCTATAACCTGCAACCACAACATGATAACGATAATGAGCAGTATGAATCATGAGTAAGCTACAAACAAAAATGAATGTTGTGAAACCCAAACTCTTCTCATACCTGTTATCCTCATGTAAGTCGTGTTCTCCATCTGGCGCAGAGGTAGAGGGCAAGTAATATAATTGGAAAAGACCAAACCTCGACATAGAGACACACCCTATGTAGGGATGCCACACTTTCCAACGTGCATTAATGGCACCAACCTATTTCCCATTAATGACCACTAAACCCACTTCTCTATAGTTCATAGGCGTTACATTATCAAATTCCTCCATTTCATGCAAAGTCATAAAAACCGTGAACTATGTTATAATTTCGCCACGCCAAGTTTAATATAAGGTATAAGTTATCATATACATCGCATACGATAAGGTTTTACAGCTTAGGACTATGCTCATCAAACTCTTTAGGCTTTAAGCCTAAGACCATGGAATATGCAATATGCCATGGTAGGTTGTTAAGCATAAAGCCAAGTTTTGTCTTTAACAAAAGAGTATGAACCTGTAAAAGCATAAAATGAAAGTATAAGCTAATCACTTTTCATAAAATAAACTTGTAATACAAATACAAATATTCTAGGGTATGAACAATTGATAATAATTACCCATGAATAATAAGTGTCACTTTGATAACCAATCTATGTCATATAAATAATAAATGTGGTAGTGACCTTGTCACTAACCCGAGTTTGTAACGAATGATAATAACAACCAGTAGGTGTCAGTAGTGACAAGTATAAGTACTGGTAATCAAACATTCAACACTCCGTAACATGTTTTCCGTCGCTAATTACACGTGCATGTAAACAGGTTAAGAGTGCATTAGTCCAATAGAAGTAAGTAATCCCACTAGACAAGTAGAAACTTTTACCTCTTAGGAAGTTACATGGGAGAACTAGTCCCGCCACTCCATCCACTTTGGTTCCAAAAACAAAGTTAAGCTAGAACCATGTATACAACGGTAAACACATGTAAAACAACAATGAAGTACCTAATCAAAGTATTTAACATACATAGGCCTTTGTAACCATAAGAATATCATAGTAAACAACATTATGACACCATAAGTAAACACAGTAAACATAGTAATAATAATAATTTAAGTAATAAAGTAGGACGTAAGAACAACTTACGGCAAATCAGCAGTACCATAGAGTACGACACATTCCACAAGTTCAATAATGTCCAGAATAGGTAGTGTTTAACAAGCCTAATAATTTTTTTTTTCAATTTTTTGGGACATTACAAGTGGTATCAAAGCCAAGTTTCAATACTAAGAGACCAATGGGCGTACCAAACATTCACTACAAAGAAAATAAAGTATGTTTTTAAATATGGTTAACTAAAAGAGTTTTTTCCCATGATTTAAAAATTTGCAATTACAAGAAATTTTTACGGAACAGCTCAGAGCATGAACACTGAAGAAGATAAGAGCTCGAAAGGAAAGATGAACACCCCCACTCAGGAAGAAAAACTTGTGGTTGAACTGAATTAAGACATTTTGAAGACCATACACAATCTTCAAGCAGAATCACAAAGTTTCAGAGAACATAGTCTGAATGAGAGAAAATAACAACAATCCATTAATGAAGAATTGTTGCGAAATATGACGAGAGGAAGCCTGCAATGGAAACCCACTCATTCCACAAACAAGTCCAAAATGGAACCTTACCATAAACGGGCCAGCAACCCAAGGGAAGAAGAAAAAGAGGAATGTACCCCTGGATATCTGGAAGGAGATCATCACAATCTTTCTAGTGTTGATTGTCTTTATCCATGAAGAAAGAAACAAAGAAGCGATGGCAATATTCAGTGGGAGTTTATAAAAATAAGAGCCTTGACCTATGAAGGTGAAGTAAACATGGGGGATAAAGATGAAGACTAGTTGTTGGGCATGAGAAAATATTTTCGAGTTCATAACTACTCAAGCGAGATGAAGGCTCAACTTTCCATCTATAATTTAAATGGAAAACCAAGGATATGGTGGAGATATTTGAAACACACCAAGAAATATGAGTTAAGAGAAACATGATGGAGTAACTTCCAAAAAATATTTCAAGAAAAATATATGCTGGAAAGGTTCTTTGATAGAAAAGTGAAATAGTTTCAATAACTATGTATGGGATCCATGACTATGGATGCCTTTACTAATAGATTCCTAGATCTGTTACATTATGTACCATACATCAAGGACAAAAAGGTAAAAATCCAACAGTTTTTAGGATGTCTTCCTCCCAACTTTTAGGAAAGGATTGAGTTCGACATGCCTAAAGTGTTAAACACCATATTGCACAAAGCTAGGCTCTACTATGAGCATCGAATACTAAGGCAAGAGAACATGAACATAAACAAAGACAGGTCTAAGAACTTCTCAGATAATCGCAAATGAGGGTTTAACCCACCTTCGTACAGGAAACAAAAAAACATTTTTCCAGTGAACAAGAACTTCAACAAATTCGGTACGAAACCATACGTACCAGCTCCAAATGATAACAAGCCAGTAGCAGCAAGGGAAGCCAATGCTACCCTGATATAGATCAAATGTCAAAAGTGAAGCGAGCCTCATTATGCCCAAGATTGTAAAAAAGAAACCAATGGGTGTTTGCACAGCCTACAAGAAGAACCAACCATAGAGGACATAGTTGGAACCCTGCGGATTTATGCAGCTTTGGATGGCCGACAGGAAAACCATCAAGCTACCATGGTTGAGATAGAAGGTAAGATATTGAACACTTCTATTTCAATAATTATTGACCCTGAGGCTTGCCGGAGCTATATTTCTCCTAAAATTGTTAATGTATGAAAAATGAGCAAAGTAAAACATGATAAACCTTGGCTGGTTCTGTTAGCCACATGTACGAAATGGAAATTTTTGGAAATAGTTAAAGAATGCAAGGTAAACCTGAATGGTTTTCCAATGAAATTAAACTTGAAAATCCTACGCTTAGGATCATATGATATACTTATTGGCATGGACTGGTTGGAACAACACCATGTCATGCTCGATTTCTTACACAAGTCAATCTTGAGTACAAATAACCAAGGGAATGAAGTGAAGATTCATGGAATTCTAAAGAAATATTTTGTAAGGAAAATATATGTGGAAATTGAACCCAGGTGATAGATCAATTGCACTCACAAAATTACTAATCAAACATGCAAATTTACACACAAAGGAGACTGAAATTGGAGCATAACACTAATCTGTATTGAATAAGTGTACAATAGCCAACCTTGTGAAGTCATAGGCTGCTGCAATAAATAATTACATGAGAGATTCGAATGCATAAGGATGCCATTCGAAATAGTCAAAATAAGGCTTACTAAATCTAGTCAAATCCCCCATAGGTGCATAAACCAGTTTCCAAATCTGCCTAGGAGCTCACAAATTGGAAAAGTCAAGTAGGCAAGATAATAGGTGATGGAAAGACAACACATACATGCTTTTATTAGGAGAAAAGAATGGAGGATAATGAGGGAAAAAAACAAGTCAACTGCACATAGTCTTACTTTCCCTTTTTCCATAAAACTCAGTAAAGAAGGCAATAAAGCAAAAAAAGTAGACATGCACTAGGTAGGATCTGGAATAAAGTAGATATGCTAAATATGGATTCCAGGAGGTTTCCCAAGTGCTCCATGACTCAATTTTAGCAATTTTGACTTCTAGGACATGTGGAAGACAACTTGCATAAAGTGGAAGATTGGAAACTAGGAAAATAAGACAAAAATGGATTAATTAATGTCTAAGGTAGCTAACTATGGGTCGATTATTATAACACCCCCCCTTAATCCTGAATTATGAGTAAATATCAGAAAAATATGGGGCCTAGCAACAAGGCTTAGTCACCCTTTACATACTGCATCTCCATTTAACTAAGGAAAGAGACAAAAACCCAGTGGGTAAAATCCTCCCTTAAACATGGACAGTAAAACAAAATTTGAAAATATTGTCATCAATCATGCTTCACAGCATGATCAACAATCCCCAACAGTGATTTGAGATTGTTGAATTTCTTCTCACAAAAAACTTTGGTGAATATGTCAGCTACTTGTTCTGAAGATGCACAAAAGAGTAGGTGAATGGTGCCATCATGCACAAGATGTCTGATGTAGTGCATATGGATCTCAATGTGTTTGGTTCTCTGTCTCTGAACTGGATCATTTCATATTCGAATGGTGGTCTGATTATCACAATAGATCATATTTGAGAACTCTAATTCGAAGCCACACTCACCAAGTAACCCCTGTAACCATAAGCATTGACTTGCTTCATTTACAACTTCTTTGTACTCTGCTTCTATAGATGAGAGTGCAATGGCACACTGTTTCTTGCCTGACCAACTGATTGGTCCTTCAACAAGCATGAACCCATTTACTGATGTTGACTTTCTATCTGTGTTGTCACATGCCCAATCACTGTTAGTAAAAATAATCAAATCAAGATAAGATTTAGCTTTGTAGAAGATCCCATGAGTTCTTGTTCCCTGAACAAAGTTAAGGATCCTTTTGGCTGCTCTCCAATGGATCTCATGAGGCTGATCCATGTATCTTGAAGCCACAATTACTGCATAATAAATATCAGGTCGAGTGTGTGTAAGGTACAACAAACACCCAATTAGTTGTCTATACAGTGTACTATCTACCATAGGAGAAGAACTTCCTTCTTCAAGCCTAACTCTTGAAAGGAAGGGAGTCTTGCTTGGCTTGCAACCTTTCATGTTGAACTTGTTCAGCAAATCCAAAGCATACCTAGACTGATGTACTTTTATTCCATGTTTGGATTGAGCAATTTCGAGACCCAAAAATTGGGTCAACAACCCCAAATCAGTCATAGAAAATGCATGGTTCATTGCATCCTTCAAGGAGGCAATTTCTCTCTTTGAGCTTCCTGTAATCAGAAGGTCATCCACATACAAGACAATAATCATCAAATAACCATGAATCAACTTCAAATAAACGTTTGGATCAGAATTGCATTGAACAAAACTCAATGACAACAGAAAGCCATCAATCTTGGCATACCAAGCCCTAGGGGCTTGCTTAAGCCCATACAATGATTTCTTTAGCCTGCACACAAAAAATGTCTTAGTAAAAAAATATTAAGGCTGCTGCATGTAAATATCTTCAGTAATATCTCCATTCAGAAAAGCACACTTCACATCCATGTGATGTAACTCCCACTGCTTCGAATCTACAATGGCTAAGTCTAGCCTGATGGAGTCCATCTTTGCCACTGGTGCAAAGGTCTCAATGTAGTCAATACCATGTACTTTTGAGTAGCCCTTGGATACCAATATTGCATTATATTTTAAAGGTGAACCATCAGCAGCAAACTTAGTTTTGAAAACCCACTTACATTGAACTAGCTTCCTCCCTGGGGGAAGATCAACTGGCTCCCAAGTGTTGTTTTTCTGGAGTGAGCTGAATTATTCTTTCATGTATGCTTGCCATATTGGATCATGTGCTACATATTCATATGTCTGTGGGTCTTATTCAACCATCAGATAGCATTTATCTTCAAACAAAGGGTCTTTCATACTTAGGGCACTCTCAAACTGAGATCTAGTCCTCCTAGGATCACTAGGATTTCCAGCTAGTTCCCCGGCTACATGAATGGTTTTTACTGCCCATTTTGGTATTGTAGGAATATTAGAATCTGCAATTAAATCATCATTATCAGACATATCGGAATTAGTAAACTCATTTGTCTCTTGACTTACATTCAATGGTTCTGGTGGTGAAGAAGACTCTCGAACTTCAGTTGCTTCTAAAGGCTCTTCTTGGAACTGAACACTCCTTTCAATGAAGGATTTTTTTGTGCTCAAATTGATCAGCTTGTACCCTTTTGAATCTTCAAAGTACCCAACAAATAGACACTCTTGGCTTTGGGGCTACAAATCCTTCTTCTTTTATGTTGGAATTCTAGCCCAAGCCCTTGAGCCAAAAATCCTGAAATGGGTAACATCTGGCTTGTGCCCACTCCATGACTCAAAAGGAGTCATACCATCAAGCTATTTATGAGGCATCCTATTCTAGATATAGGATGCACAATTTATAGCCTCGGCCAAAAACTTTGGTGGCAAAGTCTTATCCTCCAACATACTGGTTACCATCTCTTTCAGTGATCCGTTCTTTCTCTCAGCAACACCATTTTGTTATGGTGTGTAAGGGATTGAATGTTGCATATGAATACCTACATATTCACAATATTGAATGAAATCATACTTGACATACTCACCACTATTGTTAGATCTAAGGATATTGAGTTCCCTCCCAGATTGGTTTTCAACCAAAGCCTTAAAGACTTTGAAGAGGCCAAAAAATTCAGACTTATGCTTCAGGAAGTAAACCCAACAGTACCTGGAAAATTCATCTATGAAAGTTAATGCATATTTGGCCTGACTCATTGACATATGAGGGAATGGACCAGCAACATCATTGTGGATTAACTCAAGAGGTGCAGAGGTTCTCTCATGACCAGCTCTCTCAAATTTATGTTCTGGGTGTTTTCCTAGGACACAACCTTGATTAAATCCCTTGGAAAACTTAATCTTTGGTAACCCTATGACCATTTCATTTTCACTTAGATCAGAAAGATACTTATAGTTAATATGGATAAATCTTTCATGACAAAGCTTGCTTGCCTCATTAGCATGAATCAGAAGAGTAAAGGGGTTTGAGTAGGGTATAAAATGTGAAAACCAGTATACCTTTGAAGTGTGATCTACAACTCCCTTTGCAATGACTTTACCCCTCGAGATATCCATGATCTCAACATCATCTGGGAAGAATATGACCTTCTTTGGAGACGTTGTGTGGGTCATATTATACACTGACAAGAGGTTAGAGGCAAGACCTGGAACATACAATACATTACTAAACTTACCATGGTCAAGATCAATCCTTCCTTTTCCCACACTGTCAGTGAGAGAGTCATCTCCCAGCACTATTGGTGGACCTTTCAACATGTCAAGATAGGATAAGGACTCCTTGGTCGAAACCATATGTCTTGAAGCTCCAGAGTCTATGATGAAGCTAGGTGAGCTTGATGTGCCAGCAACCAATGCATGAACTCTCTCTCTGTCTTCTAAATTTGATCCTCCTTCCCTTTTCTTTGAGCTATCAGGAAGGGATATGTTATTCTTCTCCAAGAGTTGGGTCAGCATGTCAATTTGCTTCTTCACGCAGGAGCTTTCAGGATGAAATCCCCTACTGTAGTATGCGCACCTGCTCATTTCTCCTTTATTATTCTTCTTTTGGAAGTTCTTCATGGAGCCTTGGGGCTCCTCCTGAGACTTGTTCTTGTCTCTCTTCTGCTCAGGTGGCTTCTTAGCTTTCTTGTTGCCTTTTTAATCCACCCTCGAATCTCTAGAAACTAGAGCTTGATCTTTGGAAGGTTTGATGATGCCCATCATCACCAGTTTATCTTGTTCTTGTGTGAGGGATTCCATGAACTCTATAAGATTAGGCATCTTCTATGCTTGACCTATCAACTTGGTGGAATGGAGGGTCAAAACAATCACTGAATAGTCAATTCCAAGCTTTGAGAGTATGGTGAAAAATAGTTGCTCCTCCTTCTTTTCAATTCCACATTGTTTTAGCTGCAAAACAAGGGCTTTAAACTTGGAAAAGTAGAGTTGCAGGGGTTTGAATTTGTTGGGACTCAAGGATATCAATTCATTCTCAATTTGATGTCCTCTCATATCATCTGTCTTACCAAAAGGATCTACAAGATTCTCCCATACTTCATTTGGTGATGTCAATCCATCAAGATGGAAGAGGAGGTCTCTGGATATGCTCAGACACAAGAGACCATAAGCGTCATCCCTCCTGTTGTGCCATTTAATATTATCTGCAGCTACCATTTGGGCTCTACCTCAGTTGCCATAGTCAGCCTGTAGATACCTTTCACTCTCAACAGTATCTCCATCTCTGCTTTCCATTCAAAGAAATTAAATGGAGTCAAGATGATCTTCTGAGATTGATCCATAGCTCTAAATTGTGCCCTTCAACCAGCAGAATGCTCCCAGTCAATATGTTGAACCTGCAATAGCAATATGGAAGGAGATAAATCGATATACCAAGGCTTTGATACCATGTGGAAATTAAACCCAGGTAATAGATCAGTTGCACTCACAAAATTACTAATCAAACATGCAAATTTACACATAAAGGAGACAGAAATTGGAGCATAACACTAATTTGTATTGAATAAGTGTACAATAGCCAACGCTATGAAGTCATAGGTTGCTACAATAAATAATTACATGATATATTCGAATGCATAAGGATGCCATTTTAAATAGTCAAAAGCAGGCTTACTAAATCTAGTCAAATCCCCCATAGGTGCATAAAGCGGTTTTCAAATCTACCTAGGAGCTCATGAATTGGGAAAGTCAAGTAGGCAAGCTAATAGGTGATGGAAATAAAAATCATACATGCTTTTATTAGAAAAAATGAATGGATGATGATGAGGGAAAAAAACAAGTCAACTGCACCTATTCTTGCTTTCCCTTTTGCCATAAAACACAGTAAAGTAGGCAATAAAGCAGAAAAAGAAAACATGCTAAATATGGATTCCAGGATCTGGAATAAAGAAGATATGCTAAATATGGATTCTAGGAGGTTTCCCAAGTGCTTCATGACTCAGTTTTATCAAGTTTGACTTCTAGGACATGTGGAATACAACTTGCATAGAGTGGAATATTGGAAATTAGGAAAACAACACAAAAATTGATTAATTAATGTCTAAGGTAGCTAACTATGGGTTAATTATTCTAACAATATATTTATTACAAACAAAGAAATGCGTTAGGAAAGGTTGTAAGTCATCTGAAGTAAATATCTAAGACATAGAGGATGAAAGAGAACAAGGCATAGAATAATTTCTCGTTCTTGTATAATTCAAGGATGTGTTTCCCAAGGAAATCCTAGGACTACCTCTGAAATGAGACCTAGAATTTTCAATAGAACTAACCCCAAGATCATTTCCCGCTTCAAAATCCCCTTACTGCATGAGTGCACCAGATTTGGTGGAACTCAAACTGTATTTTCAAGAGTTGATAGAAAAAGGGTATATCCAACCAAGTGTCTCCCCTTGGGGAGCACCAATACTATTCGTAAATAAAAAGGATGGTACGATGTAGATGTGCATCAATTACCGTCAGCTTAATAAAATTACTATCAAGAACTGATACCCACTCCCTAGGATCGATGAGTTGTTTGATCAGGTAGGAGGAGCCAAAATCTTCTCAAAGATTGACCTGTGATCTGGGTACCATTAGGTACGGATTCACAATGAGGATATTCACAAAACCGCCTTTTGTATAAGGTACAGACATTATGAGTTTGTAGTGATGCCGTTTGGGTTGACCAATGCACCCGAAAAAATCTTGTGAATGATGAACAATATATTAAGTAAGTATCTCGATAAATTTGTATTGCTCGTTATAGAAGACATCCTAATTTACTCTAAGAGTAAAGAAGGACATGAAGACCACCTTCGCATAGTACTACGAGTGTTACGAGAACACCAACTTTATGCTAAGTTTAGTAAATGATATTTTTACAAACCATAAATACAGTACTTGGGTCACTTTATCTCTGAGACACGGATAGCTGTGGACCCAGAAAAGATTAGAGCCATAGAAGACTGGCCTACCCTTACTAGTGTCACTGACATTAGGTCCTTTTTTGGATTAGCTAGATATTATCGAATGTTCATTGAGAACGTCTCGGGAATAGCTTGTCCCATGACCACTTTGCAAAATAAAGCAAATAAGTTCTTATGGATGACCAAGTGCGAAGAAATTTTGTCAAAATATTAAACAGATTTTGATGACCAAACTAATACTAGGAATTGCGTATCTCGATGGGGATTTTGTTGTTTGCACGAATGTAAGAAAGGAAGGACTTGGAGGAGTCCTCTTGTAGAACAACCATGCGAACTGTTATGAATCATGAAATTTAAAGGAGCATGGAAAAAACTACCCCACGCATGATCTTGAGTTAGAATCCATCATCCATGCATTGAATATGTCGAGGCACTACCTGATGGGAAGGAAATTCCTTCTAAAGACATATAATATGAGTCTAAACTACTTATTCGAACAACTCGATTTGAATACAAGGCAAGCCAAATGGTTCCCTTTCCTTAGCGAGTACCATTTCGAGCTAAAGCATATTAATGACAAAGAGAACAAGGTTTTTGATGCTTTAAGCTGTCAAATTCATTTGATATATAAGGTGAATTTAAGTCAAAGTGATGCATATTTGCACGAGAGGATTAGAATGGCCAATAGATTTGACCCTTTCTATATAGAAATCCTCAAGAAATTCCAAGAGGGAAGGTTGTTTAAACAACAAAAAAAGTACAAGGTAGATGAATCATGACTGCTATGGTCCAAAGGAAGATTGTATGTTCCAGAAGGAGGGGACATTCGGTCCAGCATCCGCATGAAATTTCATCGGGCACCCTACTCAAGGAATTCAAGATATGAAAACATGATATCTGCTTTCAAGAGACACTTTTTTCTGGCTTAAGTTGAAGGCCAACATTGTGATGTTTATCGTGAAATGTCAAGAACATCAGCTGGTCAAAGATGAGAATCCTCATCCATCAGGAGTGCTACAGCTGTTACCCATTCAGGAATAGAAGTGTGAGGTCATCAGTATGGATTTTATCACTGGTATACTGAAATTTAAGAAACAAAATGATTCTATCTTTGTAGTAGTTGACAAATTGTCAAAAGAAGCACATTTCATTACAGTGAAGTCGACCTATAAGGTAGTACACATTGTTGATCTCTTGTTGAAGCAGATATTTAGATTGCATGGGATACCCAAGGCAATAATCTCGAATCGAGATACAATGTTTACTAGAAACTTTTGGAGATATTTATTCTCCAGATTGGAGATGTAGTTGAACTTTAGTACTGCCTATCACCCAAAGAAATATGGGAAGGCAGAAAAGGTAAACCAGATTGTTGAGGACATGCATAGGATGTATGTAATGAACAAACCCACTAAGTGGGAAGACTACCTGCATCTTGTAGAGTTTGCATATAACAATGGTTATCAGACTTCCACCAGGATAAGTCCCTTTGAGGTACTCTATGGACGAAAGTGTAGAACATCAGTTACCTAGGATAGCCCAGTGGATTGGTTCATGTTAGGGCTTGATTTATTAATGAACTTGGAAGAGTTGGTTACCAAGGTCTAGGTGAACATCAAAGAGGCACAAAACCACTAGAAAAGTTACGTAGATCAGAAAAGAAAAGATAAATATTATCAAATAGGTGACCATGTCTACTTGAAAGTAAAAGAAAAATGAAGCTTGTTGAGCTTGGGGTGGTGTAGTAAGTTAGCACCTAGCTTTTGTGGACCTTTTAACATGTTGACCAAGAGAGGGCCAATGTCATATGAACTAGAATTACCCACACAGATAAGAGTCCATAATGTTTTCTATGAATCATTACTAAAGAAATATGTTTATGATACTAAAAATTTAGTTGATTAGTCCTTACTATAGGTGGAACCTGAAGGGGATTTTTACCCTAAACCTATTCATATCTTGGACAAAAGAGAGGTGTAGCTCAGGAAGTGCACCGTAGTCCAACTGAAAGTATAATGGAATAAATTCAAAGCTGATGAGGCTACTTGAGAGAATGAAGCCACGATGAGAAAGGATTACCTACCTTGTTTCATGATGTCATTCCAATTCCCTATAATACCAGGAACGATATTGATCTAACCAGGGAGGGATGTAATATCCCGAATTTTGGACCTAACACTTATAGGCATTAGCCTATTGCTTATGATGTTATCTTGATATTTTATTTTGATATATTGGTTTGAAGACCCCAATGCATATGAACATGATGATTTTTTTATATAGTGGGCGTAAGCTAATTGTTGATGATATATATATGCTTGTTTGTGTTGGGAGGGGACCCTAAAGCACATGATTGATAAGATGTTTTTTGTTGAGCAAGGAGCTCTAGAGCACATGAGTAATTAATTTTGTGTTGAGAGAGAAGCTCTGGAGAAGATGAGTACTTATATGTGTGTTGAGCATGAAGCTCTGGAACACATGCAAATATAAGTTGGAATTTTTGGGCATAAGCCCTGGAGCCTTCCATGTTGGTGCTGAGCATAAGATCTGGAACTTTAGATCCTTGGACATTGAATCCCTAGGTGCATCGTACAAGTACATCCTAGCATTAGTGTTGAGCGAAGACCTCTGGAAATTGCACTAAGTTTGTAACTCCATGTTTTTAGCATTAAGTATGGGCTCTGGTAAGCGCTAGGATTTACTAAAAATAATTAATGTTTCCCGAGTAAAAATGACTCGAGAAAAATATTAATCTCATCAAACTTATTTATAAGTGATTAAATGAAATTTTGAATTTATGTATTCTCATCAAGTACTCAAGAACTACCATGTTATACGAGGGAATCCAACATGCAAGGATGTTTATAGTTTCCTAGACTAGTAAACCTAACCATCTACCCAATGACCTTAATGAAGAAGTGTCATAAATCTAGGGATCATAGTATATGATGCCCAAAGACAAATGTTAACAAATGTTATAATATTATGTATTTTATATATGGTATTTATAAAGAATAAACATAGTAATAATATTAATAATAAAATGAAGAAGGAGAAGCTCCATTTATTATTATTATTACTATGAGAAAATTTAAATAGTATAATACCTATAAAAGTCCAATTAGGAACTAGCTAAAAGTTTCGAAGTTAAAATATTAAAGTACTAAATTAAATAAAAAGGGTCAAATCAATAAATGAAGAAATTCTTGATTTAACTGCCCGTTTGACTGAAAAATTTGTCCATAAAGTTCCAAGCCAAAGAGAGGCTTGGGGATCTTATCATATCTAGATTTCGAGTCATTATTTTTTTGATGGATTTCTCAAAGGAATTCTTCGAGAACATTTTTCTTGAAAGAAAAAAAAGGAGAATTGATCTAGACCTAATATACCACTTAGGGAAAACCTTACCTTAGGAGCTCTAAGCTACTTTAATGTTGGAACCAGCTCGAGGGGATCCATATTGAAACCATGAATGGTTCCGGGTTCCGGGTCACAGTTGGGTGGAACGTGGTAGTTTCCAAGTGATTCAGACATCTAATACAGAGGTCATATCTGCCTATGATTTGTTAACACTAGTTATTTAAGTGTGTAGGTTTCAGCCATTAAAGGAGCTTCAATTTACATGTATGAGGTTATGGACTATCCATTTCATTTTCTAGAATAAGTGTTGGCTAGACTAGGAAAAGTTTTACATCATATTTTCGAACACTATGTGCTTTGGTTTCTGTCTAAATTCTTTAGGTATTACATTTTAAATTATAAATCCTAGGCTGAAATTTATTTCCTATACTAGATTTATCCAGGGTTTGTTCATTTAGTTTACCTCTAGAATTTAATTTCTGTATGAATACCCATCAAGGGTTTTGCACCGTAGTTTTACTTCTATATTATCTATGCTGCTAAACTATGTTTTCCTACAAACTATGTATTATTCTCAGATTAATTTCATAGTTGTCCGTTGGCCTATATGCTCTACTGATAGCTTTCATATTATCAGCAGAGGCATGCTATAATTAAAAAGCCTAGTTCAGAATTATGTTTCATATCTAGAATAATCTCATAACACACTTAACTAAATCTATTTAAAAAAGAATAACAAACATATTATACTATATATATACATTAACAATTACAAAACATGAATCTATTTATAAATTAAACATTCCAAGTATCGAGACCATACAATTGGTCCACGATTTATAACCACTATACTAGCTATATCTACCAAATATAAACAAGAATAACATTATCAACGATATAATTCCATGGCCTAATTAATAACTCTAACCATCTAAATATTAATATTGACATAAATAAAAATCGCGTGTCATAATATAACCTACAACAACCATGTAATAATAACCACGGTATCGCTACAATGTTTAATTTACAAGTGTTATACTTAAACAAGAGATCCCAGGATCAAATTTTGTGGACATTTCAAATGACAATTCGCATACCATAAAACAAAATGGCCATTATATTAAAAACCCCAAGAGAACTAAAATACACCGTAAATCATTTAAACAATCCAAAGTAATTACACATGGGCTGCAAGATCAAATCCTGTGGACATTGAAATGCCCAAGTCAGATGCATAATAAAACCACTATATTATACAAGAGATTACAAGATCGAATCCTGTAGGCACTTAAGCCCCAAATCGCAACCAATACAAATAATAAATAAGCCCTCATCATGAACAACGACCAAGACTCGAATTTTGTAGAGTGTATTAACCTTTTATAAATCCATGTTATACATAGTTTGTATGCGGGCTGTAAATTATACTAAATCTCTTACATAGAGGTCGTAAGACCCTTATAAATTATATACGATGTAATCATGGTGTCGACCTTCTTATTCTTAAAAAATTAACAACTTTAAAGATAATATAGAACCCCATTACAAATAACTAATAGTATCCATTTCCAATGCAAGGTTTACATCCACATTCCCTAATACATTTCCATTTACGGATTATAAAAACAAACTATAAGATCTAAATCGACTTCGTTATTGCAAACTCAATGGTGAGTGCTAATGCCATTCATGGCGAGGACCCAAGCCATAATGTTGTCACTTAAATCAGCTATAAAATCAACTCATACCACAAATGCGAAATACACACATCCCATAAGTAATAACCATAAAAAACCAAATGCAACATATAGTTTATAAATACATTCTTTATATAAATCCATCACCAAGTTTACACATTCTCTACCATCAAACATCGCACCATTGCAAGAAATGGTGCTCCCATTGTTTATAGCTTAACTAAAAATTAAATAAATACATAGAGCCTGTCAAAGTACCAAGGCTCCCATCACTTCTAACAACAACATAATATTACAAATCCAAATCTTTATAAACTTAGGCCCGAAGGACATCGAAACCACACAACAAACCCCAAGTATGTCGTTGCCGAAAAGAAACTGTAGAGGTATTCTAGACAGAGCTATCCCCAAACTAAAACACATCTATTGCATCTATACCCAAGCAAACCCCAACCAACGACGAGTTAAAACTCAGTCTCAACCATAAAGCCAAGAGGTGACAAGTGCAGACTTGTTAACAGACTTACCTCAAGGCATGTATTTGCCCACGACTTGTCTTCAAACTTAGAACCATGCCCTTCCTCGCCATCCCTATAACCTGCAACCACAACATGATAATGATAATGAGAAGTATGAATCATGAGTAAGCTACAAACAAATAACGAATGTTGTGAAACCCAAACACTTCTCATACTTGTTATCCTCATGGAAGTTGTCTCTCCATATGGCGCAGAGGTAGAGGGAAAGCAACAAAACTTTAAATCACCAAACCTCGACATGGAGCCAAACCCTATGTTGGGCTGCCACACTTGCCAACGCACATTAATGGTGCCAACCTATTTCCCATTAACAACCACTAAACCCAATTCTCTATAGTTCATAGGATTTACATTATCAAATGCCTTCATTTCATGCAAAGTTATAAAAACAATGAACTATGATATAATTTATCCACCCCAAGTTTAATAGAATGTATAAGTTATCATATACATCGCATATGATAGGATTTTACACCTTAGGACTATGCTCTGTCACATTCCCATATCAGTAAAAGTAAAAATAAAATCTTTCGAAGGACTATTTATATCAAACCTTGAGACTTATGAGTGGTAATATACAAACTAACCCATTGTAAGTCAATCACCAAAAACATCATAACACAACTGTATTAAAGTTGATCTTTTCAATCCTTCCTAAGTCTAAAATATTTATAATTACTTAATCTTTTAAGCAAGGACCTTAATCAATTATTCCGTCTTTATTTTCATGTTTTTGCAAAGAACCCAATCTTCACTTTATCATTTGGGAGAGGAGGTGATTCTTTTCTTTTCCTTTTTACATTTTCATTTCAAACACCAAAACATTAGTCTCAAAGCATTACATGGCATTGCAAATAACTGCGTTCCAAGAGCCTTAAATTCCTGCATGAGAAGTAGATGGATGCTTAATATGGAACATATACAAATTCATTCATTATTGTGCCACACTATTACTTAAATTTTTCTCATATGTAAATCCTTAACTTTGTATTTTTAACTAACATGATCCATGGTTCATTAATTAGGTACACATAAGAAAGTGAATATCCCTTAAAACATGTAAGAATCACATAGCATTACTGGAATAAAATACATAAAATGAAAAAGTAATACAGAGACACCAATATACGTGGTTCACTCCTAACCAGGGGTTACGTCCACCAAAACTGCTAATATTTCCATTAACTTATTCAACTAAAGGTTACAAAATTGCAGTTCTAGTACTGCGCCATTTACACAAATATCACTCATAGAGGACAAAACCAATTTTCTAATTAGCATTATTGCAAGGCCCCTTCCCCCTTTTTTAGAGGATAATATCATTAAAAAAATTCCAAGTATCTCCACTTAAATAGAGCCACCCCTAAATAGAGCATGAATACAGTGAGGCTATATTTATTCAACATTTATTAACTGAAAATAATTCACATAGGTTGACACCTAAACTATCAACCATATTATGCTCATGGTCTCACTCTTTCATACTTTCTTGATAATAAAGTGCACTCAAATGAAGTACCAATTTAAGTAAGAGGGAAACAACTACTCATCCTAGGATACCTCTTTACTAACTATGCCATCATTATCTTAACTACCTTTAAATAAATAACTATATTATAGTTTTGTATGGCCTTCTTGCTCATTCATCATTAGTCGATTTTTTGACATAACGTGGAGGTAATCGCACCCAAGTATGGGTTGTACAATTTACGGTTCACACACTTTATCTTATTCACAATGAAACAAAAAGTATCACACATATCGCATATCTACCACCTAAAACCATTACCTGCTAAATTAACTCAGTGATTTACGCTTCCCTTTCATATAGTAAGTAGGGCTGCCAAAGGGATAACCATACTTTAGTCAATGTCTACTATATTTGGATTGAGGTTCACCCAACCATTATTATTCAGGGCATAGGGGATTCACTTATTGACCAATATCCTATCACGTTAGTTCATATTGTGGGTTTTAAAATTATAAAAAATTGAACCAATATATTGCAGGTATTGGAGGGGATGAGGGGTTTAAGGTGGGTGTGGGTATGGTGGTTTATAAAGATTGAGGTATAAAAAGGGGCGGGGAGGAGGTTTTTAAGTATTGGGAGGGGTTTCAACAAAAATACTTTGGGGCAATATCTTTGGAAATTAAGGGTGTTCTTTAATATCCCACGATCACACGTGCTATGTGAGAGGTTCACTAAGTGAAGTCCCCATGTTCCAGGGTTCATCCTATATCTCGCTCTTATTTTTAAAGGTTAGTTCGGCTAACATGACACGAAGCCACTTTAAGAATATCAATTCCTCCTCTTTCATTTCTGAAATATGTTTTAAAGTAGCGTAGACTTCCATGTTTTATTCCAACAGAGAAATATAAATGGTTGGTGCTAGGGTAAATCATGGAGCATGTGGATAATTATCAAACCGAGCAAAGCTATCAAAACCATGTTTCTCTGAACGCTGTGCCCTCTCCTAGTCAAAAGAATAATTATAGCCCTATATAAATGATGAAAAAACAATGACAGAGAAACTATGTGCATGTTTTACTAAGGATGATGGGAACCACATGCCAGGGTGGAGAACCCCACGTTATCACAGACCGACCTCCGGATCTTATAGATCTGATTGTAAAAATCTCCAAGGTTTTAAAATGTTTGTAAGTAAAACAAAAATGCCTCAGCATGGATCTACGGATTCCAAGACACTATCGTAGTGATGGATCAAAACAAAATCCAAGGATTTCAATATTTTAAGGATCTAGAAACACAGTAAAGGATCCAATCAAACTATAGATAAACTAAAGTCAAAATAAATTACAAACACTTCCAATTGAAAGCAACCGACAGTCAATGATCCAATCGGTTTATGGATCAAAACTGAGTCAGATCTATCTCAATACTATGGGACAAATACGCATTCAGATGATCTAATCAGTTTTTGGATTGAGACATATAGCCATATCTATTCACAGACACCCATAGTACATGCTTATATATCGAATCATGGGTAAGCCCAACTATGAATTCTAGATTTTGATTTTGCAGGCAACCCACAAGTAGATTCTGAATCACAAATCGCAGGCAAAGATATATAAAAATAAATACAAGGATTAGATGCATATAAATACACATATCTGCTTATAAAGCCCATACAAGAGCTTATCCATTCTAATGAGCAAAGGTTAACCATGACCATACCTTCCAAATGAGCCTCACACCAAATTGCAGGTTTTGGATTTTCCGTGGACCACTTCCCTTTTTAAAAATCACAGACAGTCTTTTTGAAAAATGCGTAGATTTTTATTTCTCTTTTCCAAAGTCCCGGAGCCTCTTCTTATAAAAATGCAGGGCTCTATCGCAGAGGTACGTAGAGCCATGTCACAAAGGTCTACCCATAATTGGGCTATCGTAGAGGAACTCCACAAAAGAATTCCACCGATCCTTTCTCCAACCAACATTCTAATTTTCCCCAAATGTAACATCAACGAGAAGGTGTTTTTCCTTCCCCTTCAACTAATTTTCTTCTCTTACTTATAACACAAAAAAATTAACATGCCTTGATTCCCGCCCGACTCTGCACTAAGGGTCCTAAAACCTAGGTAACTCGAGTCGACATTTTTGAGATGTGGGCAAGAAACCCCACAAAATCCACTGTTTTTATTGTATTTCCCTCATAAGCAGGAAGCGCCACCTACTCACCCACCCGAGTATTGCAAGCAATCAATAATACTATTCATTTTTCCCTACAATTGAGTAGGATCTAAAATTTCGTGGAATGTCTCCTTTTGTTTGAGTGCTTGCAAAACCTTTTAATCGTTGTTTTCATTTAAAAAATAAAATGGCCAACCACCAATCTTGCTGAAAAATCCTAAAACGAGCTTGGCGCGTCTTAAAGAGTGAAAAGATGACCAAAGTTATTGTCTCCTCCACTGGAATACCTTAAAAAAATAAAGAAGAAACAAACTAGTTTTAATTAGAGGTTAAGACCCACCCTTAACTCGAATGTGAAATCCCTCTATACTTAAAACCAATTCTCTTGATTTGTCTTCATATACATATATATGGTTATCTTTATAAATATTTGTATACTAACGAATTGCATTAGTTTGGTTTAGAATACTATTAATAGAGGACCATTAGTACAAAATCCATAATTGTATATATATATATATAAGGTTCACTAAGATAAATTTTATCTCACTTGTATATTTAATATAGCGTGTAATTTTATTCTCAAATTACTAATTCAAGTAAGCTTATGATGGAGTCCATAATAATAATTTTGTGTACTCTAAGTACTAATTTATAATGATAGCACTTGTCTCATTAAATAAATTGGACCGACCAAAATAAAATATCTTGCATAAGGTTAAAAAGAGAATGCCAATCCCTTCGTCCTCTCACGCAATGAGTGCATTCTCTCCATGCGTCTAAAAGCTATAAGTAAGCGCACTATGGTTTTTAGGTCAATATAGTGAGGAATATGACATGCATTCCTTTTAGTATGCCGGTGTACCGAGAGGACCCCTTAGCCATCAAAAGTTAAAACCTCAAAGTTTCATTATCCTTTAACCTCTCCTCCTAGTGGTTTAGTTTCTATCTTTTAATTGCATCAATTTCTTAAGTTGCCTAGGTCTATCATTTAGGGAATTTATTGATATAGATTTCTAGGTCTTGTTTCTGGTGGGCCTTGGCCTTGAGCTTCTCACCAGAACAAGTACAATAACCATTTACAATTACAAAATATTTACGGGTATGTAAGAGGTATATTACATGCTCATCGAACTGTTTAGGCTATAAGCATAAGACCATGGCATATGTAATATGCCATGGTAGGTTGTTAAGCATAAAACCAAATTTTGTCTTTAACAAAAGAATATGAACCTGTAAAAGAATAAAATGAAAGTATAAGCTAATCAATTTTCATAAAATAAACATGTAATACAAATACAAATATGCTAGAGTATGAACAATTGATAATAATTACCCATGAATAATAAGTGTCACTTAGATAACCAATCTATGTCATATAAATAATAAATGTGGTAGTGACCTTGTCACTAACCTGAGTTTGTAAGGAACAATAATAACAACCACTAGGTGTCACTAATGGAAAGTATAAGTACTAGTGATCAAACATTCAACACTCCATAACAGGTTTTTCATCGCTAAGTACACCTGCATGTAAACAAGTTAAGAGTGCATTAGCTCAACAGAACTAAGTAAGCCCGCTAGACAAGTAGAAACACTACAACAAAAACTAGATTTAGCGTTGAATTTAGCACCAGATTTTAGTGTAATTTTTTCCCAATTATGGTGAACAATCCAGCGCTAAACCTGGTGTCATTGTACATTTTCGTAAAACACCATCTATTGCATCTTTTTTTGCATCCTTTTTAACATCATTTTTGTGCCCAATTTTTTACATCTTTTGTTACGCCTTAATTTGCACCCAATTTTGCAACTTCTATTGCATCTTTTTTTGTGTCCTTTGTTACATCCTTGTTTGCACCCAATTTCACGCTCAGTTTTGCATCCAACGTTGCGTCTTATTTTGCTCCTAGTTTTTCATCGAGTCTTGCACCCAATTTTGCACCATGTTTTGCATAAAATTATGTGTCCAATTATGCATCTAACGTTCCATCTAGGTTTGCATCCAATTTCCATCCCAATATTGCATCTAGTTTTGCATCCAATTTTACTTATAATGTTGCATCCCCATTTGCATCTAATTTTGTATCTTGTTTTACGTCTCTTTTTGTATCCATGTTTGTGCCTAATGTTTCATCTCGTTTTAGGTCGTATTTTGCATCTAGGTTTGCACCTAGTGTTGCATCCTCGTTGATGTCTTTTTTTGCATCCGTGTTTGAGCCCAATGTTGCACCCCATGTTGCACCTAGTTTTGCATCCATGTTTGTATGTAATATTGCATCTAGTTTTGTGTCCAATTTTTCATCCAATGTTGCATTCATTATTACTTCTAATTTTACATCCAATGTTTTGTCTCATCTTGCATCCAATATTGTGTCTTATCTTAAGTTTTTGTTTGCGCCAAGTGTTGCTTCCAGTTTTGCACCTAGTGTTACGCCTAGTTTTATGTCCATCAATACACCATATTTTGCGCTCAATTTAATGTCCAATTTAATGTCTAGTTAGGAGTCCACTTTTGCATCTATTGTTGCATTTAGTTTTGGACCTAGTATTGCATCTAGTTTTGAGTCATTAATTGTGTCTAGTGTTGAGTCTCTTTTTGCATCCAATTTTGCGTTTAGTGTGACATCCATTTTTTTGTCCACATTTGTGTCTGACATAAGTCGACTTTTGCATCCAATTTTGTGTTTGGTGTGACATCCAATTTTAGATCATCTTTTGCATTTAGTGTTGCGTATAATATTATCCATATTGCACTACTACATTTTTTACCTTTAGAAATACATTGCAATATCATTAGGGCATGGAGGAATCGAACCACCAACTTCCTGCTTGTAAAGAAGGCACTCTTCCAGTGAGCTAACACCCTTTAAGAATCAGGAAGAGGAACAATATTAACAACAAAATATCCTGAACAATTACATAATCTATTAAAGTGGTCTGCAAAAGGGTCTTAAACAACAACATAATGTATTGATGCATACCTAATAACCTAAACTTGATATGGACAAAGAATAATGGATGTGTTTAAGAAATAGTTGTAGAATCCAATTGAGGATGTGTGTTTCTACATAAATGCTATTATTCATTGATGATGTGATTTTGTTCAGCAATAGGATGGTAAGAGAAGAACTCATGAATGGTTAGTAAAAGAAGATGCCTACTATGAGCATCATATATGATATGATGAATATTTTAACAATGAACACCAGCAAAGACAATTTATATTTTGTGCATTATTTATAATCTCAAAATTAGTAAGATGTCAATTGGGAAAAGCATCATACAGATTTCCACAATTGATAAGGCCACAAGGAGGTATATGAAGTTGAGGGGTTTCTCATCTTACTAATGATTGTTCCATCAAGAGATTCTAAAGGGGCATTCCATTACTTCATCAAGTTATTAATTTAATTAGAAATAAATTAATATTAAAATTGATAATATTAATTATTTTTATTGATATTAACAATATTAATATAATTAATATTAACATTTGCTAATTAATAATATTATTAATATTTAAAAATTAATAATGTTTAATATTGATAATATTTAAAAATATTATTTAATATTAATACAATCCCAAGTTCAAATTAATATTGAAATCAAATCGTGATAATAAAGACTTGAGTTTATTGTTTTTTTTTAATCTTTATGACCTAAGAGGCCCACACTAATTCCTAGAAGGGTCCCCAATATTTTTAAGGTTCATAACTGTGGTCCAAGATTTACTTAATTTCCATCTGTCATTGTCATCTCTATAGCCTCCCAGACACGACTCTTTGTGTAGTGGTCAATGCCAATAATAACCCTTCCATTCTCTATACCGAGATGGTGTTTAGAGGATTTTGAATGTTATGTCAGTGCTGATTTATTTATCCTTTCATGAAAGATGTCCGTTTCCTTCAACCTTGTATGTACCAATCGACCTGTCTCGCCAATATAAACCTTTCCACAATCCTTGCAAGAAGTAGCAAGATATAAAATCCTTGCAAGAAGAAATAGTACATTAGGTAATGTACATCAGTACAATAGAGATATGATTCCGAAATGATTTCACACACTAATTTCTGTTGTAAAGCACGTTTTCTATTTTAATAGTTGAAAATATATACAAGGAAAATATCAAAATCCAGAACTCAATCCATATATAAATGTTTCGATTATTGACAGAGAACATGATGAAATGTTTGCATTAGGGATCCAAAAACAACATTCTAGTGCAAATTTATTTTCATCTTTAGAGTAATACAATTACTTAAGTGCACTCACAAACTTGGTTCAACCCTTCTACTTAATTCTCCATCTCAACAACAATATAGTTCTCAGAAAACTAATCAAATGAGATAATCTGCTAAAGTTTCTTCTAAGGGTAGATATTTATAATGGAGTTCAACAAAATGCTCGCAAACTATACATCACCTCCAGTCATGACTCCTGATGATGTCTCTGAGGTCTCTTATCATCAAGAATTAGATTGTAAAGATGACGACGGTGACAATGTCATGTCATAGACCATATCCTACATATAGTTTGTCTCCAATGTTGACTGCCATGTGGTTGCACATGTTTAGTATGTAATAATAACTTGCTGAGAATTCTATCAAACTCATATCATCCTTTGGTCATAAGGGAAAGAACTCTAACACAATTGGACAGAATGTATTTGGTTGAATATGGAAAGGATTATATAAGAACCAACACTAATTGATTCTTAAAGTATTTAGCACGAACCAAGATCTCATTAAGAAGCAAAAATTCATTTGTTAGTTGATTTTGTGGTCTCCCTTATAACATTGACATGAGTTTCAGAGGACTGGAGGAAATGTAGAACTTGAACTCCTAAATACAAAGGCAGCTTATGAGTGCCTTAAATTTCACAGCAAAAAACAAGAGAATGATAGCTATGGAAGAAGGTTGTCAGGACTAAGAATGGTACCAGAGAAGTAAGACAACAGCCTGTATTTAGGAAAAATTTTAAATATAGAGAATGTAGGTGAATAAAAACCCAAGAAAGCCCAATGATGTCATCAGAAGTTGCTAGACTCATGGCCTAAATGGAGGGTACTCCACCAAAGTACCCCTGAACCTTTGGCCTCTATATCTACGATATTCCAAGGAATTTCTTCTCTTATTCTCAATGTCAGCTATAAAAAAAGTACAAAAGATAGAACAGAAGTTACCTTTCCATCTTCTGCAACAACTACTGGATCTGCACCTTGTGTAATAACAGCTATCCTCTTGTGAGTACCAGTTTCCTTTTGTAGTGCTGACATCTTTAGAGCTATTTCTTCAACATTATCAGTCTAAAAAAACATAAAATAGTTAGTAAACATCTCTACACCATTCATGTTTACAAATACAGTGGTTAGAAATTAAAATATAAAATAATTTACCTCCCACCCTTGCACCCGTGCAAAATTCCTTGCTTCAGTCTCATTTCCAAAAACATAATCCATATACCTAAGACAAAATACCCAGATATAATGAACAAATTAAAACAGTAGAATAATATATAACATAGGGAATTTAGACATCATAGAAGAAAAAATCCAAATCAACTTGGCATGAAATTAGAAATGTTTTTCTATCTGTGCAATCATCTGCTATCTAGATATCAGAAAAAACAACTAAAGGAAGTAAGTCTTATGGAAAGACTTTCATCAATGCTTCAGAAAAAAATTCGTAGATAAAAGGAGCTGCAAGATTCATCATAAATATATGCACAACATGAGATATAAGAGTCATACAGGATATGAGACAAACCCTTTGGTATGGACATTGTTAATTTTCCAAACAACCAATAAAACAAAATAACCCCTATGCTACATGATACCAGGGTGATTGCAATACCTTTCCTTTCTGAGCTGCATGTTCAGCTACAAGTAGAATTGACTCAGGCGAGACTGTAAGGAAAAAGGCATCAATATAAAAGAACTTGGCCTTCTCCACTGTAGAACAAACAATAATTTTCCTTTAAAATGAGCACTAAGTCAAACCCAAACATAGACAAAACAACTTAAACAGAGCAAGACCTTACAATACATTACCTAAAGCCCATTTTTCCAGTAATTTCAAGTGTTCTGATTTGTAGCAATTTGCTACTGACAAATTTGCAACCAATGACCTACACATTACAAGGTTAAAGTTTAAACAAGTGAAGAAAGAAACATCTAACAAGAATAGGTGGATGAAGATAATAGTATGGATAGGTCAAGAAACTCAGGTGTTGGGTGTCAGTGGCCAAAGAGCTAGTATTATACAATAACACTGCAAGTCTTTCTTCCAAACTTCAAGCCTGCAAGTCATGGAATTGGATTCCATGTATTTATGTTATTAATCAAGAAAGAGGAAGAGGAAAGGAAAGTGAAAGGTGGTTTGAAGCTTAAAACTTGATTTCTTACTTTGTATTAATACCATATTTACCCTCAATTTTTTAATGTTTACTGTCTCTAAGGATATACTCTAACAAAAGAAGACTGTCCAAGAAGCGATTCAATATGCTCTACTTCCTTAAAATGATTGATGCCCCAAGTATGCACACTCTACATGCAACGTAACATTTTAAGGAAGTTCAATCATCCAATAAGATTACAAGTTCTTGAACTCGACCATCTTTGAAAAAGAATCTTACGATGATTTGTTGGACTTGCAAAGATCTCCAACTTGATCACATGTGAATAAACCTCTATAGAAAATGCATCTCGCAACGCATTTCCAGCTTCTCCATGAGTAGGTTATTAAAGCACACCACTACACTTTTGTATGAGATAGATATCCATATAACCGTGCAGCTCAAACTAAATAGTAAATATGAGGAAGTTCAGTCAATAACGAGGTAAGCAACCTACTGGTGTAAGATTTGCCACACATACCGTTCTTACCCCTTCTCCATTACCATCTCCACTAATTGCCTTCTTTAATGCAGAAACAATAATAATTATTAATTAGTAATAACCAATGAACTCACTTGTTATCTCCATCTATGCTCAGTGAAAAGGTCTGTAGTCAAGAACTTACCTTATTAGTTTCACTTATCTGCAACCTACCCAGGAAAGAAATTGCTTCACTCCTTAATTCCTAGTTGTTAAAATCTTGAGGTTAAATCATTCGGCCTAATATCATGTTATAGAGCTTTACTGAACACCTATCTTGAGGTTAAATCATTCTACCTAATATCAAGTGTTATAGATATTTACTGAACACCTGTGGTGCTAGTAGATTCTCCAATTCTCTTCCTACAAATAATGACAAGATGGAAAATAAGATCTAACAGTCTAGTCTCTAATTACTTGCTGTCACTTTCTCCCTCATGGTCAGGGATTTGGACAGAATTTAAAACTGACCTCAATCGCTTAGGATTCTAATTTATTTTCTAATTTAAAACAATATGCCTTAAAAGAGACACCCAGAGAAACCTCAATGCTTACCATGATAATTAAGTAGTATATAGAAACAATAGTTGGGTGTGCAAGGATGCCTCTAGTATGCTAGCTAAAAACATAACGGCACTTGAGGTCTTTGATTTTTTGTGGGTAGCCAATAAATGTTTCGTAACCTCTTATCCTTGATAGAAGTGGCCACCACTTCAAGTGCAGAGATGAGGAGTGAAATCACAAAGTAATGGGATGCTAATCTATTTCAATGCATACTTCTGATTTATTTTTTCTTCCAACCTGATACTTATAGCACTAGAACGAATGTAATTGCCATCCCTTCAGAGGGTACATGTTGCATCATCATTTTATCATAATGGCCTTTCCCCTTCCCACGCTTTCAAGTAGGGAAAGTGCATGAATCGGACCTTGGAATTTGGACTGTTATTACCAAGACATGGGAAGTGCATGAATCAGACCTTGGAATTTGGACTGTCATCACCAAGACTCTCACTCAAACATCAATTAGGGCTTAATCTTCCTAGGAACCTCTAATGAACCTCAACACCGAAGACTGAATCTGATACCATACTCAAAATTGGACTAGCAACCTGCAACCATTTCGTGGCTTCTTTGCACCAAGCTACATGCCCTTTCATGATGGACACATTGGTTTCATACTAGAAGAGATCCATTAAAAGGGGATTTACCAAGCATAAAGAGAGATCAAATATCTCGGGGTACAAAGTGAAAACCCCTCCTCAACATTTGCACTCTAAAAAGGGGATTTATATATATGCCATTGTGAATTTTGAAATCTAATCTGAGTCGACATGTTATTTTTTACAATATTTTTTATTATTTTTTAAAAGACATGTGTCAAGTCCAAGATCAGCACACAAGAAGTTACACATCACCCTACTCGACTGCAGAATGCACCAATCAAAGTGTAGATTGCTATGTCCAACAGGTCAGTCAAAAACATTATACATTTGTTAGACTCTTGCTCATGGGATCGAATAGGATTTTGATAGCACTCAGTTGGTGGTTACATTTTTGTTTACCGTTATCTTTTAAACTAAAAATATGCAGAAGTTCAATTGATGGAAGAGTTAAAACCAAAATTAGATTCTCATAAATATTTCTGTGAATTAATCATTTAATTATAAGAATAAAACAATGCATCAAGTGCTTAAGAAATTAAAAAGGAGCCCATCACTTCAGTGAGAAGTAGACTCATTGAAAAAATGTAAAAAGTGACTCTACATGGAGATGATGAAAAGGAAAGCAACATAGAAGCCACCTATAATGGAAATGTTGTGAACAAATGGGAAATTACATGGAATATAACACACTGGTTTTGACTACCTCCTCCCTCGTACAATCGCATCAACACCACAAACGATGCAGCACAAAAAATTCACTGTCATCAAGGACTAAGCCTCTTGTTTTGATTACATTGCTTGTTGTTATTCACTACAAATAGCGTATTGAATACAATTCAATTCAGAAATATGTTGAACTAAAACAACTTGGTGCGGTATGAAAAATCACTGAAACCCAAAAACTAATTTAGCAAGGAGCCCAATTACTTAAGTGACCTGCAAACTTGTTGAAATAAGTCATTCTATAAGGAGGTGGCGGGAAAGCAACATAGAAGCCACCTATATTGGAATTGGTATCTCCAAAATGGAAGATTACAAGGAATACACTAGCTTTCACTACTCTCGTTGAGACTATAGCATCAACATTCCAAATGATGCAGCACAAACAATTCACCGTGTCATCAAGGACTAAGCCCTTTGTTTTGATCACAGTGCTCCGGCACTGTTGTTATTCATCGTAGATAGAAAACTAGAAATATGTTGAACTAAATCAACATGATGTGATTTGCAAATTCACTGAAACGCAATATGTAAATTCACAAAATACCATGAAGAATCGCCACAATGTATAAATCTTCAAGTCTAGCTAAATACAAGATTACACGTCATTCAAATTCACAACGCCCATATGCATAATTATATAAACCTAGAAAAAACGTTAAAGGAGTGCAGTTTCAATGTACTAAACTAAAATGCAAATCTCAGAAACCTACAATCTCTCTATTAATACCCAAACATAAAACTAGACTTTACCAGAATCCAATGCAAAAATATTGAATATATGAATTAAGTCAATGGGTGCTTCACCAGATCGGTGAAAACAGTGTGGTGTCATCACCCAACCTGAATTCAAGTCTCCCACTAGCATGCTCATGATCGTGGTTGTGTGATCCTGTACTTGTAAAAACAGGTAAGGCTAGGTGCAAGTCCTGGGCCAATGGACTTCCGTAGCAGGAAGGAATTTTATGTCCCAGTGTTGACTGGAAGCTTTCAATGATATTTATATAAATCACAACTTTCTTGAGTTTTCCCTTTCATGGTTTTCCAGTGGTAAAACATATAAAGTACAACTACATGGACAATCATATAAAGTCATTGATGTGAAATTTGCCAATTAACCAAATCCAAATGTTGAGATCCATCATACATAAAACCATTCTTTAACTGTAACGAATACAAGTGGATAAAAAACCAATCCAGATATCTTCAATCTAGGACAACCCAAAGCGTAGATCTGTGTCTCCACCACAACCTAATCCATCTGCAAAATTTAGCACAACCAAATACAAGAATATGCGTGAAGATGTGGTTTTCCTCTTTCACGTTTTACTGAGTTAAGTTCAAATAAGATCTAGGAATTCAATCTTACATAAACTCACAAAACACAAACCATAAAAAGGATAAAGGATCTAAGATTTTTAGCTTTCAAGGGGCTTTTTCCCTTAGTAATCTGGACTCAACTTGAACATCAACAAAATAGGGTAGTTCATACTTCCTTATTCCAATACCAAACTCGGAAATCAAACAACTATGAAAAGAAAACAAAAAACGTATAGACATTCATCTTAATTTGCCAATCAAGACCATAGTCATGCATATCAGCAAGAGCTGTCGGGATGCCCTTGTTGCATGGAAACTCAAAAATCAAACAAATCATACTTTAATATTCGAGTACCAAACTTGGAAATGAAACAAATATTAAAAGAAACTAAAAAATGTATCGATATTCATCTTAATCTTCCAATCAAGGCCATAGTCATGCATATCATCAAGAGCTGTCGGGATGCCCTAAGGAATATGCACGATTCTGTGGTTTTCATGTTTTACGTTTTACTGAGATAAATTCAAATAAAATTCAAGGCATTCAATTTTACATAAACTCACAAAACACGAACCATTAAATAGGTTAAAATATTTGTAGCTTTCAGAGACTTTTTCACAAAGTAATCCTTAGATTCAACTTGAATATCTACAAAATAGGGCAGTTCGTAATTCCCTATTCCAATACAAAACTCAAAAATCAAACAACTATTAAAAGTAACCAGAAAACGTATGGAAACTCATCTTGATCTTCCAATCAAAGCCACAATCATGTTAATCAGCAAGAACTATAGGGATGCCCTTGTTGCAAGCACTAAAGCGATTACAATAAAAACCCAAATTCTACAGTTGTAAAAATGCTCTGAAAGCCCTAAAAGGGAAACCAAAGATGCATGAAATTCATAATGAATCATTATCATCTGAAATAAAACCCCTGCGATCTCTATCACTCTTCAAAATAGCATAATCAAATTCTACATTCTTTGAGGGCCTTGCAAGCTTACAATAATAAGACATATAACTCTTCATGGAAGCAGGATCGGAAACAATTTATGAAATAAGAGGTAAGAGGTCTTGTAAACCCTCCTTTAAAATCTTGAGCTATTCGAGAATCTAGTATATGCAAAGATCTAGGGCTTCATCATGGAAGAACACCTCAAAGCTATAAAAGAGAAAAAATAGAGATAAAGGGTTTCTGTAACCCTCAAAGCTAGAAAAATGGCACCCTTGTCATTTTCTAGACGCTAAACTCGAATATGCTTGATGACACTAGTGCATAAATTTCACACCCATCGATGGGTCGTAGTATCCTGAGCAAATTCCTAAATCTTAATGATAATGTCATCCTTGTAAACCAAAGGAAGCTTCTGAACTATATTATGTCTCTCATACCTATACACTCTTCCATCCAATATGTCCAATAGAGTATCGAGAACAAATGTGCAGATCTTCTAAAAAAATGGTATCATCCAAAATCGTAACATGAACAAACAGGAAGAAAGTTTCCAATATAAGTGACAGTTTGTGATCTAGATTGTTATCCACATCGACAGTACCATGATTGACAGTTTGAAACTTCATCTTGAATAAGCCACTACAAATGATAATAATGTAAAAGTTATGAAAAATATCTTCCCTCTAGTAACCAAAACCCTTTTAGTTTACAGGAAATCATGCATGCAAAATGAAAAAGGAAAAAGCGTAGAGCATAGAACTTACCAACAAAACTTTTGTGATTGGAATCTTTGGCCTCTGCGAGCTTCTTCTCCAGATCTTCCAACATCTTGATCTCCCATTGAAGGTGTTGGCTGGTGAAGAGAGCTCCCAGCCTAACACATGCTCCCAAGTGTCTGCACAACCCAGCGGCATATTTGAGGAACTAAATAGATCGGTCAAATTTCACTCAAATAAAGCCTCCAAATCGCACATTGTAGCGATTGGGAAACTCTACAATATCTGATCATTAAGAAGATAATAATCTGGAAATTGTTTTTCAAAATTTAACTGGCAAGAAAATGAAAAGGGTGCTACCTTGCAAGAATAAGAAAACTACATCGAGTGAACAAAAAATGAGTGACCTGGTTGAGTGATCCAGAGAATGCACGCGAGCATATCGGTGGATCAATTGAGATAGAAACTTACAAGGGTCCAATTCATGGTTTTTTCCTTTCGACTCTCTTTCAACAAGTAAAGGTGGGAAAATGTGCACCATTTGCTGACACGTGAGTCAAATTAAATTCAGTTAAATAACTTTTAAAAAGAAATTTGTGATGCTTTTATACCTACTATATTGTGTGATCGAATTAAATTATTGACATGAATAAGTTAATAGGAGATAATGCTTATGAACAATGTAGAGTTTGGACAAATTTGGACGGTATATTTTTATTAGATTGAATTGTATATCAAAATTTAAAAAATAAAAACTAAAGTAATAGTTAAAAAAAAAAATTTAAATTAAAGATCAACTTTGAGAGCATTTATGCATTCAAATATATTGTTTTAATAAAATGGAGAGAAGAATCCAAAACCTTATGTGTTGGAGAAACCTTATCCAAAAGCACAAATCTTAAGAAAGGAGCGACTTACCACATAGCCTCTTGTTAGATTAATGGGGTTCATGATTTTATTATTGGGATGGAAATTAAGTAGGAATCACCCTAAGGAGGGTAGTGACAAAAAAAGGTCCAAGCACATCAAAATCCACACTAGATGTCTCTTCCTCAAAAACGATACACAGGTTTAATACAGTAATTGCAAATAAGCTAGATTGAAAATTCAAGATAAAAATGCAAAAATGAAACCTGCATGGAAATGTCTCCTTGAAAACCGAAAATTCCATTTCAATCAAATGGCCTAGTTTCAATCATTTTTATCCTAAAATGTTGCTTCAGACCAAATGGTGTTTATAGAGATTCACACTTTAAAGAGTGGTGCTTGTTGAATTCAACATAACCAAACTAGAGAGCAAGTAAGAGGAACATCTCATTTTCAGATGTCTTATCTTAGTATCCATTATTTGGACAAAGGGAGGTTTTACTACCTTCAGTGAGACTTGGGTGGCTCCCTCTCCACATTATGTCATTGTCCAGAACAAATATGCCTACCTATTTTCATGACATATATTTTCAAGCATAGATCACAATCCTTGTGTGGACCTCTCTAACCAGATCCCATCCGAAGGATCACCTCTTTCTTCCATGTTAATTGTCTACTCAAGGAAGCAAACAACATATAGAGGCCTAGACCACTCCGAATTTCAAATCAGTGAGACATGGATCTCCTCTTGACACCCTCTCTATATGGATCAACTGGCTTCCATAACTCTTCTAAGGAACTCACGTTTCATATCCCAGGGCAGACATCACTAGGCGGGTAGACAAATCATCCATGGGAGGTCCCAGAGATAGACTCTCTCTATGCAAGAAAAATCTCCAAGTTTGGTCAAGCACACAATATTCCATTCAGAGTTTCTTCTAATGGACCTTGGATGTTAGGGCCACACTCTAACCCAGGTATGTATAGTGGATTTAATTTCAAGTCTGGTTGACCTACTTGTCATTGTCATTATTTGGCATTGATAAAATTGTTAGGAACACAAAAGTTATATTGACAAAGGAATCTTATCCAAGGAAAAAAAATATGTCTAACATTGTGTGAGCTTGCAAACTACTTACTCTGTAAGATGTTGGAGCTTGGATATCCTTCACAGAGTGTGGGGAAGGAACCCATATGCTCCAGTGATCACTGTGTATTAAATGAGAAAATTAGGAATGTTTGTGACAATGTTGGGTGGTGGATGGAGGAACTTTAGCACAATTCTGGAAATAACAATAATATAGTTGAAAATGGGCTGGAGGTTTTTACATATAAGCTCTAATTGAAGTTAGAGGTAGTTACATATCAGATGCTAATTGTGCTTTGAAATGATGATCATAAGCTAGAAAGTTAGGAAGACGTGATAGAGAGGACACTAAAGCTCTAAATTGGCAAATTCTCTAGTGGAAGTTAGCTTTTGGAGTAAAATTCAAACTGTTAAGAACATGCTAAGAAAATGGTTTTTGATCAAAGATTCAATTTATCAAAACATTAGGAAACTTAGAAGTGACTTATTTAACAAAAAAACAAGGGTATTAATCCCAAGGATATACTATATCGTCACCCACCAGCTCTAATCGAGGAGGAGAACCCATAACAAAATCCCATGGCCCCAGAACAGCTCAATAGGGACACAACAACTCAAAAGCACCTTATTATATAGTTTTAATTTCATATGTTGTCAACTTGGTTTTTCTATCTGTTAAAGTTGAAGTTTTGAATCTCAGTCACGTAGTAGAGAACTCTTTGAACTTGTTAAAATATTTCTTGTAAATTCCAATAATTGTAGGATGACCACAAAATGTACAGTGTTAAGCTCTTTGTTTTGGTCTTTAGTATAAAGTATTTTCAGCTCTAAAATAGGAGACCCAGTTATGGAATACTAATTATATATAAATAGTAACCTGTATTTTACTAAACAAAAAATAAATAATTAAAATGAAATCTAAACAACTTCGCAACAAGTTTCAATCGTGGAAACAACTCAACATACACTAATACATAAATTAAAAAATGCATTCTTCCCTATATTAAACCCTAACAAATGTGTATAGGGATTGAAATTTTTCTTACCTGGAGAAGCTGCTGCTTGACGATGGCTTCCAAAATGAAAATTCGTGCTGTCACCATTTCCTCCCATTATAGGGAACCCATTATTGTCCCATTTATGCCCTATGGTAGGCGATGCACTCCCCATAATTAAGGGCCTTTTCCCCATGAACTAATTTTCAGGTCCATGAAATCCATCAGAAGAATGCACCTGTGCATGATTATTATTAGAACCGTGATGTTAATGCCCTCCTCCTTCGATAGGACCACACATCATAGAATACCTCAAACTAGACGAGGCCTCAAGTTTCACCCACGATGACTTTACTTAGTGAACCTCTTACATAGCACGTGCGATTGTGGGATATTAAAGAATACCCTTAATTTTGAGAGATATTGACCCAAAATATTCTTGTTGAACCCCCCTCCCAATAATTAAAACCTCCTTCCCAACTCTTTTTGTACCTCAATCCTTATAAACCACCCTACCCACCCCCACCTTAAACCCCTCATCCCCCCAATACCTGCAATATATTGGTTCGATTTTTTATAATTTTAAAACCCACAATATGAACTAACGTGATAGGATATTGGTCAACAAGTGAAGCCCCCATGGTTTCGCCACTGGTAACTGCGGCTTAATACTGAACCTACAAATTTGTTGGTCTCTGTGTACCCTCTCCAACTTTTAAAGCTTAGTAAAACCTCCGTATTGAAAATTACATTGTAAAAAACCTATCATTGAAGGTTTAATGGTGAAAGTGTGGCCAAATCCTGCAAATTGAAGATCAACAAGTCGCAAAGAAAAGTGGAGCTTATGAATATATCCAAAATTCTTGAATGAATTTCATTAGAAATGAAAAAAACCCCAACTAAAAAATCCCAATGATGATTCTGGGATGATTTCTATATCGTTTCATTGGTTTGTTTTAAGGTTTTGTTGTCCTCGTTGATTTTCAATGATGAAACAAGTTTAAGGCATTCCTATGGCTAAATTAATAAGACTTTGTTTCAAAGTGAATGTCATTAAATCTAAATTTTTATATCTATTATTATATTATAAATTATTGAAAATCAACCCTACCTGGCCTACGTAGTTGAGCAAAAGGGAGGCAATATTCTTCGACAAGGTTCAATTTGCTTCAAATTCTCTTCAAGAAAGGTCATTGTTGTGCAATTTAGGTTAGGGAAAAAATGTACGGCTCTTAATACATTTTTATTTTGCATTAAAGTTAAAGGAAATATCTAAAGATTTAAGGCTCATTTGAAAGTTATTAATGAGGTATACCTTCCACTTTGTGTAGGTTTCCTTTCGAAACTTTCGTAAGGGAGAGTGAGAGTAATAGGTTTGCCTAGGCATGAGGGAGAGGAGAAACAATGTAGCATATTAGAAGGAGACAACATAGCTTATTGGAAGGTTCAGTGTTATGTTTTCTCTTTTTACTATATTTATGCACTGATAGTAATCTTGAGAAAGGGATTGTAGGAGGGTAAAGCAAGCTCGCCAAAATGGATCATGTAACTTTGATAAGTTATTGGACTTTTAACTTGTCATTTAAGAGGTAGATAAGAATATAGAGAATGGTGGTTGGAAAAAAATTTGCCCATATATGGAGCTATAGAAAAAGAAGTGGGGTAGCCCACCCAAAAATGATAAGAGGTGTTTACCATTTGCATTGCGTTTTATCGTTGGTGTTGATAAGTGTTTGGTTATATTCCTTTTCTACTTATTTTTGATTGCCAATATGTCATTTTTTTTGGACACTTGAAACTTCATTAAAGATTTTAAATTATTATAAATACTTTGTATTGATGTTTGTCATGGCCACCCCAAAGCTCTTTTTTCTACCAAAAAATACCATATGTGTGTGTAAAGAGAGAGAGAGAGAGAGAGAGAGAGAGAGAGAGGTCAATGGATCTCCTTTATAAGATTTCAAGGCGTCTAGGGGTTTAAAGAAAGGTTATTCAATGTCTCATTTCCTCTTCCTTATGGTAGCTAAGGGCTTAAATAGAATGATGACTACAACCAAGAGCTCAGGTGCAATCAAGTGGCTTAGGGTATCTCCCTAATGCATTTTATTGTTCGTGGATGATATTATAATATTCAGTGAAGATTCAACTAGAGAATGGAGAAGAATTAAAGGGATTTTGGAAATTTGAGAATATGTTAGTGGAAGTATAAAGGTCTAGAGACTGGATTGGTGAAGGTGGATTATTTAACCATGTCCCAATTTTTCTTTAGATAGGGACAACAAAAGAAATTTTCTTAGGTCCCTTTAAGTTCAATTCACATTGATTCAAGTATTTGGATTTTATCAATTAGGTTGAAAGTGAACGAAAGAACTTTGATATTGAGCTAGAGGATCTTGTAATATTATTGTTTAGTGATAACCTAAAAAAGGATTAAGTAGAAAAAAATCAAGTGGGTGAAGTTAGAGTACAAGGATTTGTGTGAGTATATTTGCAACTTAGAATAGGAGATTTTAAACATATACAAATCTAATATGAGTGGAATATTCACAACAGAAGAATTGGAGAATATAAAATTTGGAATCCTTAAAGATAGAGCTCTTAGAGTAGTAAGAATCTAAATGGCACATAATGAGTTGAGTTATATGGATTTCCCAAGGTGACAAGAACACTCTCTTTTTTTCACAAATATGATAGAATGAGAAAGAATATTAATACAATATGGAGTATATCCAATAGGGATGTTAAGCAAGCAAGTTTTGGTACATATATGCGGTAAGAGCATCTCACTTTCAATATTTATTTATGGAACCAACAAGAGAGTTCAAATTGTGGATATTGTTTCCTTTTTCCTTAGTTTTGTAAATCATGAACAAAATTTGGACCTTGTAATTGAAATTCATTTTGTAGAAATTGACAATGATTGACTTGTTTAAAGAGTACAAGAATCTTGGGTTAGATGGATGGCCCATCAAATTATGTATTTGATTATGAGTTATTAGGGAATGATATGTTGTTGGAGGTTGAAAAATCTAGTAAAGCTCGGAAGGTTCTAAGTTCCATAAAAACCACCTTCTTGACCATGATCGACAAAAAGGATGTTCTTGAATCATTTAATGGTTTTGGACCAATATCATCATATAAATTTTCATATCAGATTTCCCCAAGGGAATAGTGATAAGAATTAAACCAACACTATACCCAACTGTCTCAAGTGATCAATTTGGATTTTTTAATGATAAACAAATTCATGAAGGCATGGGTGGTGGTAATTTGGGGCCCCACGTATGGACCATGAACTTTAGGGACAATGTTACAACATAAGACCATAGTTTTGACTATATTTTAAGTCATGCATCAAGAACTATCCCCTATGCATTGATTGTAGCCATAATACTTGTAGAAGGGATGCAAATATGGATGCAACAAAAATAGGAGCAAAAGTGGGCCCATAATGAGGTGCACCAAAATGCTCATCACCACCACCATCATCATTCATTTCATTTCCATCATAATCATCAGCAATGTCATCATTTCCATTATCCTCCTCCTCCTCATCATCATTGTCATCATTCTCCTCATTATCAATCATCATCATCATAACCATCCTCAATATCATAATCATTATCCTCATTTTCATCTTCAACTTCTGGGTGTAAAACTGGATGCAAAAGTGGATGCAAACATGGATGCAACAAAAGTGGGCACATAATGGGGTGCACCAAAAATGGATGCAAAAAATGATGCAATCATGGAATCAAAACATGATGCAATCATGGAAGCAAAACATGATGAAAAAAGGGCACAAAAATGGATACAACCATGGATGTAAAACTGGATACAAAATTGGATGCAAAAGTAGATGCAAAAGTAGATGCAAAAGTAGTCGTAACACCCAACACAAAACCCGATGCAAAAGTGGATGAAAAAATGGATGCATAAAGGGATGCAATGACTGATGTAAAATTGGATGCAAAAAAAGATGCAAACGTGAATGCAAAAGTTGAAGCAAAAGTGGATGTAAAAGTAAGTGAAAAAATGGGTGTGAATTGGGATGTGACAAAAGTGGACGCAAAAGTGGATGCAAAGGTAGATGCAAAAAAATACGTAAACATGGATGCAAAAAGGGATGAAAACGTGGGTGCAAAAGTGGACGAAAAAATGGATGCAAAAGTGGATGCAAAAATGGCTAAAACAACATGAGATACAAAACTAGACTCAAAACAGGATGTAAACTTTGATGCAAAACTTGGGGCACGAAGGGATGCAAAAAAAGAAGCAGAAGTGGATGCAAAAGTGGATGTAAAAAAGGATGCAAAAGTGGATGAAAACAAGGGCGTAAAATTTGAGGCAAACATGGGCATAAAAGGGGGCGAAACAAGAGTAGATGTACAAACTAGGTGCAAATTTAGGTACAAAACTAGGCTCAAAACCTATCGCAAAACCTGATGCAAAACTTGGCGCATAACCAGGTGCAAAACCCTATGCAAATTATGCCACAATTTGCACCAAATTTAGAAAAAGGATGCAAAAAAAGCCTAAAATAGCACCAACCTATGAAATTGCACCATTTTGTCCTAAAAATGAAGAAAAATACACTGAAAGATGGTCTAGATGCAAAAAAGGATGCAAAAAGAGACGCTAAATCCAGTTTTGTTGTAGTGAAACTTTTATCTCTCAGGTAGTTACATGGGAGAACTAGTCCCACCACTCCACCCACTTTGGTTCCAAAAACAAAGTTAAGTTATAACCATGTATACAATGGTAAACACATTTAAAATAAAAATGAAGTACCTAATCAAAGTATTTAACATACAAATCCATGTGTAACCATAAGAATAGCATATTAAACAACATTAGGACACCATAAGTAAACAAAGTAAACATAGTAATAATCATAATTGAAGTAAGGAAGTAGGGCATAAGAACAACTTATGACAAATCATTAGTACAATAGAGTACGACACATTCTGCAAGTTCAATAATGTCTAGAATAGGTATTGTTTAACTAGCCTGATAACTTTTTTTTTCCAATTTTTGGGGACATTACATATGGCCATAGTTAATGGAAAATCACTAGGGCACCACCCTTGCAACATCTTCCCTAATCCACACTTTAAAGCCAAAAGGAACCCTAATTCTCTTCCACACAAAAGATAGTCATTAAAGGCATGAGATTTCCCATTTGCCTTGATGCATGGTTAGCGTTTCAAGTAGTTATAATGGTTTTCATTTCATAATTGAAATTATAGACTTTCCATGTTCTTTGTATGAATCTCCCGGTTTCACTCTCTTGGGCCTTTCCAGTCAAGAGTCCTTACCATGCTGAATCAGTGATGAAAAAAATAAGCAATTTTAGAGAAATATGTGGACGATGAGCCTTATCAAGCGGTTCTAGAAATGGAAGATGTTTATTTTCACACACCTCTAATTTCCATAAATATTTTTTTTTATATAAACATATCATTATATTCCTACATGTATTAGTTGCTCTCGTCTAAAATACATCTATTATGACATTCTAAAGTTGCTTACACACTTCTTCAAACTAGTATATGATAGGTTGCATAATAACTTTGATGTTTGCAGGATCTACCATCAACTACCATCATGCCCATAGGTGATGGTCTGTTCCCTTTATCTTTTTTTGTTTACTAAGGTTTGTTTAGCTTAAGGCTAAGTCTTGATATTCGGTTTTCTAGCTTAACTATAGGGCATATAATCTCTATGTGCATATCACATTACTTGGGAGACTATGATATAGTCTTGATCCCATAATTATATCTATTAAATTGTTTAAAGTATCCAAGGCCCAACTTTGGTTCCTAAGCGTAACTGTTATAAGCTATAACATGGTGAAGGACCTTAGTCTTATACCACAATGGTTAACATAGAGAAAGTTTAGCTTATATATTTTAAACATTTGAGTATGGGTTTTATACCATATATGGAACATAATATAAAGATTTATGGTTACGATGATGATTTTATATTGTTATATAATATGAGATTTCTACCATAGTTCGAATGTTGGTATATAAGTAATGATTGAAAGTTATGATTGATTTTTGGTCGGGAGTTATGAAAGTTAAAGGGTTCGATACGTTGGTTGACTTGTGGATTAATGTGTTTCCCTGGCTGTGAGTTGACAATGCAGCCATGCTTTAATGCTGGCTTGAGAATGCATCTCGACCATCCACATGTGCAACACGATGGTCAAGGTTTCGATAGGGTTTAATGTGTCATGTTTTTTTCTGAACCCTTTATTATTTCAGTGTTTCTTCTATAAGTCTAAGAGAGCCAAAGCTCTTTTATATCAATGTATATTGTCAGAGGGCTTTGGGTGTGAAACTTTCCCATGATTTTAATGGAATTCTTCCTGGTTACTTCCCAAGGTGTACCTTGTAACATACCCCTTGTATCTCAATGCCATTAGCGTGTGAAAAAGGTAAAATTTTCCTTTTACTGCTACTACAAAACAAATCAATCATATTAGTTTTAGATCTTACATGGCATTTAAAGGAAGCATGACCAATCAAATTCGATCATGTCCAAACTACATGCATGGTAAAAGAATCAT
Organism: Pseudotsuga menziesii; assembly: GCA_001517045.1. Taxonomy (NCBI): domain Eukaryota; kingdom Viridiplantae; phylum Streptophyta; class Pinopsida; order Pinales; family Pinaceae; genus Pseudotsuga; species Pseudotsuga menziesii. The sequence goes on along the minus strand of LPNX010279134.1, from coordinate 45,123 downwards.
TCGACAATATCCATCCTCCTCATCAAAAAACCAAACAAGCAATTCACATCTAACTTACTAGAATTTCTATTCATAAAATAAACCAATATGCATATTATGCCTACAAGATTATGTAATTCCCCTCAAGGCGGAATACTTAGGTGTAGCGTTTAACCTGTCATTGGATATCATACTCCAATGTTCTTTTAACCATATTTGCATCTATATTAACCTTCGACTAACAATATGGATGTCACACCCCATAAAAAATAAAGCTTGAATTTTCTTTTAGGGGATTTTAAAATTGTGTTATTGATCTAGATGTACCTACACATATTTATACAAGAAGACCAAATCTAAGGCATTGTCTTTTATACATCCAGAACTTCCTAGGAGTCTCTTATTTGTATTTTCTAATGAAGGATCCATATTCATTTAAGCTTACTATGCAATTCTTAATAATAACATAAGACCTCGTGATCTGATTCCATTCACACCTTATGTGACTATGTTTGATTTCAATAAAGAGCTACTTAATAGGAATCTTCCAACTATCATTTTTAGTATACATACTTCAATTCCTTAATCACATTTTAGGTTATAAGGGATTTGTGGCTAACCCGAGAGTCTCTTAAGTAATAGTGCTCACTATTCCAAACATTGGGTATTTATTCATAAATTTTGTTGTCCTCCTAATGCCTAGTTGGAGATCTATGATCTCTTAAATCTATTAAAAGGACTACTCTTTTCTAACCAATGAAACATAAGAGACATATTTCAATTCTTGATCATAACACAACTTGACAACCTTCCATCAACAATATACTAGTCAACTTAACACCATATCATTTGTAACTTAAGTGGTGCATTCATTCTTAGGATGTATTTTAAATAATTCAAGGTCATTTGGGTAAATCATATCTTTGTTTGATTTATCCTTCTAAGCAACAAATTGATTGACAAGTTGTAGAAACAATATTTACGAGTACATAAAATAATGTGAGAAAATTAAACACATGTAGACACAAAAGAAAAACAGAGAGACGCCAATGTACGTGGTTCACCGCAATCTTGGGGTTACATCCACCAAACTGTCAAGTCATGAATATTATTCAAAAATAGCAAGTTACAATATGAAACAACTTTGTTTCCATCTTTTTCCTATTCACTTCATAAACTCTCTTACCCAGAGTATCTCTGAACTAACCACTACTAAGAATCAGACTTAGACTTGAATTTTATTAAATTCTAACAGGTTCTGTCTGGTTTTCTCTAACATAAATTAAACAATCCAACCCTCATTTACTCCAAAAGATGGGTCACAAGATTGTTATACACCCGAATGGCACCTCTCCGTCCGAGTGCCGACATCCCTCGTGTTGGCACACAAAAGGACACTTATGGATAGAGGTTTTCCTAAAACACTATAGATTGGTTTGTCATGAAATACATGCTTCCTCCATCCAGCTAGTCATTTTGCCATTTTTTCCATGTTGAGATGTATTCGTGACTCTCTTTATCGACAACTCGCACATCATTCGCGAGTCTCTTTCATAGCAAGTCGTGAATCCATGTATTCGCGGGTTGCGCTTCTACATAGTCGCGAATCATTCGTGGGTTGCTCTACTATAGACCCGCGAATGTGTATCTTCACATTTAAATATAAAACACGCGCTAATGGGTGATTAGTTAACTCATTTAACTTAAATCCCTTAAGTGCTACAACTTCCCCAACCTTCGAGAACTGACTTATTTCACCCATATAAATACAGGCCTTGGGGAAGGTGTTGATTAGATACACGGGGTGAGCAAAGTTATGCTGGTGGAGTTTATACAGAAGTCTTTGGAGCAGTGTAACTCAGAACCGTTTAGTTGCAGAGGAGTCCTTGTCTCAGGCGTTGGGTTGTATCTGAACTCTTTCCATTATTGATAATAAAGAGATTACTCCTTCCATATGTGTTTCATGTGTATTGGTTTGATAAATGTTTATGCTTATGCATCTTATATGTGATTTATCCAACCTGCTTATATTTACATGAATCATCTTGTATCTGGAAAAGTGTTTCTTGACAGGTGAAAGAGGAGCAATCTTGAAGACTTTGGAAGTGGAACAGAGAAGAAGAAGATTAGCAAGGATCGACCTTCGTTTAACAAGTATGTCCTTTTAATCTTCCTATTCCTTATTCTGCACTTTAGAAGTCAATTGTCTGCAAGTAATTGAGTATGTTGGTAACCCCAGACCTTACGTTATCAGGTGTATAATCCTGTACAACAGAACTGGCAACTCCGCTGGGGAGCTCGGACTACTGTAGGTTGTTTTCTGTCCTCCTGACCAGTTTTGCTTGTGAGTCTGTTTGTGATTTTTATCCTGGTTCTTATTTACTTCAACATTTGAAAGTCTAGGGTTTTTGCTTGATTTTTTGAGAAAAATTTTATACCCATTCGTGGGTTGTCTTTCTAGATAGTCACGAATACTGGTTTGCATTCGTGGGTTGTAATACTAGACAGTCGCGAGTCATTCGCGAGTTGCTCTTAGTGACAGTCGTGAATAATCCTAGAAGTGGCGATTTTTAAGATAAGTTTTGCTTGTTCTTTTCTTTGTTTGGTCCCTGTTTCTGAGTGGTCTTTCGTTAAGAATGTTGTGTAGTGGGTCTGAATACTGTTGGTGATCACATTTCTTTGCTTTTTCAGAAGCTCTTGAGTCTTTTTGCTTGGTTTGTTTACTGCTTGCATATTGAAGTGTTTTGGCCTGTTTGGGTTGTGGGTTAAAGTGTCATAGTCCAGATCAGTGATTAGGGTTTTGGGCTCTGTTTTTCCAGTCTGTCTTCTGATAGAGGCTGGTTGTCACTTGCATTTGTAAGTTTGCAGTGATTCTTTGTCATCGTTAGCACCCAAGCTAGGGTTCCTAGCCTTCCTTTATTGGTTGTCTGTTGGTTCTATCAGCATGTTTTCTTTGGTTTGTTACTTTTATACAGTTTATAAGCGTCAAGTTTGCTCAAGCATAGTGCATTGTAGATGCATAGTAGAATTTTGATTAGTTTTAAAAGTGAAAAGAAAACATAGTTAAAGATTTTGCATTGTGATTTTTGCATAAGTAGTGTTTATTTCAATTTAAAAATATTATATCAAAAACTACAAAAACATAGGCTTAGTTTCTTTCATTGTTGCTTTCAATTCATCAATACATATTTGCAAAAATTAAAAAGAAGTTTGTTTTTGTAATGGCAATTTTGCTTTGAATACACCTTTACTTTCATTTATTTCTTGTTTGAGTCAAAACATCATACAATATACCACTCCATTTCCTATTGAGTAAAGAACATCCCTTTAAAATAAACGCATAAATTAAAATTTACTAGTAAGTTTTTGTTTTAGGGGCCTTTCACCTACTATCTTAGGCTAGACTTGTGGGCTAGGAAGTGTAAACTTCCCACAAGTTATAAACTCAGACGTAGTGGACCTTTCTTTAGGGAAATCCTTGACTCTATCACTATATCTGGGAATCTCCTCTCAAACGGGAGTTAAGCACTAGGCTGCATGGAGGCTTGGACAGAGGAGATAACCCTCTGAATCCTTGTCAAAACGTAACCCAGAACTTTTATGCATCTGGGGATTCTGTCCTAGAAAAAGTTTCGGGCTCATCTACCCTAACCATGCGTATGAGTTCGGCTGACCACTGTCCCCCCAGACTATTGGTATTGCCAAGGTAGCCTTTAGTCTCTTGTCTTTTTAGGGTTCATACCTAGGTAAACCGGAAGGCTATTTCTGGTTCACCTTGAACGGGCTTGGAAGGTAACCCTTGTTGAAAGTGTAGGAGGGAGGTGGGTGATTCCTCTGCTTGTGCCTAAGAACCACTTCAAGGACTCCAAGTAATCATTCATCAGCTTTCTTCGGGAAAGTATATCTTTTACCCTGGTTTGATTGCTTGAGACTCTAGGAACTTTTTAGTGTATGCTCTGTGGTTTTGCCTATGTTTAGTTGGCCTTAGGGTGTGATTTGTTAAATTTCTAATTCTGGAGGACCAACCTGTTAGAAGGTCAAGAAGTTTGAGAAACCTTCCTCCTATCACTGCATTGGAGCCTCCACCTTTACCTCAAAGGCGGAGATTAGACACAGACGGTTCATTCGAACCTGTAGGAATAAGTGAGACTCTTGGTGAACCAGAACTCATTGCTAACCATTTCAATCTTGACACAGTTGAGATAGAAGAATTGCAGACTGACGAGTTTGCAAGAAATTTTAACTCCCCCTTGACTGATTTAAATGATCATGTGATCGTTCAGGTTAGACCTTTTGATTCACCAGTGCTAGGTGTCCTTGTGGGTAGAGTCATGTCTTCTGTGGAAGAAAGTTCTTTTGTGTTTACCTCAACCCTTCCGGTTGAAGGGGTACTACCTCCCCCGGTAAGTGCCCCTAGATCAAGTTTTCCTTCTACACCTTTGACTTTAGCGAGCCGGGTGGTTCAACCACCGGTTCACTCCAACATAGGAGGTACTTATAGTAGCATGGTTACTGGGATCCCCAGTATACCTACCATTCCTTCTTCCTTCCCTTAGACTACCCAGAGTGGTCCGGTAGGATCCTCGATTTTTTTCCAAGGATTTCCTTGGAATGGGGGGCACATTCCCCCATCCAGTCCATACGTAGGTCTATCGCCTTCATATGTAGGAGTTCATTTTGGGAGAAACACCTCTTACGGGTAGAGCTTCCAAACCCCTATTTCGGTCCCATACACGAGCTCTCCCTTTTCATTGTTTAGCGGAGGGATACCTGCTCCAGTCTCTCAGACCCCTACTTCTATGGGGACGACCCGAACCACTTACACTACACCTCCTACACAAAATCCTGTGGCGTACGGATGGAATCCGTTTCAAAGCAACCTTCCCACTTCACAACCGGTGGCTGGGGGCAACCCCACTTTTACCCATGGGAATTCGGGGGAAGGTCCCTCAAATCCCCAAGTTGGCACATTTACTACCCCGGTTAAGCCCAAAATTCCTTTCTTGGGAACTTTAAACTTGCCAGACTTGTCAAAATTGATGAATGACCTGGTGAGGCATGACCCCTTGTGGCCACCTGTTCCCACCAAATTTCCATCGGACATCCCTAAGTTCGAAGGTAAAGCTGGTGAAGATCATGGGGCACATGCCACCACTTTTCACTTATGGTGTTCTTCCAATTCATTGAATGAGGATTCAATTAGATTGAGGCTATTCCAGAGGACCTTGACAGGTATGATGCGAAAGTGGTATATCAAATTGCCTTCTGTTGCCTTTAGTAGTTTCTGGGATTTGGCTAATGCTTTCCTTAGCCACTTTCAGCTTCCAGTTTGATACGACTTCGAAACAGACTTGTTGTCTACTTTTAGACAAAACAAGGCTACCCACATCTCGGATCATATCCAAGAGTGGAAGAGATGAAAGATCCTTATCAAAGCCACCATTCCTCCTGAGTTTCTGTTAGAATGGTTCCTTAAATCACTATTGCCATAGATATCTAAGGATGTTTCCACATCAGGAGTAACGAATGAAGAAGAAGCCATACTCAGGGCCCAGCAGTTAGACTTGATTTATTCACAGTCTGGGATCTTGTATGAGATCATCCCTGAGGCACTGAGGCCTTCGCACGAGGCGGAGAAGCCTAAACCTAGACCCCATGCCGATGGTGTGGTTGGGTCTGTTAACTCTCCCACCATAGAGTCTTTAACTAAGCAACTTCACCAGTTGTCTATCAAACAGTCTACGGTGGAGGTAGCAAAGGCTGCCCCCTCTCCCCAGAATGCAAATGTCTTTGCTCAAACCTCTCAGAAGGGCAACCAGCAGCCCGGCAGGAAGAAAACGAAAGATAAGAAGGGAGAAGGAAACCAAAACAAGCCAAAGCCCGTGAATAATGCTGATGGGGGGAAAAAGGAAACTAAGAAGGTTAAGTTCCCTTGTAAGTTGTGCCAAGAGGACCATCTTACTCACCTTTTTCCCCTTATGGATCAAGCCCAGAAGCTGCTCAAAGCTCAACAACCGGCTGTCCTGAAGAACCCATTTCCCCAAGGACAGAACTCTACTTCAGCTTCTAATGTAGCAGGGGGCACTCAAGCTGCCCCTGACCCTAACTATATCAACATGGTTCGATCTTCGACTTTGTTGCAAACCAGGTACAAAAAATATGAGAACAAGACTCTTCAGAAGGGTAAAGTTGTAGGTGAACCTTCCAACCCTCTCACAATAGAGAAACCTGCCAAAACTATGCCGAAAATACCGAAAGGTGTTTTCAAGAAGACCTTACATAACCCCAATGCTAGGGCTGCTTCAAACTACTCAGTGGTTGAAGATTTAGCTCAAACCCCATGTGGAATGTTAGATTTAGAGGTGTTACAGAGTTGTCCTTCCCAGCGGGATGCTCTCTTAGCAGCTTTAGGTAGCATGGATTCTTCGAGTCTCATGGCGAAATTCAATCTGTCTGATGTCAAAATTCACCTGCCTTACCATGTAGCCCTATCAATAGATGTCGTCCATGGTGGTAAGACCATTGGAAGGGCAGTTGTTGATGAGGGAGCCTCTACATGTGTTATGTCCCTAGCCTATTGGAAAGCTCTTGGATCCCTAGAGCTAGTCCCATGAAACACTTTACTTACTGCTTTCAATGGAAGATCCTTCCGTCCTCATGGTATCCTGCCAGTTTTTGAGATTAAGTTAGCAGGCAAAGCAGTGTCTGTTGAAGTTGAAGTGATTGATGCTCCCTTGGACTACAATTTGCTTCTGGGAAGGAATTGGACTTATGCAATGGCTGCTATTGCATCTGCTGTTCTTCATGTCATGGTTTTTCCACATGAGGGTAAGTTGGTTACTGTTGACCAACTTGATTTTACCCGAAAAGGCCATTTAGAGTCTAAGGATTCCACTGTGACATTGGTTGATCAGGCCAAACCTGTTGCACAGAGCTTGGGAGCTGGAATGTATGCATCATTGATGGGCACATTTGACCTTCCAGCCCCAGTGAATTACAATGGTTCTACTAGTGTGGGGAAGTCCATCGCTACGGTTGTCTATAGGACTGATCCTTGGGTCCTCCCAACTCCCCATGAACCGGAAGTGCCCTTATCGGTAGTAGAGGTATCTTATCAACGCATCACTCAAGCTGCTGCTGATCCCATTCCAGATCCTCTATCAATCTCAGATGATCTGGAAGAAGTATATTTGCCCGCATGGGTGGAAAACTATTTACATTCCATAGATTTCTTAGATACCATTTTACCTTCTGATGAAGCTATTCTGGAAGCTATGAGTGGACGTGATAAGATTTGTGAGGATCTTCATCATCGATCCTATTTTCTTCCAGATCTAAGCAAGATAGAAAACCAAGAGTTTAAATTGAGACTGTCAGATGATATTGAGGTACCTATCAACCCTTTTCCTAGGGAAGGGGTGTTTGCTGAGGGGAATATGGCAAACATTTCCGCCACTATACCTATCAATATCTTTGTAAACCCAGATGTCATGGAAAACATCTATATAGGTGCAAACTGCTCTCCAGAGGAGATTACCATCTACACTGCCCTTTTCAAGGAATTTCATGATATCTTTGCTTGGTCATATGAGGAGATGCCAGGAATTGATCCATCTATTGTTCAACATGAAATCCGAACCTATCCTGATGCTAAGCCAATTCGACAGAAATTAAGACCCGTGAACCCGCGTAAAGCGGTGGTTGTGAAGGCAGAAGTTGAAAAGTTGTTGAAAGCTAGTTTTATATATCCCATAGCTTTGACTGAATGGGTATCCAACCTTGTTCCTGTTGATAAAAAGCAAGGGAATATTTGCATTTGTACAGACTTTAGAGACCTCAATAAAGCATGTCCTAAGGATAATTACCGCACACCATTTATTGACCAGATCATAGATGCATGTGCGGGGAGTGAGGTGTTTTCGTTTATGGATGATTTCTCCGGCTAAAATCAAATCCAAATCAAACCGGAAGACCAACATAAAACTGCTTTAATTTTCCCTTGGGGTACATTTGCGTATAGAAAAATGACCTTTGGATTGAAAAATGCTGGGGCTACCTTTCAACGAGCCATGAACTTTGCTTTTCACAACATAAAAGCCATTGTCAAGCTGTACCTTGATGATATGCCTGCACATTCTCGTAAGAGGGTCCAACATCCAGATCATTTAAGGTTGATTTTTGAAAGATGCAGATACTATAAAATTTGCTTGAATCCCCACAAGTGTGTTTTCTGTGTCGAGTCAGGAAGATTACTCGGATTCATCGTATCTAGTAGAGGCATCCAGGTGGATCCATTGAAAGTTGAGGCCATTGTAAATATGCCTCCTCCTCATTCTCTCAGGAAACTTCAAATCCTGCAAGGAAAATCCAACCTTTTACGACGTTTTATCGTTAATTATGCCAAGATCACTAAAGGTTTCATGCGCTTTCTCAAACAAGACACTCCTTTTGTATGGGATGAAACCGCACAACTTGCATTCGAGGCATTGAAAAAATATTTGTTGTCGGCTCCTTTATTACGTCCAACAGATTATTCTAGGGATTTGATATTATATCTGGCCGTGTCGGAGTCAACCATTGGGGTAGTACTAGTCGACGAGGACGATAAGCTCATTGAACATGTCATTTATTATCTTAGTCGTGATTTGGCCGGACCTGAGCTTAGATACTCCCACGTCGATAAGTTAGCCTTAGCAGCTATTTATGCTGTGCAGAGGTTGCGCCACTACATTGTACTGAGGACCACCACAGTAGTGGTGGATATGAATCTGTTCCAATATGTTTTATCCCAACGGATTGTTGGGGGGAAATTTAACAAGTGGATGGTCATTCTTCAGGAATTTGACTTGGATTTTCAATCCACTAAGTCTAAAAAGTCCTTATTTTTTGTTGAGCTAATAGCAGAATTTCCCACCGAAGAAAACGTAGCGGTGGAGGATGACTCATTCCCAGATGAGCACATCTTCCTCATATCCACCTCTGATCCTTGGTACAGGGATATTCTTATATATCTCTAGACTTTGAAGTATCCTGCCGCTTACTCTAGGGAGGAACGACGTAAGTTACGCCTTCATGCCAAGAACTACCTCGTTATAGGAGATACATTATATCGACGAGGGGTAGATTCCGTCTTGCGTCGTTGCCTTACTCATGAGGAAGCAGAGATTGTCCTAAATGATTCCCATAGCAGAGCATGTGGGGGTCATTTATTTGGGTTAGCAACGGCCCAGAAGATATTGTGTGCTAGTTATTTCTAGCCCACAATCTTTAAAGATTGTGTGGAAGCCGTGAAGCGTTGTCATCCATGTCAGCTCTACACCAGAAAAATGCGGTCGCATCCTGCTTCATTATTTCCTATTGTCTTGGTAGGACCCTTCATGAAATGGGGGATTGACTACATGACATGCAACCCAGTCTCGGCTGGGGGGCATAAATACATCATTGTCGCTGTTGACTATTTTATGAAATGGGTAGAGGCAATGCCTACTTTCAAAGACAACGGGGAAACAACAGTTTTCTTTGTTTTCAATCAAATTATTGCAAGGTTTGGTATTCCAAAAGTGATTGTCACTGAACATGGCAGTCATTTTCAAAATAACATGATGATGGAATTGACTACAATGCTCGGATTTAGACAAGAACACTCTTCTCCATACTATCCGCAAGCAAATGGTCAGGTTGAGGATGTAAAACAAGACTTTGAAAACTATCCTTAAACGGACAATTGATGCAGCCCGTTCTAATTGGCACATCATGTTATATCCTGCTCTTTGGGCTTATAGAACTAACATTAAGACTACCATGGGTTATTCACCTTTCCAACTCGTTCACAGGGTGGAAGCAGTTACTCCAATTGAATGCGAAATCCCGTCTTTGAAGATATCCGTTCATGTGTTACCTGATACGACTGAGATTGAAGAACGTCTAGTACATCTAGAACACCTTGATGAACAACGTAGAGATGCGTTGACTGCCAATCAGGCTCATAAAAATAGGTTCAAATCTCAATATGATAAAATGGTCAAACCTAGGGTTTTCTCTGAAGGGGAACTTGTCTTGCTTTGGGACCAAGATAAAGAACCCTTGGGGGCAGGAAAATTCAAGGCTATGTGGTTAGGACCCTATGTCGTGTCGAAAGTATTAAGTAAAGGCACATATGAATTAGTGGATTATGATGGGAATAAGCTTCCTGAGCCTAGAAATGGGCTCTACCTGAAGAAGTACTATGCTTAGGCTTAGCACTTTTTCTTGTATTTTTATTGTATGTATTTTATGTACAATAGGTTGTCAGTTTTTTTTTATATTATTTGCTGGTTGTTGCAGATGTCTTCCGAAATGTATGTAGGTTTCACTGATGGCGCCAGTCGTCACACTTATAACCTAGCTTCGGTAGCATGGGTTATCTATTCTCCCATAGGACAGCTTGTTGCCGCTGGTGGCGCTTGTCTAGGTCCTGCTTCTAATAATGTTGCTGAGTATAGGGCTGTAATTGAGCTCCTATGGGATGCTTTGTCACATGGCATCACCCAGCTTGAGGTCCGTTTGGATTCTCAGTTGGTATTTTCCCACCTCAATCGAGCTTATCAGGTATGAAATCCTACCTTGTTATGTCAGTTCATGCAAATTTGTTTATTGGAAAGACATTTTGAAGTTATTACTTTCAATCATATTCCACGTAACCAAAATTAATTGATTGATGCATATGCTAATTATATTTTGGATTGGCATCTCACACACATTTCATAAAATATACAGCAAACATGTAAAGAACAATTGTAAATAAGCCGACAACAAAAAATGTATATATATATATATATATGTAAAATATCTGTCTGTAGATAGATCGAGTCTGATTCGTAGATCTCGTCATATAAAAAATATACAAAAATGTGGATCGTCATCTATCAAAATGCCCTAGAACTAAGCCTGGCCACCCTGGCCACTAGGAACACCTTGGTCCCCATGATCTCTAGGCACCCTGGCTTCCTCAGCCTCCTCGGCCTCGGCAGCCTCCACTGCATCTCTATATACAAGTACTGCTCTAGCTACTCGCCTGAACAGATGTAGCCAAATCGGTGGAACCCCTACTACAAACTCCTACATGGATGTAGTTATATGCTCAATCCGTATCATAGGTACTTGCTGGGTCAGCCTCGCCAGCTTCCCTTATAGTACCCGGACCAATCCTGGGTCTCCTCCTACAACCGGACGCACGAACATACGCGGGTGCCCTTCAGGGCGGACTGGTCCAATATCTGCATTTTGAAACATGAATAGGATTAAGACTTGTACATATGTATGTCTTCTATCATTTGAAAATTCATAAAAATTTGAAAATGATAAAAAATTAAAAAATCACTTACCCATCTCGCCCCATATTCCTCCTGGAGGGAGGACAAGGTCGGGGTCACCTTGAAAATCCATCCCAGCATATGGAAACTGCTCCAACGCCGGCAGCTGTCGTTCCCACCATATATAAAATTCATCATCGTACACACTGTGTACTATGTCTCCTCCTCCTTGACAGAGGAAGATGTCTCCCCACCGGCTCAGCCTCGATTGACGTGGATGCCTAACCTGTAGTGGTATAGCAGGGCTCATGGCTGGTACTCTTGAAAAAGAAGAACGCTACTAGTATGCTGGCATAGCCAAAATTCTTGTGTCTTCCTCTCCTGCAGTCAGATAGTTGCCTCTTCGTGATGGGGAGCACTCCCGAGCACCAATCATAGAGAGCGCCTCTAAAGCAATAAACTGCTACCCTCATTTGATTCCTGGTGGCCATATGTAACCCTGATGATCCCGCAAGTCTCACAATAGTACTAGCTAGTACCTGGAGCGTGAAATCCTGGATGTCTGCAATAATAACACTGCTGCCCTTCTTTTGCGTACTCGGTGTACAGAACATGTCAACTTAGTTTTGGACACTCAAGGGGTCCCCACCCCTACCACTTCCCTCCAAATTCACCGGTACCCCCCGTTGTGACAACCCAGTTATGAAATATATATCTTCCACGGTAAGATCTAAGGTCTCACCTTGAAGATTGAACATCCCCATGTCATGATCCCAGTAATTGACCATGGATTCCAATAAGCGGACATTTTCCTGCATGGGCGATGTACAAAACAACTTCAGCAGCCCACAAGTCCTCAGTGCTTGTATTGTGAGTGCGCTTCGGAGTGCCGCATGATCCATTATTTCATGCTCTATTTCCCTCCACTCCAGCACCATATTTTTCCTGGAAAATACACATAATTTGGTTTAGTATTTCATCATCAAAAATTCAAAATTTTGCATAATTTTTTAATTTTTCCCTATAGCGCAGCATTCGTGACTGTCTACTTAGACAAGTCATGATTCATTCGTGACTCTCCTATTCAATAACCCACGAATGAAACGCGTATTCGTGACTCTTACGCTTAGCAACCCGCGAATGCGCATTGCCATAATTTGGGATGATGCAAAATACTGAATTCACCATTAAATTTAATATTTGTTCGGATCAAATTGACGAGTTCAGGGTGTAGAATTACCTGAAGCTGACAGATTCCAATTTTGACGGTCCAATTGTCCATGGTGTTCGATCAAAGGTAGAGGGTAAACTTTCCTTTTTGGTTCAAAAAGTTCAAATGGTGAGAAATGTTTTAATTTTCAAACTATTTATAGAAATAATATTTAGTAAAGTGGGTCTTTTTATATAGTTTGAAATGTCAATCAACTAATATCACCCTCTTTGTGCCTTGGAATAGGTTTACCAACTTTTACAAATTGTTGATGCTTCTATAGGGTGGTTTTTCTATCTCCAACACATGTTGGTATCTTATCACTCCACATTAACCTTAGTATTCAACGTTTTGCCACGGACTATGGTATTCTAAGCCATTAGTCCCTTGTCTCTACCATTGTTCTTCCGTGGCTAGGGTCCTTATTTCATGAGTATCATCTTTTTATGCCCTTGTCATCCTTTGGTACTCATCCTGTCACTGTTTCAGGACCAGGGGTTTCCTCATAGCTATTTTTCACGCCAAATAGAGCTTCTTCAAAATATCTTTTTACAAGCTATCTCTTTATAGGACTCCCCACCCTTATGGAGTTTCTTTAGGCCCAGGTCTGACTCCTTCAAAACAGACTTGAATGCCGAGTTATCTTGTCTGTTCAAGCTCGTTAAGAATATGTGAATGGGCATCCGCATTGGTGGTAGGTTATCTCTTTCTCAGACCATGCGGAATAATATGAGAAAGGATCTCTCTCTTTTCTTTTGAATTGAGAAGAGTATTCTCAGGTACAGGTTTATCACTTTTCCGGACCTGAGGGACTAAATTTACGGAAAAGGAACACCCGGTTTGAGCTTAGTTTTCTCTTTTTCGTGCTCTGGACCCAAACATGAAAAAGGTTCCGAGTGTACTTTGTGTCTTTGTCATGCTCGTTAAACACTAAAGAACAAAGCAACGAGTTTATTGTTGTAAGCCCCATTTCTCGTAACCAAATGGATCTTTCCGAGTGATCTTGCTTTCCTTCACACTCGTAAAACTCAAGCTATCTTATGCTGTTATGGAAGGAGCATTGGGTAGGTGGTAATTTAACCTTTTTTGGACCTTCCTGACTAAGTATGAAAAAGCTTCCCATTTTCTTCTTCGGAAGTTAACAGAGTTCTTTTGTGGTTTGTTTTATACTTTTTCGGCCTCAGGAGACTAAATTGGACGAAAAAGGATCCCCCTGAAGTCTTCTTTGGAGTTTTCAGACTCTCTAAATGTGAAAACATCGTTTGAGCAGGTACTAGTTCGGGCTCATTAAATCCACGAATCAATGAATCAAGCATTCTTTTCCCATCTCTTCAAGCTTGTTAAAAAATGAAGAGGGAACCGAGTTTACTTTCCTGGACAAGGTAAGGAAGAAGTTTTCTCTTGTTTTCAGTAATGGCAGTATGTCGTCCTTGAACATAGCACTCTTTGTTTTCCGATATCCATGTTTCAGTATACACTTGTGTTCAGCTATTACTTTGAGTTTCTTATTCCTCCTCTTGTCCATTATATCTGGGGAATCTGATCATGTCTCCTACATGACATATAAGTCTAGTTGTTCTATCTATCTGTTGTATGCTTCCTTGGGTCATCTCTGTGTTGTGCTCACTGTTCAAGGACTCTACCCTATGTCTGATATATAACCTGATCCTATCATTGTTATATCTATTATCTATTTATGTCTCCCTTCTTTTTCCCAGTTCCTAGTCACTCTTGTGATCCGTTGGAGGATCTGTTGCCTTCCTTATCACAGCATGGTTTTGTTTCAGTACTTCCTGATGACGAAGACCTAGAATTTTGACAATCGTACCTCTGGATTCACTTTCATCATTGGTGAACTCCTTTCCTTCAGTTGTCAATTATCACCTATTGGTTGACAAACTGTTGAATCCTCTCCATGTTCGACTTTAGCTTACCCTTATTCACATGGCTTGGATTGTACTGGTTTTTTGGGATCCTTTATGAAGACCTTAGTCTCTCACATATGGACTAAGTTGCGCAAGATTATGTTCGATCTATCTCCATAGCTTCCAGATCTTTGAAGACTCATAATTATTGTATATTGTGGCTTCGATCCACCTTTGCAATATACGTGGTTTTTATACCCGTATCATATGATGTAATCAAATATTGTACAGGAGCTAATGTTCTAGTAAATTGAACATAGCATCCTCAGATGTAACGTTGTATATGACATTACTATGTTTTGTTTCAGGTACTCTCTCTGTTCCATTGGATTTCTGAGTTCTCCAAAGCTAAATATTATAATGTATTTCGGCCATCGCTTCCCTCTGACCTCACACAGTAGGGGGCATCTGTTATACACCTGAATGGCACCTCTCCGTCTAAGTGTCGACATCCCTCATGTTGGCTCACAAAAGGACACTTATGGATAGAGGTTTTCCTAAAACACTATAGATTGGTTTGTCATGAAATACATGCTTCCTCCATCCAGCTAGTCATTTTTCCATTTTTGCCATGTTGAGATGTATTCGCGACTCTCTTTATCGACAACTCGTGCATCATTCGTGAGTCTCTTTCATAGAAAGTCGTGAATCCATGTATTCGCGGGTTGCACTTATACATAGTCGTGAATCATTCACGGATTTCTCTACTATAGACCCGCGAATGTGTCTCTTCACATTTAAATAAAAAACACGTGCTAATGGGTGATTAGTTAACTCATTTAACTTAAATCCCTTAACTGCTACAACTTCCCCAACCTTCGAGAAATTCCTTATTTCACCCATATAAATACAGGCCTTGGGGAAGGTGTTGATTAGACACGCGGGAGAGCAAAGTTATGCTGGTGGAGTTTATACAGAAGTCTTTGGAGCAGTGGAACTCAGAACCCTTTGGTTGCAGAGGAGTCCTTGTCTCAGGCATTGGGTTGTATCTAAACTCTTTCCATTATTGATAATAAAGAGATTACTTCTTCCATATGTGTTTCATGTGTATTGGTTTGATAAATGTTTATGCTTATGCATCTTATATGTGATTTATCTAACCTGATTATATGTACATGAATCATCTTGTATCTGGAAAAGTGTTTCTTGACAGGTGAAAGAGGAGCAATCTTGAAGACTTTGGAAGTGGAACATAGAAGAAGAAGATTAGCAAGGATCGACCTTTGTTTAACAAGTATGTCCTTTTAATCTTCCTATTCCTTATTCTGCACTTTAGAAGTCAATTGTCTGCAAGTAATTGAGTATGTTGGTAACCCCAGACCTTAGGTTATTAGGTGTATAATCCTGTACAACAAAGATCATAACAAAATGGTCAATAATACCGACAAGGAACCCAAGATAAGCCCTTGTAACAAAGTTTGCAAAATGATTGTAAAGTATGACCTTTACACAAGCTAACAACCATACCTAATCAAACATTATCGATCCATTCAAGTCTTCATAGGGCTTGATATTATCGTCTTAAATATGGGACATTATACAACTTAAGATTATTATTATAATTTTATTTTGATTTGCATTGACTACGTTCAAGAAATTTTTTTCTACAAGCATCTGACAGGAGCTAGCATATTTCAAACCATTCACTGCCTGTTCAAATTTATCCCTCATGAAACAACGATGGAGATATTGACATACAAAAACCTATCTAGGTCTGATTTACACTTCTAGGTTTATCCGAAAGGATGCATAATGAGTTTTAACATTTGACAAATGTGTCATTTGTGAACTCCTGGAACTCCAATTATTTCTCCTTAACTTAACCTCGTGAAGCTCATTAGATGTGAGTTTTAGAATATGAGTAAGGCCCAATTTATGATCTATGTATCCAATGTAGTGAATGTACCCCTTAAGATTCAATTAAGTAATACATAGATAAGCATACATATTTGTTATCTACCTGCTCAATCAGATTACTAAAATTACTCACATGATAATAGAACATAATATTATATCATTTGTAACTAGATAAAGCCTCAAAACCATCATGCAATGAGAAAGAGATGAAACGATTTTTATCCTCAACCCACACAAACTAGGTTAATAGGCACAAGAATCCTAGCAATGAGATCAATTGACAGTAGATTCAATCATGGGGATTGACAACCGAGAAGTTAAAACTAAAGAACCTAGTGAAATTACAGGAAAAAGAATCCAAGGAGAATTGGTTTCCTTTCAAAAGAACGTAGAGAATTCTAACTGGATTCATACACAAATATTGATCTAGAAATGAGAGATTTGAATATTTATCAGTTAAAAAGGCTGTGAACTTCCATCTGGATCCATACCTAGGTTTAAATAATTACTTTCATGCACAAGCACCCTACGGATCCATGCATACATTTCAGACATAATAAAACATAGTTATATTTAAATAATGAGCAATAAGGAAAAACATTGTAGTTTGAGGTCGATATCACTACCCAACGCTAATCAGATTAGGCATACGTGTTTGGAAAAGGACCACATAAAAAACATTAGATATATGTTTTCAACACACCAACACTCGCAGGCATGGGATGGACTCGCCACCACCAAGCACGCCCATGCTACCATCCAAAAGCACATTAGATAAGGAAAAACTCCCTAAATAAAAATTGTGTCCATTATGAGACATGGTTAAATAAACCCAAAATGAAACAGTGACATAGTCAGATGTAAAATCTCTTGGACAGATTGTTGGCATTTTAAATATAAAAACCAGATCAAAACAAATACATATTGAACAAGCAAACTTAAGGAAGGTGTCACTGGTCCTCAAATACAATCCAAATGCAGGCATGGGAAGCCAAAACATACCTAAACCCCATACAACACACCTTGGAATGAAGGATCCATTCATTGAATAGATAATTCCAGTAAGGTTCATCCCGGATGAGCCGTTTTGCTGGTTTTCTCGAAAAGGTAGAAGGAAGGATGCAACCCCTTATGCAACTTAAAATTGGTGTCCCCTTTCAATTGCAGATAGTAGAAATCTCTCCATTCAGCACCCCCTGTGCCCCTCCCCATTTCTCTATATATATCTTACTCATTTATTTAATAAGGCCATGCTCTTCCACTTACCTCGGCCAGAATTGCTGAACATAGCATTTTGGCCTTGCAAATGTCCAACAGATTTTTATGCTAAATTATGGCGACCATTTTTTCCCTAAACTTTGGTCACGGCTGTCAAGATTCAGGGATGATTTATTCCCTTCATTCAATCCGAACCTCTTCTTTAATCAAGCCAAGATTAAGGCACGAATGGAATAAGAATTCATGTTTTTGGTTGAAGGAATTAATTCTTCATTTTCATTTTTCCCACAATAACCTCTAAAATATACAAAGGTTTTAAAATCCTTTCTTAATCTATCATAACCATTAAAAATGATAAATCCATCATTTTCATTTTTCCCTTACAATAAAAACAATCCATATACTAATCCATGCCCTTCTTTAAATGGGCTTAATCTATCATTTTTCCCTTTCCTTTTTGACATAATTTATTTAATAAAACCCATGTCTGTTTATATAACAAAAAGATTTAATATATCTTTCTTTTTATGATAGAATTTATATAATAATAGTTCATGGCCCTTTTATAAGAAAAGACCTAATCCTTGATTTTTAGTAGGGTTGAGTACAATCCTCTGATCTTTATATATATAAAGATTAGAGGATTGTATATATATATATCCTTTTCCTTCTTAATTTATAGGGTGACTAAATCATATAGTTTTTTAACCATTAATTCTTTGGGATGGTTTTCCCTTTGGTTCTTCCTACGTTACGTTTAGCCCCTCGACCCTTTTTGTCAAGGTCACTATCATTCAAATTCCTTAGATCATGTCTTACTTACGTTTGCTATTAAATAGTTGGCCATTTAATTGGGCTTATTATGGCAACATAGGAATCCCTATAGGATTCCATAGCTATGACAATACTAAAGCTACGTTACCATAGTTAAGGATCTTTTACCATTTTCTTTTCTTTTCACTCGTGGGTTCAGTTGCCCGCCGTTGAGCTTCGTCCAACTATTAAGTCTCCTAAAGAAGTTTAGGTAGTATCAATTACAAGATCTTACTAGGGGGGCCTTGGCCTTGGTCTCCTCATCAGAAGACAAATACAATAATAAAAGTTTACAACACATTCAAGAGTTTACAAGAGGGATATTACATACCTCTTGTTTTCATGGCGCCAAGAACTGCCTGTAGCTTGTTGCATCACTTCAAATGAACTTGGAGCCATTGTATTCAACATCGAAACTTCCTTGGCACCGGGTAAGAATCAACTATTTAAACAATGCAAAGTGTTTTTTAAGTAGTTGAAGTGATTTCACTGAAAATATTGATATGGTTTTTGTTTTTATGTAGGAAGAGGAGGGATAAGGGCATCATGGAGGAGCCGATCCTTGGCCCTCTCTGAAACCCCACTATGTAATAAAGCATGCAACATTAGAGGAAATTTCAGATCAAAATGGGCCACCTAAGGAAAATAATAAAATACTAGTTAAAATAATACAGTAATATTTATTATTTTTGGAGGAAGAAAAAAAACTACTATTTTGTTTGTATTTTTGACATATCTCCCAATGTTTTTTCTTAAATTTCGATCGGGAGATCTCACTGGATTCCGAATTAAATTTCTCATCTAGCGAGTACCCACTTTAAATACTTTTGATGGAATGCGCTACACCAAAAACATGAAATACCTGAAAAATGTGACAATGATATCATAATCACGTATTTTCAGGTTTTTCTTGGTTTTGGTGTAGTAAGGTCCATCAAAAGTATGCAGAGTGGGTAATCATTGGATGTGAAATTTAATTCAGCATCCAACGAGCTCTCTTGATCGAAATTTGAGCATAAACGCAGGGAGATATGTCAAAAATATGAACAAAAAAAGTAGTTTTTTTATGATACCTATCCCCAAATTGATATTAAATAATTGTTTAATACCTATACGGTGTTTCAAATTTAAATATATTTCATTGGCTAACACATGGTGATAGTAATTTGAAGCAGGGTTGAAAGGCCCATTTTGAGTTGAAATTTCCTAAAATGAGGGTCTTACTCTAGTTAAAAATATTTTCAATGTTTAAAGTTTTGACTATGGTCAGTTCGATGCAAGGAAATAACATTGGTGAGGATGGAAACATGGTAACGTCCTGCTATATTTTCTTCTTAGAACTACAAGGTATGAAATAATAACCTCCTACTAAGTTTCAAATCATTTACTATTTACCTCTGTTACTGATTGTTTCACTTTGTTATGTAGGTGGCTTCTTGATTATCGATTGGGGTCGTGATGGAGTTCAAGCTTTGAATTTTTGCAAGATAAGTTATACTTTTTTTGCTTTCCCTTTTTTGGTTTAAACCCTAACCGATAGAGGTATTTACAACCTCTCTTCTCTTCCATTCATTTTTGTTGATGGTTATTTGTGTTGCATCGTGTTTTAAGGTTTAAAAGGGTTTCATGGGAGCCATCATGTATGGATTTACCACCACCCATAAATTAATAATTTTAATGGAATTTTTTTTTAAATTAGATGTGGATGCCATTGAAATGGTCTTATGGCCACATGGTTGCAAAATCGTGTTTTAATACTTGACACTGTTTAATATTTAACTCTCAATATGACCCATACGGTCTTTGTGATTTCTGTGGAGTGTTCTTGATTTATTTGTCATAGATTTACACCGTAGTTGTAAATGCAATTCCTACATTTGGTTTAAATTCCTTTTGACTATTAGATTTAGTGTACTATATTTTAGTAATTGTTAGGCATCCATCTACGATGGGCTTACTACCACGTAAAATATTTGATGTGATTTGCGTGTTCTATGTAGATTTGATTTTAATAAATTAATGTACACTTGTAATATTTCATTACTTATGCAATGGTTTCCAACCTTCGATGGTATTAACTCCATAATTGGAAATATCCATTGTTGTGAATAGTTGGGTGTTTGATTTGAAAACTGTAGTATTTATTTACTTTAACCTGCGGTTGAATGTGAACTAAAATCCAAATAAGGGTTGATGATATTTTGGTTGTTGAAAGTTAGTTATAATATTAGATATGATATATATGATTCTTTAAGTGACAGTTAAATATTTTATAATTACCATAATTGGTATAATCTGTGAATTGTTTACATATATATTTTAATGATTTTCATAAATAAAGTATTTGTACATATTTATTTAGATCCCATTGATCCCGATATGAACATTCTTGATTTGTACAAGGTTTTATGAGATGAGTTTTATTTTAATCAATTATAATTTTGTAGAAGGTTTCGGATCTTAACCCAATAGGGGAACCATCCAGTTTATAGCATTTTCGATTATTTTTTTTACACAAAGAATTACTTGTCTGTAATATTTGATCTCAATATCTTGATGCTCTTTATATGATTTTGTTATAATAATTAGAGAATGTTATCCATATCTTCTTAATCGTAAATTGACTAGATTTATAGCAATATCCCTTATGAGAATAGTTTAACAAGAATAATTTATATACATTAAAATAATTAAAAGAAGTGAGTGTTTAGATTCAATTCCATATTATAAAAGAATAACTAGAGCTAAAGTAGTTTATGTTGTAATTATGATTTTTTATAAAAGTAAACATTACTAGCAATCTTCAATTCATATATGGATGCCTAATCTAAGATACATTAATAATTAAATCTGGTGTTTTACAGCCATAAATAAAATACAAAAAAGAAGATATAGTTTCAATAATAGGAACGGATATTGAACTGTATCAAATACACAATCTATTTAGATGCATGATACATATTTGTCCTATACAAACGCATAAAACATTTTTTCCTAAAATAATATAGCTGAATTTCAAAGTTAAGATAAACATTCTATTGTAACAAGTTTTTAATCACTTAAGAATAATACAAGGAACCTGGCACCACTGTCAGGAAAAAATAAATGGAATAGTCGTTCGTCCCAACCAACCCCTAGAGAAACCAATTCACTTTATAAAGAATGTTCGATCCGGTATGCTGAACCACAAGAGAAAAAACCACTTAATGCGCTATCCCTTGCATAATCAGATTCAATCTCGGTCCAATGCTAACCTAGTGCTTGCTAATGTCCATACTATTATATAGTATTTTTCCTATGACTTGGTCATTTATGAGCCTCTAGCTCTTTAGCTCCCAACAAAGGGTTCTGACCTGATTTTGGGGAAGATGCCTCTTGCACCTTGATTTCTCACTCAATAGCTACAACCACTAGTCTTTTCCTCTTGTGGGTCAGCAAAAACTCTTCAACAACTCTTTAATTTATGTCCCCTACAGTATCATTTATTAATAAAAGAATAATCCATTACATCTGTTTTATTTTTTACTTTCTCTCAAAAATATTTGAAATAATAAAATAAAATATTCTAATAGAATTGAATAATAAAAAAATAAATCATAGTGTATTACATACACCTCCCCTTAGAGGATAACACCGTCCTTGGTGTTATTAAATCTATGGCTTATTCTTCCATTTCTTCATCTTGGAATAGGATCAAATATGCCTCCTATATATAACTTTCCAATTCCCAAGTGGATTCTTCCATACTAAGGTTCTCCCATTGCACCTCGACTTGTTTGCTGGTATGGTTCAAGAGTAAAATTTCTCTCCTATTGAGAATACGCTCCAATCCCACCTACATAACATTCCAATCGATCACTTGAGTAGCATGAAGAATATATTTCTTCAAAATGAAAGAATGAAAAACATTATGTACTTTAACATTAGCTATTAGGGATAATTGGTAAGCTAACCGACCCTACTTTAAACAAAAAATTTCAAATGACACACAATACCTGGGTGCCAAATTTGAATACTTACCCAATTTGAGAGAGATTTTCTTGGGTTTTACATTTATATATACATTCTCACCTACCTGGAACTCTCTAGGAGTTCTTTTTAAGTCATAATAACGTTTATGCCTATCTTGGGAAGCTTTCAAATTGTGTTGTACCTTTTTCAAGGATAGTTCCATATCTTTTAACAATTCAGGTCCTAACATTCCCCTATCAACTGGACTTCTCCAAGAAATTGGAGTATTACATTTGTGTCCATATAGAATTTCAAAAGGACTCATACCTATTGATACTTGAAAATTATTATTATAAGAAAATTGTACTAAGTGTAAGTAGTGTTCCCACTTACCTAGTTTGTCCATTATATACATTCTAAGCATGCCTTCTAGGACTTTGTTTACCCTTTCAGTCTATCCATACATTTGTGGATGATATGCAGGACTGAAATGCAATTGTGTGGCTTCTCCTTTAAACAAAGCTTTCCAAAAATTTCTTGTAAAATTTACATCTCTATCCGAAATTATTACCTTTGGTACACCATGTAACTTCAAAATATCATTCATAAAATATATGCAATTTTAACAACTTTATAAGTAGATTTGATTGGAATAAAATGAGCTACTTTACTTAAGTTATCAGTAGAACTGCTATAAAATCCATTCTAACTATGTCCTACTTCTATTTTGGAATGGGTAGCAGTTGCAATAACCCTCCTGGATGTTGGTTTTCTACCTTGACTTGCTGGAATTATATGTAGCGAGCTAAGTACTATGCTACCTCTTTCTTCATGTTAGGACAAAAGAAGTCTTTTCTGGTCATGGTGGTCATCTTTTGGTATCTAGGATGTCTTGAATAAGGTCATTTGTGTAACTCATTCATAACAGTTAATTCTATTTCTAGTGTGTTTAGTATGTACAACCTTTTTTAGGCAGCAGTAATCCTCTTCCATTTACACTAGAATCTGTTTTTATTTGGTCCTTTTCATTTTCAACAGTCTTTCCCTTTAAATTTTGGCATTATTTATGTAAAATTTCTGCATTTAAGAACTGATTTTCCAAATATGATTCGTAACTACTCCTTGCAAATAGTAAATTTGTGTGATGACTGAAACCATCTACAACTTTTTTTTCTTTTCCATTTATGTGTTTTATTTCGAAGTCATATTCACTTAAGAATGACATCCATCTAGCTTATCTAGCATTTAAATTTTGTTGGTCAAGTAAGTATTTTAAACTTATGTTATCTGACATTAGCAAAAATTTCTTCTTATCAGGTAGTGTCACCACATCTTTAATGCATGTATAATTGTAGTAAGTTCTAATTCATGTATAGAGTAATTATTTTCATGTTCTTTTACTTTCTAGATTCATAAGCCACAATGTAATTCTCTAGAATTAACACCCCACCTAATCCTTCCTTACAAGCGTCACGGCATACGGTGAAATAATTAAAAGGATCAACAATTTTTAATATAGGGGTGCTAGTTAACAGATGTTTTAATTTATTAAAAATTTCCATACACTTTTCAGTCCAATCAAACTTTTTACCTTTTTTCTGCAGTGAAGTTATGGGGTGGCTATCTTAGAAAATCCTTCTATAAACTTTTGGTACTAACCTCTAATCCCCATGAACGATCTTATGTGCATTACATTTTTAGGAATTGGCCATTTATTTATAGCCTTAATTTTCTCGGGGTCAACATATATTACATCCTTGGACACTACATGTCTTATATATTGAATCTTGTCTTTAAATAAGTCACATTTGTTAAACTTAGCAAACAATTTTTGTTCTCTTAATACTTGTAAAATTATTCTTAAATGTTCGTCATGTTCTTGTCTATTTTTCGAGTAAATCAGTATGTAGTCAATGAAGACGACTACAAACTTATCCAGATAGTTACTTAAAATATTATTCATTAACCACATAAAGGTTGTAGGTGTGTTTCTTAACACAAAAGAATTATGACAAATTCGTAATGGCCATAACGGGTCCAAAAAGAAGTTTTAAATATGTCTTCATCTTTGATCAGTACCTGATGGTATCCACACCTTAGATATATCTTAGAGAAGATTGTTTCCCAATGGAACTGATCAAACAAATCTTCTATCCAAGGTAAATGATATCTATTTTTAATAGTCATCTTATTTTGTTAGTCTATGCACAATATTAAAGTTTCGTCTTTCTTCTTTACGAATAGGATGAGCGTTCCCCAAGCGGAAGCACTAGGTCAAATATACTTCTTGCCAATTAATTATTGTAATTGTGATTTGAGTTCTGTAAGATATATTATATTCATTCTATATGGAGCTTCAATGTTGGAAATGCTCCTGGTATCAGATCAATTGTAAATTCTATATCTCTTTTTGGAGATATTCTAGGGACTTCTTCTAGAAATATGTCTTTAAAATCCTTTAAAATAGGAATATATTTTATTTTAAATTTGTTATAATTATCTCTATCATCCATTCCATAGACAACAAATAATTTACATCCCTTATGTATCGATCTTTTCATTTGTAAGGCAGAAAAATGTCTGATCGTAACCTTTCTCAGAATTCCTTTTACATTAACTGTGTTTCAAGTATCATCTATGCATGTAAAGTTTTTGTCATACAAATTCAACATTACATTGTATTTTTCTAGACAATCCATTCCTATTAACATATCATAGAAACCTAATGGTAAAATATTCTTATCAACATGCGTATTAAAATAATTCACTAATATTTCACAGCTTTTTACATAACTGGTGACTTTACGCTTAATACATGTGGCTAATTGCACCAGCCATGATTTTTCAAATTTGTATGGTACTAATTTACATAATTCAACAATACTAAGGGATACATAACTCAAAATTGCACATGGATCAATTAGTACGGAAATGGGTTGAATTTTATCATACCTTCGATCTCACCCATTGAAGTTTGATGGTCTACTTGTCGATTCTCCAACGCAATTCTGATTCTCGACATACTCCTTGCCATATCTCCCATTGTAACAACTTATTGAATGGTGTGAACATTATTAAAGTTTTTCTTTATTATAGGATAGTATTTAAAATAATGTGGCTCGCCACATTCCCAACATTTTAAGGGTTCCCTTTGTGCATTGTTTTTATTAAAAGTTGTTGGAGGTTATGTCTCTTTTGTTGCAAGGTTCTATAGTTTAAAACTTTTATAGTTACTGCCTTGATACCGCTTGTAATTATTCCTAGTGTTTTTGTAAAATTTATTATTCTTTTTACTTGGATCAAAGTTATCTCGTATTTTAGTTTTCCAATTTGGTACACTTTCTCTTTTATTTTTATTTTGGTCATAACATAAAAAAAAATTCTCATTACCTCTTCCAGCGTCTTCGGATTGTCATACTCAATCCGCTCCTTAAATATGATAGGAAAACAACTGAGGAAGCATTGTATCTTTGGTTTTTCATCTATTTGATATGGTACATAATGAATCAGACTCAGGAATTTACTACAGAGTTTTTTCATGCTCATAGCTCCTAACCTTAACTCGTAGATTTCCTTAGCCTTCTCTTCATAGTACTATTATGTTAGGTACTTTCGTCTAAAATGATTTTTAAAGGTTTTCTATGTTATGTATCATTCTTTTATTCATTTTGTATTTTTATATATTGACATAGATTAGTCAACAGGGGTTCACTCTCTCTCAACACCCTTACTTAGCAATATCCCTCAGAACCGGCCGAGACAGGTCTTACCATGTCCAACAACACCTATGGAGCAGATGAGTTATCACCCGATATGCTCAAGGGAGAAATTTTGGAACCACATTACTATAGTAGGAAGGAGGTTTGTGCATCTACTGTTTACTATCATAGCATTAATTTACAAATTCAAGCATTGGTTCATTTATTATGAAGTTATATCATCACTCGTCATATCGCATCACCAAATTCAACACTTCCGTGTCTGACAATCAACAAATAAATGTATATAAATAAATTCCGATGTAACTAGGAGCTACATCTTGTTGGTTGTGGACCTTAATATTAATGATTCATAGGTTTTTTTTCAACTATTTTTTGATCCTAGTACCATGATGGAGGGGTGTGGGGGGTCTTCCCTCCCCTAGTGGCAATTTAAGAAAAAAATTCTAGAAAAATTTACTTATCTTTCATATTAGTCAATGGAATATAATTCCATAAGGTATTTACCCTCTCCAATTCATTTTGATTCCCTACTTTGATAACTTACAAGTAATTCATCTTTTGAGATAATTTATATTCAAAGGAATATCAAATAATGTTATGAATAGTGTTATATCAAAGGCATAAAAAAATTTATTTCTGAAATTAAGAAAGTCAATGTAATAAAAAATTATCTCATTCTTATATGTTGGAGAATCAACAAATCTTCTATGATTTTCAATGATTAATGATAGTTTATAATGAAATATGATTTCAATGAAGCTAAAAGCTCACCCTTAACACATTTATTAAGGTTTGGCATATTATAATATTTATGATATGATGCCAATTACATTATTGACTAGTAATACATATTTATTTATAATTAATGTTAAATGCAAATGTTTTTCCCATACTATGGTATGTTTTTCCTCAATCTCTCAACAACTTAACAACTTTGATTATAGCATAAGGAATATATGATATTGGAAACTATCATGATGCATGGTATAAGTAACTATCTGAAATTGAAATGCGGCGTTGTTTTATTACTTTATTATTTTTACACATGGTTTTTATTTTCTTTGACATGTAAGTGGTTGTCATCTAAAAAACCCATAAAAAATATTAGGCCTTGAAATATATAAAAAAATGAAATGAAAATATATAATATATATCTAATATTTTCAATGAACATGGACATTTCTTCATAGACCTAGTCAAGAGGATTGAAATCTATGCATCCATATCTATGCTCTTTTACTAAAATTATAATTAAACCATTAATATTTAACTACATCAATTTTCAAAAGTTACATGCAAATAGGTCATCCCCATAGAGGTGGCACATAGCAACAAGATTGTAATTCCTAACAAAATAGAGCCTTAGGATAAAACTAGGCTTATTAAAAAGAGGTAAATGGAGCTAAGGAATTTTCTACTCGAAGTTCATGATGAATAAAGTATTGGACATAGTATAAACAATCACGTGGACAACGTACTCAAGGATTTATGTGGGTTGGGTTGAACGCTTGATTTCAAATAAGTTTAAATAATTCTTTCAATATAGTTTATATGGTGAGGTTCAGTTATTATTTCAAAGTATTAAGTCGAGTAAGATCCTACCCACAGAGATATATATTGCAACAGTTTGCTTGTGTAATTCATTTAAGATCTCAATGCAAGTAACGTTTTTACATCTACACATGAAAAAANTAATAAGACAAATTGTTTACACACACACACACACACACACACACACACACACACACACACAAACACACACACACACACACACACAGATAGAGAGAGACAGAGAGAGGAAACAACTATAATACATTTAATGCAATCTATTGTCATTTGAAAATTACATATTCGGATATACTTAAAATTATTATAGTATAATTAGGAAAAAATAATGTATAAAAACTTGGAAAAAGGAATATAGTAACAATGGATGTTTTGTAGTAGAGTACCTAATTCAAGTTGACAAGTATCAAATCAAGTGTTTCTGTAATATCCCGAATTTTGGACCTAACACTTATTGGCATGTGCCTATTGATTATGATGATTATCTTGATGTTTTATTTTTATATTGAGTCAAGGAGCCCACTGCATATGAACCTGATGATTTGTTTTATATATTGGGTGTAAGCTAATTATTGATGATATATATATGTTGTTTCTTTTGTGTTGGGTGTGGACCCTAAAGCACATGATTGATGTAATGATTTGTGTTGAGCTAGGAGCTCTGGAACACATGGGTGAATAATGTTTGGTGTTGAGCGAGGAGATCTGGAGCACTTGAGTGATTAATGTTGTGTTGAGTGAGGAGCTCAAGAGCACATGAGTACTTAAATTTTTGTTGAGAAAGAATCTCTGAAACACATGAAAATATAATATTTGGAAGTGTTGGGCATAAGCCCTGGATCCTTTCATGTTGATGTTGAGCATAAGCTCTCGAGCATCGGATCCTTGTCCATTGTATCCTTAGGTGTATCGTACAAGTACATCCTATCATTTAGTGTTTAGTGAAAGCTCTGTAATTCCACTATGTTTGTAACTCCCTACTATATATGTTAAGTATGGGCTTTGGTAAGCACTAGGGGTTACTGAAAATAATTTAATAACTTTTGAGTGAAAATGACTCAAGAAAAATATTTATCTCATCATACTTATTTATAAGTGATTAAACGAAAATTTGAATTTATGTATTCTCATCAAAGTACTTAAGAGCTACCACAGTATACGAGGGAAGTACAACATGCAAGGATGTTTAGAGTTTCCTATCCTAGTAGACCGAAACGATCTACCTACTTGACCTTAATGAAGAGGTGTCATTAAGTCTAGGGAACATGGTATATGATGCTGTGAGACAAATGTTAACAAAGTATTATATGATTATGTATTTTATACATGGTATGCATAAAGAAGTAAATATATTAATAATATAAAGAAATGAAAGAAAGAAGAGAAGCTTCATCAATTACTATTTATTATTAAATATTAATAAATAGTATAATGTCTATAAAAATACAACTAGGAACTAGTAGAAACTTCCTCGGTTAAAATATTAATAAATTACCAAAATTAATTGAAAAGGGTTAAATCAAGAAACCAAGGTTTCTTGATTTAACTGTCCCTTTGACTTGAAAGTATGTCTATAAAGGCTCAAGCCAAGGAAAGGCTTGGGGTTCTGATCTATCATTAGAGGGGTCATTTTTTTGCCTGTTTTCTCTCAAGTAAATTCTTGAAGAAACATTTCCTGGAAGGAAAAGGAGAACTGATCCAGATTTGATACACCAGCTAGGATTCCTTACCATAGGAGCTCTAAGCTACTTGCATGTTGGAGTCCAGCTCGGGGGGTCCCGATTAAAACCGGGAACGATTCTGGGTCCTGGTTGGGAGGAACGTGGTAGTTCCCAACTGATTTGGTCATCAAAATTAGAGGTCCGATCTGTCTTAAATTGTTATTGCTGGTTATTTAAAATTGTGCAAGTTAAGCCATTAAAGGAGATTTAGAAAACTCACAGGTATGCGTTCTTAGTATGTGAAGTTCATTTTTAGGGTAAATGCTGGCTGCTTTATGTAAATGTTATTTATATATTTCTAAACCTAGAAATGAGGGTTCTGTCCATATCTCCTTGGGTTACTTTTCTTAGACTGTCTATGCTATTTTCTAGATTAATTGATGGATATGTTAGGTGAATGTTTTCTAGTTACCTCCTAACCCTATGTATTTGATTTTCTGGTTAGACTTTACTACAGCTGTTTTTCTTAAATATACCCATGGGTTGTAAATGATATCATTGGCTTTATATAACTATGATTATATCTTTAATTTTGTTTCTGTATTACTTCAGTATTCAGAAATTGTTACTATAAACTAGGGTTTGATTTTTAGTAACTAAGTAATCGCCTTATTGGATTATTACTCTCCTGACATATTTCATTTGTCAACAGATACTTGTCTACGTTTATTTCCAACTAGTTCAGAAGTAGGAATTTATTTATTTATATATAATCACTAGCTCAGCCTAAAGTACCAATAAAGGAACTATTATAGTATCCACCTAATCATTAACAACATTAAGTAAACCAAAAATATTAAATAAAAGTAGTTAATAATAGAACTAGAATATAGATTAAAGCAAGAGTAATTAAACCATTAAGACCTTTCAAGGTCTGTCTTATTAACTATAAACTATATAAAGAAATCAATTTCATTAAAAAAATAGCATCATAACTACATGAGCAGAGGAGGCATTGTGACCATCCATGTGGTCCTATATCAAATCTTTGATCATATATATATATATATACCCACAGTTCTATATATTACATCTTAAATAACAAAATTCCATTTATACATAACCATTAAACAAAATTACATAACTCATTAACACATTACACATAAAATATTAAACAACATCGAAATCATATTATAAACCCATGTATTACAAACAAGAACAGGAATTGAATCTTGTGGGCATACAAGCCCAGCCTCTTATTTTTAATTAAAATACAACTCCTCCCATTAATACCCAAACATATGAGATATCGTGACCATCCATGTGGTCCAATATCCTATCACTATACTCCTATATAAAATCCACAGTCCAAATTGTATAACCACTCTGCTGGTTCTTAAAACATACAAAAGGCAAGACATAACATAATAACCATGAATCAACCTTATATATAATCTGGCATTTACACCTCTATACAAGCCACACTATACAACTAACATATGCAGACTGCAATTTACATTTACATTGATTTCCATATAAATAACAATGCATACGTTAACAGAGAGGTCGTAACACCCTAGCTAACACATGGCCTCGGCCAAGAATATTTTAATACACAATCCATTAAACCTACAATACACGTTGGTCCCCATGGGTTTCAAACCCATGAATTTTCCATAAGCCAAATTACATAAGAACCGATAATCATTAATCCAAAATAATATACAAGCTATCGCAGCATTATGGGAAAGGCTCATGCCATATACGACATGGGCTTTACCCACATTGTCCAAGTACATACAACATTCAAGATAATTAAACAAAATTACACTCAGAGCATCAGAATAGGAGAATTCCTTTCACAAACCCCAACTCAAATTAAATACAATGCTTAATAAAAACGCAGAAGAAAATCGTATTACACAGTATATCCATTTACATAGTGGGTATCACGAATTTCTACACAGTCCTCATTTAAAGACGAATAACCAAGTTACACAGGAATTACAATGGGCTAACACACCATTGCAAGAAATGGTGTAGCCCATGGCAAAAAGGCCCAAACCAAAATACGATTTACATAAACGAAGAGAGAGTGTGCTAAAATCCCATGTCTTTTTCTATTCGCTGCTAAAAGCCCAAGTAATTTTACAACCCAAACTTAATTACACACAGCAAAATGGCTTAAGAATTACTTCATGGCTCAAATTCCTTAACCAAATAATAAAATCCAAGTATGTAGTCATAAGCCCGAAGGAAAACTGCAAACTCCAAAGAAAATCCCGAAACCCAAACAACGGAATAACACGTAGGCAAGTTGAGAGGCAACAAGCTTACGCTTGTGGAGTAGGATTACCTTGCACCTTGGATCCATAAGAAAAACCATGAAAGAGTTGGAGCCACACTACTCCTCACTATCTTTCAGCACCTAGAAACACAAGCGAAACTCGAGATGAGAATTATGGGAACATTAAGAACCTTAAACCAAAACAATGTGCAAGAATATGAACCCAGACGAAGCATACCTTACGGTCTGGAGGTCTCCTCCATGGTTTTCTCCCTATGCAAGGCCAAATTGTAAAAACCCCAAATGAAAAACAAATGCACAAACCATCATGAGCCAAGCCTAAGGGAAGGTTTCCACAATTTCCAAGGACATTAAATGCACCAGCTAGTGGCCATTAACGTGATACTAAACCCACTCTCCGTAGCTAAGCGTCGTTGCATTCATGACCTCCAACACAAAGCTTAAAACCTGTTGACATATGGTACAACCATAGGTTATACTCGCTACCCCTTTCAATATCACCATGTAACAATTACAACATATACATTATAACAAGGTTAATATATTACAATAATAAGGTTCAAGTGTAGAGTCCATTATGGTCTGCGCTAGCCTTAAGTCAACCCCAAGACTTATCTATTAATATAATGTATGTACCAAAGGTTTAAAACCTCATAACCATTGTGAACTTCAGGAATTAAGCCATAAACTTAACGGCGTACAATTAATCCCTAAGCTTATGCTTAGTGAACATGGAATATGTAATATGCCATGTTAAATACTTTAACCCTCTTAAAAATCAATGGCTTGGTTTTGAAGGCCACGTACTTAACCTGCAAAATAGAAAAAATAGGAAGTTTTAATAGTTTTTAATAAACTAAAACATAAACCATAATTAATACCAAAATGTGATATAAAGATTTACAAGACCATAAGAAAGCATAAGTAGTGAACATGAATTTTAGCAGTAATAGTTAAATTGATGAGAAAAATATTTATACTTGTTATAATTTGGAGTGGGTAAAGGAACCAAAGTAGACCAACAATATGCTCTCTAAGATCCCATTGCAAAGTATGAACTGCATGTGAAATAGAACAGGTGCCTTAGTTCAGAGAACTAAGTAAGCCTGGAAACAAGTAAACACCTTTACCTCTCAAATTGTCATGGGAGAACAAGTCCCTCCACCCTGCCCACTTTGTTTCCACAAACAAAGTTAAGTTAGGAACTTATAGTTAACAAATGTGACTATGCAGAAAGGATGAATCATTTACACCACTGATGACACATAAGCGACACAAGTATAAACATAATACCAAAGCAGTAAATAGAAGTACAACATCATAAGTAAAATGCATTAAAAATAATAACTGAAAGTAAAAGACAAAGCGTAAGAACAACTTACAGATAAAGAGTGGTACATGTACTATAGAGTTTCGCAAGCAAATAATGTTCCACCCAGGTAGATTCTACCATCCTATAAAAGAAAAATTATTTTCGATATTTGGGGACATTACAAGTGGTATCAAAGCCTAGTTTTCAATACTAAGAGACTTACGGGTGCATTATGGGTGCACCAGGAATTCACGCAGAGAAAATAAAGTATGTTAATTAAATATGTTACTAACAAAAAAATTTCTGTCATTTAAATTTTTTGTGTTTATAGGAAAGTTTTACAAAACTGATCAGTTTATGAATACTGAGGAAGAAAACAATAGACAAGGGAATATGACCACCCCCACTCCGAAAGTTGAACTAGTGGTAGAGATAAATTCTAATGTTTGAAAACTCTACACAGTCTTCACGCTAAATGGAAAAGTTTCAGAGAAGACAACCTGGATGAAAGGAAGGAGAAGAGATCTATAAATGAAGCCTTACTGAGAAATATGATGGGAAGAAACCCGCAAGGTAAACTTACTCAGTCCACCAACAGATCCAAAAGAGAACCATAATATAAACGAGCCAACATCCCAGGAGAAGAAGAAAAAATATGTACCCCTGAAGCAACCAAAGAAGATCATCACAGTCCTTCTTATGGTGACTCACTTTCTCCATAGAGAAATAAGCAAAAGAGTAATGACAGTCTTCAGGGGAAAAGGATGAATAATGGTTGTTGGGCATGAGTAAGTATTTTTCAGGTTCATAATTATTCAAGTGAGATGAAGGATAGGCTTTCCATCTATAACTTGAATGGAAAAGTAGCAAGATGGTGGAGAGATTTAAAACACACCAAGAAAGATGAGCTGCGGGAAATATGTTGGGATACTTTCCAAAAAAAATTCCAAGAAAAATATATGTCGGAAAGGTTCTTTGACAGAAAAGTGGAATATTTTCACGAACTACGGATCGGATCCATGACTATAGATGTGTTTATTAACAAATTTCTAGATTTGTTGCATTATGTACCATACATCAAAGAAGAAAAGGTAAAAATACAGCAGTTCCTAAGATGTCTTCCTCCTAGTTTTCTAGACAGGATTGAATTTGACATGCCTAAGAATTTGGATACCACGCTGCACAAAGCTAGGCTCTGTTATGAGCATGGAAAGCTTAGGCAGGATAACATGAACCAAAACTGAGACAATTCTAAGAACTTCTCTGATAACCCAAAACCTGGGTCCAACCCACAACCATACAAAAAGAAGAATAACATTTTTCAAGCGAACAAGAATTTTAATAAACTTGGTATGAAGCCTTATGTACCAGCTGCTAATGTTAACAAACTCGTAGTGAGTGGATCCAATGCTACCTCGCTATAGATAAAGTGTTGGAAATGCAGTGAGCCTCAATATGCCCAATATTGTAACAACAAGACCAGTTGGGTATTTCACAACTTACAAGAAGAACCAACTATTGAGGACATAGCTGGAACACCGCAGATCTATGCAGCATTGGATTGCTGACAAGAAGATCATCAAGCAATGATGGTCAAGATCGAAGGTAAGATCTTGAACACTTATGTTTTAATAATTATTGATCCCAGTGCTTGACGGAGCTATGCTGCACCTAAAAATGTTCATATTTACAAGCTAGGCACAGTAAAACATGATAAACCTTGGCTGGTTCAGTTAGCCACAGGTACGAAACATAAATTTTAAGAGATTGTTAAAGAGTGTGAGGTAAACCTGAACCATTTTCTTACGAAATTAAACCTGAACATCATACCTTTAGGATCGTACGATGTACTTATCGGCATGGATTGGATGGAACAACACCATGTCATGCTCGATTATTTGCACAAGTCTATCTTATGTACTGATAGCCAAGGAAACCAAGTGAAGGTTTAGGGCATTCAAAAGAAAGTTTTTGTGAGACAAATATATTCCTTACAAGCGAAGAAATCTGTTAGGGAAGGCTGCAAGTTGTTTGCAGTAAACATCCAAGACATAGAGTCTGATAGGGAAAAATGCATAGAATACTTCCCCATTCTTGAAGAATTCAAGGATGTGTTTCCTGAGGAAATACTTGGATTACCTATGAAATGAAACCTAGAATTTTCCATCAAACTGACCCCAGGATTAGTTCCAGCCTCCAAAGCCCCTTACCGCATGAGTGCACTTGAGTTAGTGGAACTCAAACTGTAGTTGCAGGATTTGATAGAGAAAGGGTATATTTGACCCAGTGTGTCCCCTTGGGAAGACTCAATTTTGTTCCTAAAGAAGAAATATGGTACGATGCAGATGTGCATCGATTACCATCAGTTGAAAAAAATGGCTATAAATAACTATTAACCACTCCCCCGGATGGATGACTTGTTCGATCAGGGGGGAGGAGCCAGAATCTTTTCAAATATTGACATGCTATCTTGATACTAGTAGGTATGGATTCGTGATGAAGATATTCACAAAACCGCATTTCAAACAAGGTACGAGCACTATGACTTTGTAGTGATGCCGTTTGGATTGACCAATGAACCCGCGAACTTTATGTGTATGATGAACAACATATTCAATAGTTATCTAGATAAGTTTCTCTTAGTATTTATAGGTGACATACTGGTTTATTCAAAGAATAAATAAGACCATGAAGAACACCTTCGTGTAGTACTACAAGTGTTGAGAGCACACCAGATTTATGCTAAGTTTAGTAAATGTGATTTTTACAAACCCTAGGTATAGTATCTAGGTCACATTATCTCCGAGACACGGATAGCTATGGACCTGAAAAATATTAAAGCCATAAAGGATTGGCCTACCCTTACTAATTCCACAGACAATAAGTCATTCTTGGGATTATGTGGATTTTATCGAGAGTTCATTGAGAACTTCTCAAGAATCACTTTCCCCATGACCTCTTTACAGAACAAAGCAAGTAAGTTCTTATGGACCGCTAAGTGTGAAGAAAGTTTTCAAAATCTTAAGCAACTTTTAATGACCACACTAGTATTATGAATTGCAGATCCTGATGGGGATTTCGTTGTTTGCACAGATGCAAGCAACGAAGGACTTGGAGGATTCCTCATGCATAATGATCACGTGATCTATTACGAATCACACAAGTTAAAATAGGATGAGAAAAATTAACCTACACATGATCTTGAGTTAGGTTCGATGATCCATGCTTTGAGGATGTGGAGGCACTACCTCATTGGAAGGAAGTTCTTTCTGAACATAGAGAATATGAGTCTAAAATACTTATTTGATCAACCAGATCTGAATACGAGGCAAGCCATATGGTTGGATTTCCTAAGCAAATACCATTTTGAGCTAAGGCATATTAAAGGCAAGGAGAACAAGGTTGCCGATGCTTTAAGTTGATGAACTCATATGATTTATGAGGTGACCTTGAGTCAAACTGATGGATATTTGCATGAGAAGATTAGAGCATCCAACAGAGTTGACCCTTTCTATGGAGAGATCCTTAAGAAATTCCAGGAAGACATGTTGTTTCAACAACAAAAATAATACAAAGTAGACAAATTCGGACTTCTATGGTCCAAGGATCGCTTATATGTTCCAGAAGGAGTAGAACTTTCATCCAGTATCCTCACAGAATTTCATAGGGCACCCTACTCAGGACACCCAGGATATCAAAAGATGATATCCAGTGTCAAGATAAACATTTCTTGGCCTAAGTTAAAGGTTGACATTGCAATGATTAATGCAAAGTGTTAGGAATGCTAGCTAGTCAAAGTTGAGCATCAGCATCCTGTGGGATTACTGCATCATTTAACCATTCTGGAATGGAACTGGGAGGTTATTAGTATGGACTTTATCACCAGTCTATTGAAAAGTAAGAATAAAAATGATTTTATTTTTGTGGCCATCAACAAGTTGTCGAAGGAAACACACTTCATTCCTGTGAAGTTGACCTATCAGGCCATGAACATTGCTGATATCCTCTTGCAAGAGATATTTAGATTCCATGGAATAACCAAGGTAATTATCTCAGAATGAGATGCTAAGCTCACATGAAAATTTTTGAGATCTTGATTATCCGGATTGGAGACGTAGTTGAACTTCAGCACTGCATATCACCCGCAGACAGAGATAGTAAGCCAAATTGTCAAGGACATGCTCCGAATGTATGTCATGAACAATCCCACGAAGTTGGCGGATTACCTACATCTCGTATAGTTTGATATAAACATGGTTATAAGGATTCTTCCAAGATGAGTCCCTTTGAGGCACTCTATGGACAGAAGTGTAGAACACCAGTTACTTGGGATAGCCCGGTGGATCGGCTCATGTTAGGGCCTGATTTGTTGATGGACTTGTAACATTTGGTTACCAAGGTCTAGGTGAACCTTAAAGAAGCATAAGAGTTCTAGAAACATTACACAAATCAGAAAAGAAAGGATAAGGACTTTCAAATAGGTGTTCATGTTTACTTGAAAGTAAACTCCAAACGAAGCTTATTGTTCTTGGGTAAGTGCGGTAAGTTAGAACCTAGATTTTGTGGAACTTTTGAAATTCTAGTGTAATGTCCCCAAAAATAGAAAATATTTGTTTTATATAGGCTAGTAAAAACTACCTTTAAGGAACATTATTTACTTACGAAACTCTATCGTACACTTTATGTACCTCTTTTTAGTCGTAAGTTGTTCTTACGTTTTGTCTTTTATATTCCAGTCATTAATTTTAATGTATATTACTTATGAGGTTGTACTATTGTTTACTACTTATTATTATGTTTACACTTTTGTCACTTATGTGTTGTCATTGGATTTATGTGCTTCGCCCTTTCTGCATTGTCGTACTTGTTAAAATATGGATTCCTAACTTAACTTTGTTTGTGGAAACAAAGTGGGAGGAGTGGCGAAACTTGTTCTCCCATGATGCTTTGCGAGGTAAACTATTACTTGGTTATGTAGGCTTACTTAGTTCAATCAAAGTAAGGAGAATCTTTTATTTACTTATGCAGTTCATTACTTTACAACAGGATCTAGTGTAAAGTGTGTTGACCGTATTGATCGTAGAGGTCCTGCTAGTAGTTGTTACGCTGCTTATCGACTTGCTTTTATAACTTCGTAAGGGTTTTTATCGTCAATGTAGATACTATGGTTAAATTTCTTGTACACTAATTATTCTTCGTTATGTTTTAAATTCTTAAGTCTATATTTCATTAATACATTTTACGTTCTATGGATATTATTACTATACCTATTAACATCTCTTATGTTCTTTTATTGATAGGTTATTATAATTGTTTAATATCAAACCTTTCGATTTGTATAGTCAGAGAAGTTATCATGGCATACTTTGTATGCCATGGTTCTTAAGCATAAATACCTTGTTACTAAGAGATTAAAACCCTAAACTATAAACCTATGGTCTAAACATTTTGTAAATAATTTAAGCATGGGTTCTTTCACTTTGGACAACCGCATCCTATCTAATATGTATTATTGTAATTCTATCATAATGCGAAATTTGTAATATATTAACGTGTGATGGAGTTTGGGTGGCGACATAACATATCGTATAACCATACAATAGCAGGGTTCAATATTTTTGTGAGAGGTGGTCACGTTGAAATGCAACGAAACAAAACTATAGAGAGTGGGTTTTTATGTGGAGTTAATCGTTCCCAGCTATTGCATTCAACGCATTTGGTGAAATGTGACATCCTTAGCTTAGGATTGGCCCACGATGGTTGTGTGTTGTTTGTCATTTGGGGTTTTTCACTTAGGCTCTGTACAGAGTGTAAACCATGGAGGAAACCTCCAAACTGTGAAGTAATTCTTTGTTGGTTTTAGCATGCCTGCACATTGGTTTTTTTTAACAATTGTTCATGGCCATTCTTCTCATCCTTTGTTTACCTTGTGTTTTGCAGGTGTCGAAAGGGATTGAGGAGTAGTATGGATTTGCTTTTGTGGGCTCCAAACATTTGCACTCATGGCCATGGTAAGCATGTGAGCAAGATTTTACTTGCTACCTTTAGGCCCTCCTGCGAAAACTGCGCATAGATTGTTTTTTGGTTTTGGGTTTTATACTATGGGTTTCGATGTGGGGTTTTAATATTTTGTGTTCGGGAATACAAATATAGACTTGGGTTTTGAACAATGTTAAAATGGATATGGACGTGGGTTAAGTCGCACTCCATTTGGTTCTGTGTATAAATTTTGGGATTTAAATTTTACTTGGGATGTTTTAGCAGTGACGAGAGGAATGTTTTGGGATTCATTGCACATTTATTTTTTGGCGAAACAAATCATTTTCGTTGGGGCATTTTATCCATGGGATGCACCATTGCTTGCAATGGTGCGTTATCCCATTAGCATTCCTGTGTAAACTTGTTTATAAGTTTTAATATGATGACTATGTATTTTACTTGGGAATTTCTCTATAAAAGGATGCATATTGTTTCGATTAATCTATTACCATGTTTTAACCTGTGATGTGCATAGCACGATTTAACTGTGTTATTCTGTTGTTATGGTGGATTATGTTGGAATTCATCGGATTGAAGAATCTGTGTATTATAGCATTACCTATTTGTAATTTAAGGATATGGACAATGTGGGTATAGGCCATGCCGTGGATGGCATGCACCTTTCCCATAATGCTACGATAGTATAGCATAGGGTTAATATTGGTAGGAATGGGTATTAAATTAAAACTTTGGCCAATGCTGTGACTTATCAGTGATGTGCAAGAGTGGGTTTCGTAGAGGCCAAGGGTTTAAAGACCCTTGATGGCATTTGTTGTTAAATGTAAAAGGACTCTGTGTATTTATATTTTAGAGGATGCATTTTATAAACCACATCCCGCATACAATTTGATGTATAGCATAGCTTGTATGAGAATGGTTATAGGATTTGGTTGTCATTTTGTATATACATTACGTATGGTTTGTTATTATGGCTTTTCCTTGGTATGGACATCCATGGGAATCGATGTTGTGACCTTTGTTGGTAAGCAGGGTTTTTAATGTAATTTAATGAGCAATATTTTAATAAATAAACAAAGTGGGCTTGCATGTCCACATGATTCGTTTCCTATTCCTGTTTGCAATATATGGATTTATAATATGATTCTTATGTTAATTTAATACGATGTGATTACTGTTTATGATGTATTATTTTAAATTGGTTATAGTAATTTTTATTGAGTTAGGTAATTTTATTTATGGCTATGTATAAATGGAAAAGTTAGAATCGTGAATTCTTTTATATGAAATATGATCAAAGAATTGTAAAGGACCACATGGATGGTCATGATGCCCCCTCTCATTATTGATAATGTTGTTTCATTTATGTGGAGTATTTTTAATTTAAATTTGTAATATGGATAGAGATCTTCAAAGGTCTTAGATGAGTTATTTAATTTTGGAATTAAATGTATAGATAGTTTTCATATATGTTTATACCTGATGGCCTTATTTGTGTGTGTGTGTGTGTGTGTATATATATATATATAAAGTAGTTTTGTTTATAAATAATAACCTAAGTTATATATTTATTATATTTATTTCTTTAAACGTACTCCTATGATTAATTCTACTATAATCTAACACCCGTCTCTAGTGACAAATGTAATATGTCAGTAGAGCTATAAATAATAGGTGAGCAATAAATAGTAGGTATAGATTTACCTAGTTTTACAGTAATAAATTTATGAATATTGAATGAATAAAGAAGCAAACTTTAGAGATGAAATCCTATCTATATATAGCCTATGATAATATTTACAACTCTAGGGAGTATTGAAGAGAATACAAACCATAGAAGAACCTAGGAAGAACTTCAATTACATAGGGTTGGTAAATACATAGGAAACGTTCATCTAACATATTCATTATATAATCTAGAAGATAGCATAGACAATATAGGGTTAGAATTTAGGAAACGTAACCCTAGGAGATATGGACAGAACCAATCAACTCCAGGGTTAATAATATATATGAAAGCATTTACATAAAGAAGCCAACATTTACCCTAGAAATGAACTTGGGCATACTAAGAATTCATACCTGTAATTTAACTTCATGAAACTCCTTTAATGGTTTAACCTACACACTTTTTAAATAACCAACATTATCAATTTAAGACAGGTCTCACCTCTTATTTTGATGACCAAATCACTTGGGAAGTATGCCGTTCCTCCAAACCATGACCCATAACCATTCATGGTTCTAATATGGATCCCCCCCCCGAGCTCGACTCCAACATGCAAGTAGCTTAAAGCTCCTAAGGTAGGTTTTCCTAACTCGTATTCAGTTCTAAATTAGTCCTATTTTCCTTGTAGGAGAAAGTTCTCCACGATAACACTTGAGATATAAAAAAAACAGATAGACTAATAATTATCCAAGATAAAAATCAGAACGTCAATACTTTGCTTGGCTTCAGTCTTTACGGACAGACTTTTCAGTCAAAGGGACAGTTAAAGCAAGAAACATTGGTTTCTTGATTTAACCCTTTTTTTTATTTACTAGGGTAATTTTCAATACTTAACCTAGGAACTTTTAACTAGTTCCTAGTTAAACTTTCATAGGTATTATACTAATTATTAATATTTTAATAATAATAAATAATAATTGTTGGAGCTTCTCTTGTTTCTTTTATTTAAATATATATTTAATGATAATTAATTCTTTATACATACTATGCATAAACTACATAGTATTATCATATGTGTTAAACATTGTCTTCGGGCATCATGTACCATGATCGCTAGACTGAATGACACTTCTTCATTAAGGTAAGGTAGATAGGTGGCTTAGGTTTTACTAGGCTAGGAAACTCTAAACATCCTTGCATGTTGGATTTCCCTCGTATAACATGGTATATCTTTAGTACTTTGATGAGAATACATAAATTCAAAATTTCATATAATCACTTATAAATAAGTATGATGAGATCAATATTTTTCTCGAGTCATTTTCACTTGGAATTTAATAAATTCTTTTCAGTAACCCCTACTGCATACCAGAGCCCATACTCAACACCTGTATCAAGGAGTTACAAACATAGTGCAATTCCAGATCTTTTTCTCAACACTAAATGCTAAGATGTACTTCTACAATACAACTAGGGATACAATGTCCAAGGATCCAATGCTCCAGAGCTTATGCTCAACATCAACATGGAAGGCTCTAAGGCTTATGCCCAACACATCCAATTATCCTTTCATGTGTCCTAGATCTTCTCGCTAAATACAAAGGTAAGTACTCACGTGCTCTAGAGCTTCTCGCTCAACACAATTCATCAATCACTCAAGTGTTCCACAGCTCCTCGCTCAACACAAAAATATCTTGTCAATCATCTGCTTCAGGGTCCACACCCAACAAAAAACAAACATATACATATATCATCAATAATTGGCTTACGCCCAATATATAAAACTTATATAAAACAAATCATCATGTTCATATGCAGTGGGGTCTTTGACCCAATATAAAATAAAACATCAAGATAATCATCATAATAAATATACAAATTCCTATAAGTGTTAGGTCCAAAATTTGGGATATTGGATTCCTCCCAGCTTAGAACAACACCATCCCTGGTGTTCTAGGGACTCGGAACAATATCATGAAACAAGACGGGGTAATCCTTTCTCATGGTGGCCTCATTATCCAAAGTAGCTTTGTCAGCCTCAAAGTGCTTCCACTGCACTTTCAATTGGACCACGTTGCACTTCCAAATGTGCACTTCTCTTTTGTCCAATATATGAGTAGGCTCAGGGAAAAACTCCCCATCAGGTTCCAACTGTAATAGTAACCAATAAACAACATGTTTAGTATCATAAACATATTTCTTTAACAAAGATGCATGGAAACCATTGTGGACTCTTACATGCATGCGGAATGCTAGTTCATAAGCCACTGGCCCTTTCTTGGCCAATATTTCAAAAGGTCTACAAAATATAGGTGCTAACTTACCTCACCTACCCAAGCTCAACGAGCTTCGTTTTGATTTTACTTTCAAGTAAACATGATCACCTATTTGAAAATCCTTATCCTTTCATTTCCTATCCACGTAACGTTTATGGAGGTCTTTTTCTTCCTTAAGGTTTACCTGGACCTTGGTAACCAATTGTTCCATGTCCATCAACAAATCAGGCCCTAACATGAGGTGATCCACTATGCTATCCCAAGTAACTGGTGTCCTACACTTCCATCCATAGAGTACCTTAAAGGGACTCATCTTGGTGGAAGCCTGATAACCATTTTTATATGCAAACTCTGCGAGATGCATGTAATCCTCCCACTTAGTGGGATTGTTCATGACATACATTAGGAGCATGTCCTTGACAATCTGATTTATTGTTTCAGTCTCCTCGTCTGTCTACAGGTGATATGCAGTATTGAAGTTTAACCGTGTTTCCAATCCAGAGAATAAAGATCTCCAAAATTTCCCTGTGAACTTAACATCTTGATCTGAGATAATTACCTTAGGTAACCCATGTAATCTAAATATCTCTTTCAAAAATATATCAGCAATCTTCACAGCCTCGTAGGTTAATTTTACAGGAATGAAGTGTGTTTCCTTCAAGAACTTGTCGATGAACACAAAAGTAGAATTATTTTTCTTCTTACTTTTTCATAAAATGCTGATAAAGTCCGTACTAATAACTTCCCACTTCCATTCCGAAATGGGTATTGGCTATAGAAATCTCGCGGAATGCTGATGCTCAGCCTTGACTAGCTGGAACTCTTGACATCCCGTAATAAACATTGCAATGCCGACCTTTAACTTATGCAAAAAAAGTGTCTCTTGACATCATATATCATCTTTTGATATCCTGGGTGCCCTATGAAATTATATGAGGATGCTAGACCAGAGGTCCTCTCGTTCTGGACCATAGTAGTACAGATTCATCGACCTTGTATTCTTTTTGTTGTTGAAACAACCTGTCTTCTTGAACTTTCTTGAGGATCTCTACATAGAAGGGGTCAACTTTGTTGGCTGCTCTAATATATTCATGCAAATATGCATTAGTTTGACTCAAAGTCACCTTGTAAATCATTTGAGTTCATCAAATTAAAGCATTGACAACCTTATCTTCCTTGCCCTTAATGTGCTTAAGCTTGAAAGGGTACTCGCTAAGGAAAGCCAACCATATAACACATATTTCATTAAATTTGGAAATATTCTATTACAAGGACTTCATCCACATTGAGTTTTTTTGTAAATCTCTAAATACATATTCTATTAAATCTGGAAAAATCAACTCAAAGAACTATTCCATTAAATTTGGAATAATTAATCCAATGAAGTATTTTCTCAATTAATATTTTTATTTATTTCAAGTAAAACTTTAGTATTCAACCATTCAAAAGG
The DNA here is from genome assembly GCA_001517045.1 of Pseudotsuga menziesii. NCBI lineage: Eukaryota > Viridiplantae > Streptophyta > Pinopsida > Pinales > Pinaceae > Pseudotsuga > Pseudotsuga menziesii. The sequence continues at coordinate 918 of LPNX010279134.1, read as the reverse complement.
AAATATTACATCTCAAATACAACTAGTCTAGGAAATATTACATCTCAATTAGAACTAGATGGGTTGGACATAAATCCTGATGAGTCTATGAATATTAATAATTTTGTAGATGTTAAAATCTTTGAGACAACGAGAAATATTATGTGGGAATAATCCAAATTGAATGAAATTGCACACATAATTTTATACTATAATACTCTAAGACATGCTCTATACTATATTTGAGGTGACCGAAGTACTAAAAAGATTTATATTATAAAACACCATGTTTGATCATTGCTTTCATGAAGAGAATAAAATGACAAGAATTTTGAATATATTGAATTAGAGATAGATGTTGAAACACATTTTTAATGAATTTTAGTCAAACTTTGTATGTCCTCGTGTTCTTTGATTACTAATGATTCAAAGTAATTACAAATAAGTTATTTAAGATATTGATTTTCAAGATTAAGTGTGTATCCAAAGTCACTCATCTATGACAAATGATTCTCCCATTTACCATGATTAATTGAGGAAACTATTTCTTCAATTATAATTTTATCATTACTTATTCTAAAATTTTAGTAGTCAAACATTCAAAAGAAAACATTGTTTCAATTAGAAGTAGAACATGGGTACTGGCCATAAATAATGATGTATGTATGAATATCCATAATTTATTAAATGTTAAGAACGGTGAGACATTGAGATATATTGAAAAGAAATAATCCAAAAAAATTGCAAAAAACTTAATTTTGACATGCTATGTTGCAAAAGGTTTTCTATCTAATATATTCGAGGAAACCAAAAAAAAGAAGTCATTCATGTATGAACCATATTCTCCCAAATTTAGCATGAATATTCTACTTAACACGGATTATTAAGAAATTCTAAAAATTTAAAAAACAAAATGCATCATAGTAGTTTATATGTATT